>CM065054.1:60152600-60757600 GCA_032883995.1 Coronaproctus castanopsis
TAATATGTGCGTCGTCATCTGAATAAAACCTGCACTTAATATGTGCGTCGTCATCTGAACAAAACCTGCACTTAATATATGCGTCGTCATCTGAATAAAACCTGGGAAGATGCTTCCATTACAAAAACAACAAAACTAAGATTGACCAATACAGTCATTTTTGTCGCTCCAACATACGTATCCGAAACATGGACCATCAAAAAAGCTTATGCCAAACGGATAAAATTTCTTCGAAAAAACATATATGGAAAAGTTCTTTCGAGTGCCGTGGACAGCGCATCAAAAGAATAATAGCGAGAAACATCGATTCCTAACAACACAAGTGGTACGTCATTTCGTAAGACAATGAACAAAGGTGATGCTAATATATATATATATATATATATATATATATATATATATATATATATATATATATGTATATATATATATATATATATATATATATATATATATATTGGTCGACGACTGAAAAAATGTAACAAAAACTCTACGTGGCTGAAATGAAAATGCTACGCTGGTCACTCGGCTACACACGCTTTGACCATGTCAAAAATGATGACATAACGGAGCGTATCGGCGTTGCACCTATACAGTCGAAATTGCCTCAGATGGTATGGTCATATCATGAGGAAAGATGTCAGAAGCTCAGTAAAGACGTTAATGGAGTACGACCCCGGAGGAAAACGGCTATACGAGGTCGACCAAGAAGACGATGGATAGACTCTGTCAACAACGACATGGTGGAAGTTGGTGCCAATATAGAGGACGTCAAAGATCGCAAGAAATGGAGAAGAACGTGTTATCAAGCGGACCCCTTAACGGGAAGGTGATAGAAAAAAAGAAGAAATATATATATATATATATATATATATATATATATAATGCGATTAATAGAAGTATAATTTCGTTAAAAAATACCTATTTTCCACAGTACCCATAGGTTATCCAGTTATATACCTTAAAATAATACACATCAAAACAGCGGATCGTTTAAAGAAATTAAACCCGGTCAACTCGGACAAACATACCTTAGGTGTTATCCATATGTTTCGAGGAGTTGTAAAACCTAGGAATAACCAATTAACGTCCGTGGGAGATGGTATTACAGAATAAGTAGGCATGAAGTGGTAGATAATGCAACGAAATACAAACATGAAAAACCGATAGCCTAATTCATCCTTATATTATTTGAATAAAAACAGCGAAAACTCCTCGGGTTCAAATGTTTAGGCACGTTGTGTTTTGCGAGTAGCCCCTACATTTGATACTCAGATAAACAGGATGTGTATGTAACGTACACAGTATATTGTGGGGCCTATAGACAAACTACAACGTGTGGACACGTGTTTTTGTAAATGTTTAAATACGTTATGTTTTGTTTATAGCCCCTACATCTGACCCCAGGATTCATCTTTATCCGTAATGCTCGTATAAACGAAATGTGCATTTACGTACAGGATATACATATATTTACAAAGCACGTACGTGAGTATTTAATATACACGTACGCATTAAATTACCGGTATAGGAAAAGGTGGAAATAGTATTCAAGTAGAGTTAGATTACAGAACAGAAAAGGAGGCGGATGGAGATTTTTAAACGACGATTAAATTAGCTTTCTCGTTAATCGTAATTCCACTATTACCAGATTTAATCGGAAAATTTTACCAACAATATACGCTGAGCTGACGGAAGAATGTTGACGCGTAATTTTGGGTCCGCTAGCTGAGTGAAAAAAATTGCCTAAATAATTCCATAGGTAGAGAATATACGTGAGAGGAATGAGAGGAAGTAAAACGATTTAAAAGTTATCTGATGAAAAAATTTAATACGGATAGATCTAAAAAAACCAATGCGCGATTAAGACGCGTGAACATTTTTTAAAAAATCTTCCAAAAAAAAAGAAAAAGCTTCGAACAGGGACAAGCATCGTCGAAAAAAAGGAGCTCCATTCTGACGATCTTCTATAATAATCATTGTATGACCTCTTCTACTCCTGATTTCAGTATATTCGGTTCAAGATCGGATAACGGATTTGGTATTATTGGTTTTTCTGAAGATGTATTATTGTTCACTTTCTGACAGTATTGCCTTCAGACTTCCGCTGTATCCAAATTTTCTGTTTCGATATATCAACTTCTCATCTCAAATTCTCTTGTAATCAAGCTAATCTTTTTATATAAATCCCTCGGTTCGTCTGCACGTTTCACGAATATCTTTATTAGATAAATTGTAAGGATTCGATTTTGAAAAAAAAAAATATATATCTAAAAACTGCAAAAACAGTATTAGAACCTGTTTAAGTAATAATAGTAATAATAATATTTTTATTTACTCTTAAAAAGTTACACGCCCTTGCAGTCATCTTATTCTGTTCATAACAAGTCGTCTCCAATTGTCTCGATATATTCAGTCAACCGCGTATACGGTCCCAATTATATAATAATAATAATAATAATAATAATAATAAATGACGATAATAATAATAAACGAGCAATCAAGCAAGCTATCAATCAAGTAGTGGGCGAACAATCAATCAATCGATCAATGTATATCGCGTGAAAATGAGGATAAAAAATGTTAATATTTAGAAATCTAATAACGGTCGCAAATGCGCACTAAATCGGATATAAATTGAAATTAGTCAGAAGTGAGATAAAACAAAGACGATTTGAAATATAATTTACAAATATCAAAATTTTATCGCAGTAGAGAATTAGCCGGGCGAATAAATTTTAATAATCGTATAGGATATATATATATATAGTATACACATGTGTGTAATAAATAAAAGCCAGTGTGCCAACATATGATAGAAGTGTATGTACTAATTTTCACATTAAATATATCGGATGAAGTTAAAATATATTCGCACAAATAATTAACGAATTAATTTCTATTATTATTATTATTATTATTATGGAAAAGTAAGCCGGAACAATTTAAACTTACACGATAGTAAATGTACAAAATTAGGCTTCAATGAGTAAGTTATACGAAGGACACACCCCATAGTGAGTTGAAGCTCCTCTTCAGTGCGTAATTCCGTAAGACGGTACAGACGTTAAAGTCGTCGAAAGTGGTTTCTATTGTAATAGCCTTATAGGCAATAACTACTCGTTTCAAAAAAAAAAAAAAATGGCTTATTTTCAACTTTTTTATTCAGGTGAATGTATGGACGAATTTTAAAAACATTCGTTTCTGTAACAACTGTGTGTTTACAATAATTTTTATAATTCGGTAGTTGTAAAATTATAAATTTCGTTTTACCATTATTCGAGAATGCAGTATGTATGTGTAATCAATTTGCAACGGTAATTAAAACCTTCTCCGGATAAGAATTTTATAATAATAATAATAATAATACTAAATAAAGTGGTCGCCTCAAAAAAATTACTTCCGGTTTTAAAATTAGTTCTCGCGGTTTTTTTTTTACACGCTCATTTTCAAGTTACGTATAATATTCACATGCACGACAAACAGGTTAGTGTACGATTTTTAATCTTTTTTTTTTTTTTTGGTGTGTATGTATATTTTTATATTCAAGGTTCGATACTATTCTTACGCGAATGTATAAAAAACAAAGCAAGATAAACGTGTAAGTGTCGTTCGGATTAAAGTCGATCTATTTTAGCAAGGTTCTCTCCTAATCGTTCGTATTAAGAGGATCGAACGAATTTCCTTAAGATGGCCGTTAGAAGCGAGGGTCAAAAAAATACGAAACAATTAAAAAGCAGAACTTTATGCACCTGCGTGGACAAGAGACTGTAAAGATAACATGGACGTAAGTAAAGTGCAATATAGCGTAACGCAGCGAATGGAAAGGATAATACGAGAATGAGGTCGAACAAACCTTGAAAAGCTCGCCCGGTGAAATAAAACACTACAGATCTTCCTTCTCTGTCATTTACGCATTTTTTTTCCTTTTCCTCGATACGTAATATAGATATATAATTTGATGATAACCGATTAACGTCACTGTGACTATATAATAATAGAAATACAATTAACAATAACGACGATTATTAATAGAAATGAAGAGACATTATATATACATATATATATATATATATATATATATATATATATATATATATATATATATATATATATATATACATATGTATATATCTTATGTATTGTATATATGTGCGTGCATAATTTCTATATTGTTCATTGTCACTGCTCATTATTAACTTAGTCTAACTTATGACGCAGAAGAATCAATTAAAGTAGTTTTTCGATCATCTAAGATAAATAGTATTCATGCGAAACATCATAGTGTATGTCCATACGATATACGAGCAAACATTCGCCGATAAAGTAAATATATATGTATATGATTAAAAATAATTAAATACGTCAGATTTCGAACGAATTTTTTCCGGTATAATTACATACAACACACACACATAGAAACATACATATATATATATATATATATATATATATATATAATATGCAAACGAGATACGAAAATAACGTGTACTTTATATATATATATATATATATATATATATATATATATATATATATATATATATTGTACGTTAGCCGGTCGTAATCGACATAAATAGTGTTAATTATTACTTTCTAAGAAGTATTGTTTTCGATTTTGATTTGTAGGTATAGTTTGTTTTGATTTAGTTCCTGCGCCATCTTCTTATAAATCACCCCTGTCCACTATTTGGTAGATGAAATTTTATCACTAACAAAATTATATATTTTCAGTTTGACGGTGAAATGTCTCAATTCTAATAATATTTACATAAACACGTTGAAAATTATCTAGATTAATTTAAAAAAAGAAAAAAAAAACAGCATATGTATAATTTGTCAAAATTTGGTTAAGCAATTTTATAAACGTAAATATCAAACAATTGTGATCGACGCATTTATTATTTTACGCGTGACTTTTAAATAATTTTTAAGGTCTTCGCGCATAAATACTTTCCGAATGACGACAGCTAAATTCTTCTTTTGAAAAGTTCGGAATTTAGAGCGTAAATAAACAACAAAATGTAGTTAAAATCGATAAAAAAAATATTATCTATATGATCAAACGCAATAAGCCATTATCGAGTGAATATAAAAATAATTTAAAAATATGAAAACTTATAAAAAAATAAAATGCAGAAAATTACTATATACGCGAGTGGTATAACAGTATTTTAAGTATTACAAAAAAAATTTTTTGTACACAACAATGAAGCAAAGTATAAGCACATAAAATTTATACGATGTAATATATATATATATATATATATATATATATATATATATATATATATATATATATATATATATATATTTATATAGTTTGATATAGGTACTTATTGTTGATTGTGCTGTTTACCATATTCATTATCAGATATTTAAAATACTATTTTTAACAATCGTGTGCGTATAGTAATTTTTTTCGTTACTTCTTATTTTTTTTTTTTTTTTTTTTTTTTTTTAACACTTTGAGACCCGAGACACATTTTGAAACTTGGTCGTAACAAACACGCGTCAGTCAATCAGGACCGACGAATTGTGATAAAAGATTCAATGTCAATCATTTCTCACTGACACTTTTAACTTTATAACTCTATTTCAATTAAAAGTTACGTTTTTTGTTTTGAAACTAATAACAAGGACGTTTTGTTTGTGATGTTAAAAAAAAAAAAAAGTGTTATATGACATGATTTTTTTGGCTTCTGATTAATGTATTTCGATCGCATCGAATGGTTAATATAACGATCGTACTGAATAACGAAAGTTTCAGCGGAAAACTTTATACATTGAAATACAAAACATGTGCGATAACAGACATTTTGCCAATCATTAATGACTGACGCTTTTTTTGAAGTTTTATTTTCTAAAAGAAACGGAAAAGTTTTAAGTTAATCACAGTGATTAGAAATTGATATTTCTTAATAAGCGGGAAAAATTAAAAATTATCGCATTATAAAAAAAAAAAAAAATCGCATGTGCTGACGGTAATGGACGCAACGTCAGCCACATATAAACTAACACGGGGCTCTCAACGTGTTAAATACTTCTTGAGATGAAAATAGACAGGCTATTTTTCTATTATTATTAAATTATTTGCGTACCGCATAGAGGACGCGGTGACTGAAAGGTTTGGGTTACACACCCTTTGCGAGATTAGCTAATAAAACATCCCATCACTCCTTCTATAATATATCCATCAGTGTGCGATGTCAGCAGTAACGAGAATTACAAATGCCAATGCCGACACTAATGACGCGTTCGTTAAAAGACAGTACACACATTACGAGCGTACCCGCGAACAACACACACACAGACAATTTGACTATTTTAAAACGCCCATCGAGTTATCTCTTAATGGATATATCTAATTCGTCTTTTTTATCATCTTTTTTTTTTTCTTTTGTCCGAAATACTAATATTCCGAGAAGTTCCTAATTTCCTGTTTAAGGAAGAATTCGTTTAACTTCCGTAAAAATGAATAAAATAAAATCACAAAAATGATAAAGTCCGAAAATAGACAACAGTAATAAATCACTAATTACTTTTCGCATGAATATTTTCAAGCAAAATGTAGTGTTTCCAAGTACATACATACATACATATATATATATATATATATATATATATATATATATATATATATGCATATATATATACATATATCGAAATTACATATATCATATGTAAAAAATATATACACATACATGTATATATATATATATATATATATATATATATATATATATATATATATATATATATATACGGTGGCACATCCAGGAATCTGTGGTGGGGTTTGTCATCAAAATGAATAAAATATACATGGCCGAATGTGTAACAAAATTGGACAAGCAAAACAAACTATAAACGATCACGAATAACAAAGAGACCAAGTAATAAAAAAAAAAAAGAAACGCACCGGTCAGGACCCGGGCCAGATTGGAATGCCGAACGGCTCAACCAACGGCTCAACCAACGACTATTTTTTTCTTTGCGTTGCACAGTCAGCTGGATTTTCAATGTCATTAGCAAGACAGAATGTAAGGAATATTTTCTAACAGTACTTTTTGAAATCTAGGCTGTTTAGTCCTCTCTTCAAGATAATGTTTTATTACTGATAACGCCAGCTCTTTCAAATAGTCTCTTCTGTTTCAACCATCATTTTAGCTGCTATTTGTAGCTTACAAGTTATGCGCTAGGCCAGCGGAATAAAGAAATTCCTCGAAAACCTCTGAGACCGCCGGAGGAAACTCTAGCATCAGAAGGCAGAGAGATAGACCATATGGTACGCAATAAATGACGAAATAGGCCTTAGCGAATGAACAAAAGTGCCAGCGTGGAAAACAACAAACGTTGCAGCACATACTAATATATGTAACACGAAGCCAACCAAATGTACTATGTAGGATATTATTGAAGCTAGCGATAAAGCTAAAAGTTTAGCTTAACACAATTTCAGTCAAAAACCGGATGCGAAAAGAAAACGAAGAATTGAATAAATTCACTTCGACTAAGCTGTACGTTTGACCACATATCGTCCGGTTCCATACTTAGTGCACTTCACAGACGTGGCTTTCGAGGCAACCTACCAAAATTTAACCGTTCATTTTGAATGAACAGAAGATTCAAATTCCGAGTCGGTGACTCATTGTCTTCCAGAAAAAGTCTATTATCATTATTGTTATCATTATACCTTGTTGAACATTTTTGTCTTTTTTTTTTTTTTTTTTGAAAGGAAGTACTAACACTCGTTTCCAGGTATTTTATTAATATTTTCAGTTTTTATTACTGAGAGTATTTAACTACGTTCTGAAGATTCTGTTGTTAAATATTTTAACGATAATACCATGTAATAATTACGGTATAATTCTAAATTACTTACGGTTAACATTTATATATATATATTATATATATATATATATATATATATATATATATATATATATATATATATATAAAATTAGACTGTTACTCGTATTTGAAAAAAAAAAGAAAGAAATAGTAGTAAAACGTTTTAAAATAAAAAATATTAATTAAATAATTATTTGTAATAATTCACTTTTTAAATAGAATTTTAATAAAAATTCGGAAATTGTCATTAACGAGTTCAATTCCGACGAATTATTTACTAATAACCGAACAACCATATCCTTTAATCGTATGCATTTTTGATTTGCCGCTATCATTATTGCTGTTACTGTAGTTGTTACTGTCGTTGTTACTATCGCTATTTTTATCGTTGATATGTCGCTGTTACTGTCCGTGTTACTGCCGCTGTTACTGTAGCTACTACTATTATCGTTGTTACTATGGCTGTTACCGTTGCTGTTTCGATTAATACCGAGGTATTAGACTTTATTTTAAAATGTGCTCGTACGAATTTTTTTTAGTTATTAACCGATAAATTCCTACTCATTCACACAATGCATCATTTATACATCCTCGTATGTCGACGATTTGTAGTTACATTCAATCTTGCTCGAGCATATTCAAGGAGAATATGCGATATAATAATAATCATTTTACCACAAATTTGTCATTTATAACTGTGGTTTCGTTTACTTTCCGCAATAATATCCACCTATCCGAAATTCGTGTTGTTCGTCTGTTTCATTCTCATTCTCGCCATTTCCCTTCTTCTTTGATTTGTGACCGTACCGTATCCTGCTACATAGGCCAGATGAATGGGAGAAAAGGAGTTAAGAACTAGATTACAGGAAGAATGTTTGTGATTTAGAGGAAGAGGAGAAGTTCGGAAAAAGTGCGTTCTAATATGTTGAGAAGGTTGTAAGGAAGGCCAGTAAGCTGGCGTTGAAGGATAAGCTAGGATGTGAGTGATGGTAAGAGGAGTATTGCATGCGAACAGGTAGGCCGATCTTCCCTGGTGGACAGGAACTGGTGCGTAAGCCGTGCGTGTCCGGACCGAACGCGCAAGAAGACCACATCTTTCCGTCTGGACGTTCGTAATGAAGAAGGATGGAGAATTGTTCCACTGCTATCGATTTCATCTTATTCGAAATATGGATGTCGTTACATGAATCTGCTGCCGCTGTGCCAGCTTGATTGCTTGCACCAATGTTGCGATGTTCGGGTATCCACGCAAGTACAGTTTGTCGCTTATAGGTAAACGATTTTTGGCGTATAGTTTTCGCAAACGGATGCTGATGTTCGTATCTATACTAAACTAAGAGAATCTGTGCAAATTAATATGTCATGATTTAGCTCCGATTCTGCAATAATAATTGCGCAGGAGATTGCATATAACTCTGTCGACAGTACAGATAATGTGGATAGAATTGGACATTGGATTGTCCCATGTTTGTATATGACGGCGCAACCAGTGGAGTTTCCTTTTTTGGCTCCATCCGTGTATAGTACTTCATAGCCGCCATATATTTTTAGTAGATTTTGGAACGCGTCCTCGATAGTGGATTGAGACAGTGAGAGGCAGTTTAGGAGAGACGTGTCAAAGATTATAGGAATAGTAATTGAAGGAGGAATAGACAGATGGTTCGTTTCGTAGAGTGGAGGCAGGCTGATGTCAAGATTTGGAGGATGTTTTTGTAATTTTATTGTGGAAAAGCAAGTTTGAATACGGAATGGTTCGGTGATTGTGGTAAGACGCCGCATCATCAAGAAGATCAGGAGTTGAAAGTGAGTGAAGGTAGAATTTGAGTAGGATGTAAGAACGATGAAGATCCGTGGGAATTTCTCCGGAATCATATAGCAAATGGTTTATTGAGATCTCATTGCACCAATTGTTACGTGTAGTGCAGTGTGATGGACTGTTTAAGTGTAGCGGACGCGTAGGCAGGGAAACCATAGTCATATGTCGTTTTTATTAGGGCTTTGTATATTCTGAGAAGAGAAATTTTGTCTGTACCATAGGTGGTATGTGACAACTTTTTCATCAGATTTAGTTTTTGCGTACAAGCCGCTCGGAGGTAACTTATGTGATCCAAACAAGTCGACCTTCTATCAAAGACTAGTCCAAGATATCGAGAAACAGTTTCTATAACCTCAGATCCCAAGGTAATGGCCACGTGTTTCGTAAACCCAGTTTTTAAGAATCACCTCAAAAAAATCCTAACTTTGAATTCTTTTTGAAATTCTTTTGCACTAGGCCGAAAATAACGTTACACGTCTTGTTATAGGATGTCGTAATCAGTAAAAATGAACAAACGCGAACCTCTCGTATGTATACTAAACGTGAAGCACGCGGTTTGTAGCAGTGTTACCAACTGCGCTATTCATAAATTAAAACCGTCAGTCTTCATTGAGTCACCCTACATAATAATGCTCAACGTTTGCCTTATTATAAGTTTGTTTGCCGGAATTCCACACGCTTCGGTATTTGCATTTTATATGTTATCGTTTTTCTCAAATTATCCTTCCCAGTTACCTTTTTCGGAACATCAACGTTTTCCACCGTTTTAAATATAGCTCGAAATTTTTATCATTCAGCGTAGCGCCCATTATATAAATGTTATTTCATTTTCCAATTAATTCATTTTCTTTTATTTGTAATGATGTAGGTGTACATTAGTATATATATATATATATATATATATATAAATATATATATATATATATATATATAAATTATATAATAAAATCGCCTTTCTTTTGGGAAAGATATACTTGAATTAGTGTTTCCTCAATAATACATATCCATAATTGTATTTGTGTTTATAAACGCAACCAAAGCATATTTTCCTAATAGATAATTTTCGCTTATAATATTTATTACTAATATTATTATTTTATTCCATTAATCACTATTTCGTTTATGAATTTATATGATCTATACGGGTACATGATATATATATATTTCATTGCATA
Source organism: Coronaproctus castanopsis (assembly GCA_032883995.1). Lineage (NCBI taxonomy): Eukaryota > Metazoa > Arthropoda > Insecta > Hemiptera > Monophlebidae > Coronaproctus > Coronaproctus castanopsis. The sequence continues at coordinate 60,163,443 of CM065054.1, forward strand.
TAATTTTATACGAATTTGTACAATTTATTATTATCATTAGTATTATTATTATTATTATTATTATTATTATTTAGAGCATAAGTCTCTCTTATTACATTTCATGAATTACCCATTTAATTATGAATTTATATTATGTACACGGGTGGATAATTGTGTATATATATTTAAATTGCGTTGGATATTGTTTTATAATGCGTTCATAGTTTTATTGTTGTGGCATATTGTTTTTGTGTACTAATTCGTATAGTTACGTCTATTGTATATAGACTTTCGTTGTTTATATTTTAATGTGACTTTTAAAATTCATTTGTGTTACATATTCTATCGTAAGAATAAGTTATCTAAATGTTTACTTTTGCATTTTTTTTTATTTTTATTTTTTTGCCCACTATTCACCCTTTGGCCAGTTTAAGTGGATTGTTCAGACTATAAGCTTATATTATTAGCCTTAACAAAATTTGTTCCGCATACCATATGCAAGCTCATAATTTTTTTTTATTTATTTATTTATTGTTATAATGATTCATGGGCAGTTAAATGAAACCTAGATAAAACTGTAATTGTATCTAAACCAATAATTTGAATTAAATTTAACCGAATCGATTTCTAATATTACTGTTCTTAATAAAAAAAATGTGCGTTTGAATTGTCGCTACAAATGTAGTCATTAATCCTGGATTCGAAGGGTTAATGGCTACATTTTTAGCCACAATTCGGACGCACATTATTTATTAAGAACTTTCTTAGATCCGACGAATACTGTGAAAGTTGTCGATGGTCGAAGAGATTAAGCCACATTTCCTTAAGAGTTATATTTATATATACATATATAGTGTAATAATAATAATTAGGGATTCTAAGCCTGCTACCCGCGAGGGAAATCCGCTGTATCATCAACGCAAGTGGGAACCTCCTAACGGGTCTAATTATGATAAGTTTTTAATATATATATAATATGCGCTATATGTTATTTTAAATAATTTTTTCGTACAGTGATGAGTAATATCAAATTGAAATTGAAATTAGTATTCTTATCACTAGAGGCGGATAAATCCGTTCATTCCGCATCATCCTAATGACATTAATCGACGAAATGTTTTTGGGTTTTTTTTGAACTCGTAAAATTATTACAACATTTAGTTTTGTTATATTAAGGAGACGCCTACCTGAGTAAAGTAAACCGGTTAACAGCGGTTCCTGTAATTTCGATTTATTTTTTCGACTGCTCTTTGGAGTAATATTAGTAAATTAAAGAGCAAAATGAAAATGAAAAAAAATAAATAAATTCTTAAAACCGGTTAAATAAATATTATTAAATATTATTTTCTACTACGTCGACCGAAAATAAAGTTTTTTATTACAACGGAAATAGACGACTTCATAGAAAAAAATAATGTAATTTTTTTTTTGATGGCCGGATAATTGCGATTGAAAAATGTTAAAAACGTCGAAATTACGTAAAAAAAACCTCGTTCTTTTCTCTACGAATTAAATAGCCGTCATATTTCTTAATACCAGCAACTAATCGATCGATTTATCTACGTACGTTTTCTAATACTTTTAAGTATTCATACGTGCGCAATAAGTTAGAAAGCTCATTTTCAACAGATGTTCCTAGTAACGAATGTCTGATATAATTGTAAATATCATATGCGATCGATGTCAGAATAATGTGAAAAATAACGGTCATAATAATGACGATAAATCGGATCGTATAGAGACGTCTTTACATAGAAACATACACGCCATCCGGTATAACTAAACTCGACCGATCGACCGAAGTTTTAAATGTGAAAAACTTACCTCGATGCTATACGATTTATTCATAGCGAACATTTCGCGACTTTTCTGAGCTGCAGCTACCGCCATTTTACTATTTTCGAGTGATTCTTCGAACGATTTCTCTTGAATTAACTTATCGTCTTGATCGACGTGATCCGATTGCCAATTTCGATGACTACGTTGAAAATACGAATAAATTCGATAAGCGGCGAACTCCAGCGTCCGAGTAGCGATTAATTCGATCTGGCTTTATAACCTTTCTGTACGTGTCGAAATATTAGATTTACGCGACTCAACGAGGTACTTTAACGACGACGGTGTAATGCAGACTTTTTCCGTAAGAAAATTTAATAATATTAATATAAATAAATAATATTAAATAAAACTTCTTATCCGGAAAAATAAACACGATGATTTTCCGGCGAAATCGATATTCTAATCGAAAGATGATAATAATGATATTAATTTAATAATCGATAATAATGATCGATAATAATAATATTAGCAGCGCCGATCAGTAATAATCTCGAATAATCTAGATAGAACACGTTTTCGGAAATAGGGTGTTTAACGGTCGTTCTCTATATTATTCGACTATCTAATTTCGTTAATATTCAAAATATCGATATTATTATTAATATCGATATATCTTCCTGGTCGAATATCGTTTTTACGCTGGAAAATTTTTAAATAAATCCACGATGCTCGCGTATTCTAAATACCGATCGGTTAGATGAAACAAACTAAACAGAACTGAAATGGCCGGTTTCAACCATTTTATATATAATAAAAAATTTAACACGACACAATCCACCGAATTCTTCTATACCCCTCCGCTTTAAAACCAGCCTTAGTCGTGTGTACGACGGGATAGTTAGAGTCGATTGCATCCACGGGCGGCGCTAGATACCTTATATATATATATGTATGTATATACGAAGATAACGTGAGGTATAACCCTTTCCCTCAAACCTATTCGTAATATAGATACGTCAATAGTCCGTTATATCCGTTACCACGTCAATATATATATATATATATATATATATATATATAGATATTAATATTAATATTTCGCTATGTTACGTATGTCCGATCTGCGTTTAGTAACTTAATTTACAAAAAAAAAAAAAAAAAAAATATATATATATATATATATATATAAATATATATATTTGTATTCCTTATTAACGATTACACCTTATTGGCATAATATTCGAAAAAGTTAGTAACCAACCGATTTCATTTGGCGCTGTAACGATGATAATGAATATTTTCCGTTGGGTTTTTCATAAACGTATTTTCCCTAGCGACTTAGACGACTGTATAACAAGATGATCGCATCGGTATGGTTAATATAAAACGATGAAAAAGTAGTTCAAATAGCTAAATGTTTCTTTAAACGAAAAATAACAAAGCTTTTCAGCCGTTTAGCCATTATCGAGTGCAAACAAAAAAAATTAATTATATATATATATATATATATATATATATATATATATATATATATATATATATATATATATAAATGTAAAAAAAAATCAAATTCAGATATACAATTTTCGTAAAAATTACTCGAAATGGAAAAGAAAAAACGTTATTTATAAAATTTATACCGTAAACAATTAATTTGAAGAATGTGGAATGTAGCGCTTTTTATTCAAAAATAAAAAACCAAAAAAAAAAAAGGTAATATCAGTAAAAGTTTTTCCTTTATGATAAATCACGAAACTTTTCGGCCGTTAGGCCATTGTCAAGTGAATATTTAAAAAGATAAAAAATATAAAATAAAAAAATATTGAATACCCCCCGCCATAAATAAAAAAAATCGGCAAAATGAAGAACAGTATTAATAAAAATTTATTTGTTCACATTTTTAATTTTATACTGCTGATTGTAGATTGGGCAGTTTATTCGCTATCGAATTATATTTTATAAATAGCGGGTTTTTTCACGTGGACGTATTTTTAAAAGAATTGTTTGGTCAGATTGTTTTATTAATACACTGTTCTTCGTTTCGCCGAATTTTGTGGTGGGGCGAATTGTAATCTTAAATTAATATTATTTCATTTTATATTTTTTATCTATTTAAATATTCACCTGATAATACCCTGACAGCCGAAAAGCTTTGTGATTTTTCATAATGGAACAAATTTAGTGATTTTTACGAATTTTTTGTTCTTTATAACAATTAAATTGCCGGAAAAGTATAAAATAAATAAAAAAACGATGAATTTTAAAATTTACTTCTTAGAACTAATTTTCTTCGTGAAAATTTCGTGGCCGAATTTAATATATTCTTTCTATCTCTCTCTTTTTTTCTTTTTTTGTAATTTCTTTTTTATAATATTTTCCTTACGTGTAAAATTTCATCATTTCGGATTATTATTATCGAATTCGTGTTTTCAATTCTTTACAATATGTTTCCCCGAATAAAGATTTTTCTTTATCGTTCGTATACAAAAATTTAAAAGGTTCTTTAAATCTAATCGCGAATTATCTGCCTGTCTTTCGTTGATGTATTATTTTTCGGATTGATTAAAATTTAATTTGCATACCGTCGATTTTTTAAATATATATCTACCTTCCATTTCGTTGCTAATAACTAATTTCATCGTAGCTAAGCGGTTGAAGTATGGGGTTAGTATAATATTTTCCCTAGTATATAAGTTGAAATGATCGTGCTAATGCACACAAGTTCTTTGATGGTGATGAGGGATGTACGACAATGATGGCTCGAAGTGCAGAATAATGTAATGTTATAGATTTACTAGCTGTTAAGTATTCGAGACACCCATAGTTGATTCGTGATCGGATTATAGATTTATTGGATATTTAAGAGGATTCCGGTATTTATATTATATTTCGGGTTGGATAAGTATTTCAGAATTGAAAGCAGTTTTAATCACCTGCTCTCGACTTCAGTTATACGGTAACGCCAGGTTAATATTTGGAGTCGAACAATATACCTAAATTTGAGTCTTGTTTGGAGGATGGTGTACGCCTCTTATGGAAAATAATGTACGATGACTTGGATGTTGAAAAATATAATAATTTCTTATCAGACAATTGCTGCAAACGATCAATGGTTTTTTGTAGAATTTTTTGTGAATTAGATAGCTACAATAAAACATTTGCATACACCAAAAAAAAATGTACATCCCCAAACCACCATTTTCCAAATGACCTTATAAAGTTACTTACGATACTATCAAAATATCACATAAGATCTATTCCAGAATTAACACTGAATTACGATGTGATGACACCCCCTTGGGACCCTTTTGAAACAAAAATGGATTTATCTCTCACATAGCGCAATAAATCTACATAACCTATAAATATAAAAGAAATCGTATTAAGCAACTCATAAAAATACAATGACTACACGCACGCATATACAGAAATCCGCAGAATGCGGTGGCAAATCACAAGCAGCCGGTTATTACCAAATTGATAATATATTACATTCAATCCGACTAAGCGATGGCTGCACTTCTCTAGATGTAGAGCTGTACGAAATTATGTCATGTATTACATCAGATCAGCTATACTCGCATCGAAAAGCATTGGTTACATCAGACCCACTCACCTCCATTCAACTAATATGCCGTCAAGACAACAAGAATCCAATAATATTAGACATTCAACACAAAACTATATAAGAAAGGATGTAAACTACTCTTCCTGTGGATCCCAAGTCACATTGGTATGCACAGTAGTGATATATTAAACCTTGAAGCTCGGTCTATGGTATTTCCACCAATACTAGAATACTCATCACCACCACCACCACCACCAATATTAGAACACATAATCATGAACAATAGTAAACAGGAATGGACTACCCCGACTGGGCCTCACAAACAACCTTTCTGAGGAGTATAAAATCCATAGAACCTTGGTGGCCTCCAGATAGCACAAGCAGAAAATAATATGGTATCCCTAAACCATCTACGTGTGAGTCATACAGCCGTAACACAATTATCTATATACAAAAACCCCTCCACCAACAAACAGCACCCGTATGCTAGCATTAAACAGGAAAATGGTCATACACTTAATCTACAACTGCCAAACACTTACACCACACAGGTTAAAACACAAAATACAGGGCCCATACATGAATTCCTCTCAAACAACCCTCAATCATTGGTTAAAATCCTGGATTTTGTCACAGAAAGCAGACTCGTAGCGTACATATTAGACACATGTCACACCTTATGCTGTAATAGCCCTGATAGTTACAAACGGCATATTTATATTTACATAATTTAATTTAAAAAATATAATATATAATTTCATTATTATTTCATATCGCTAAATCTACGTTATATTTGTAAAAATCTTTTTATTATTCTTTATATATTCGACTTCCTACGTAATTTATCGAAATTAAATAATTCCTTTTATGTTTTTTCCGTATTTAATCAACTACAGTAGGGTTACTATTATAATTCATTGCTATTTGTTTTATTATGTTTTTTTCCTTCATTTACTTTATGTTTATCTTTTCAAATTGGTTTTTCTCTATTGATAAGACTCCTTATACTGGCTAATTTATATGAAATTTTAGGTGAAACGAATCTTTATGTATTATAGCGTCTGTTTTAGGTTTTATATATATATATATATATATATATATAATATAAATTTTCAACTTTTTGGAATTAATTTTAAAATGTTTCATTCATTTATAAATAAATAAATAAATAAATCCTTTATTTCATTTGAATACTTTAGAAATACATATACAAAATAATCTAAACTAAATGATAATGAAAGTACAACTTCAGCAAAGGCCTCTTTCGTTTTTTTTTGTTTTTTTTTTAGATACGTACCTAGCACCTCATTTTGCTTCCAAACTGTTCTATCTCTTGCTTTCCGCATCCAACTGGTATATTTGATGGTAACATCATTTCGCCGTCTTTTTTGGTCTTTTAATTTTCCCTTTTCCTATCCAACGGAATCCATTCTATTAGATGCATAGATATATGTCGCGGTAACACCACTGCTACAGTGTAATGGACTGTCAATTAGACGGTTGAAAGTTCGAAAACAATATGCGACATAAAGTTTATAAAGTTTTTCATCATTATATAACTCCTTGATGGCAGTGGCACTACACTTCGTATAGCGTAATATATATGCTTGCATATGCACTCTTTAACTTTGTTAATTTCGTTTGTATTAAGTTTTATCCGGTGCTCATTATAATAATAATAATAAAAAAATTAATTTTAAGTTAGATTGCCAACAGTTTCGAGGGCTCAATTATGGAATCGAAACTGTGTATTTAATCATATTTTGGTTTTAGGTTGATTTATTTGTTTATTTACTTATTGGTATGGTATTATATGCAATCTCTGTTTACTTCGGTCTGGAGATTGTTTTATGAATGTCTCAGGAGGACTGTAAATTAAATTGTAAAAAAATTGTAATTCTTCTGTTCGTTCTAAGAAATATGATCAGTAAACAATTTTGACAAATTTTTTTATCACCAATTTTTGTTTGATACACCGAATTGTGCATACTATTCAAGAAAGTCTTGAAGCTAAGCAAGTACGCACGGGTGTGTTCTTAGATGTCGAACAAGCCTTTGATAAGGTGTGGCATTCTTCTGTCTAAGTTAAAAAAAAGTATTATCCTTACTATCTCCTTCTAAAATTCTACCTTGAAGATCGTACATGCTAGGTTAAAATCCTATCTCCGTTATCTATTCTGTATCTGCTGGCGTGCCTTGCTTTACTTAATCTACTCTGCCGATTTTCCAGTTGATAATCACGTGATTACGTTTGCCGACGATACAGCGTTATTAGCTATTGGTACAGACAATAGCGAAACTTCTAATAAACTACAAAAACATATTTATTGAATGTTGAAAACTGGCTGAGACGTTGGCGTATGAAACGAAAGTAAATGCTCGCGGGTCGATTTTACGCTGCGAAATTTTACGTATCAACCGTTAAAAATAAATCGGGTGATTATTAGCCGAGAAAAAGGAGTTAAATACTTAGGCGTACATTTAGAACGAAAAATTAACCTGGTAGAAGCATATAAGCCAAAAAAAAAACAGATAAAAAAATTGCACGATTTAAATTGGCTTCTTGCAGGTACTCCAGTTTGTCACTAAAAAACAAAATTGTATTTTATAACATAATTATAAAGCTCGTTTGGACATACGGCTTAATGTTATGAGGTTGATACACACATAAATAGGATACAACGGTTTCAGAACAAATAAGACTCATCGTCTCCCCACCTTCATACGTATCGAACCATACGTTACATTAAAAATCGCATACGTGAAAGACCGGATCAAACGTGCTGTAAAGCAATATATAAGCCGTTTGAAAATACAATCAAACGTATTATTAAACTACTTAACACTAGTCTGAATGTTCGCGGGTTAAAATGTACAAGACCGTTTGATCCGGCTTAATTTCTCAGTGGGGTCTATCGTTGGATACTAACCCATAACGAGTTATTATTTCTCGTTTCAGTCAAATTGCTGGATGGCTACGTGGCCAGTTGTAATTTTAAAATAGTGAACAAATTAATTCAATTAATTACTTGTTTATTTATTTACTTTAATTTTTTATATAATGTGGAATGTAGTGATTTTTTTTATAAAAAATCAATTGAAAATTAGTTAAATCACTAATATTTATTTTCTTAAAGAAAACACAAAGCTTTATTTACGCCATTATCAAGTTAAATATTTTAAAAAATCATAATTTTAAAAATATAAATTAAATATAATTACTTAAAAATATGTGATGGTAATTGTGAAAATATGATCCAAAAATGCTGTCTGCTTTGATTTGTTGAAATTTAATATCAATATATTTGTTTATTAATTTAGTTTTTTTATATTAATTTTTTCTTCAATACTATTTTCCGGATTCTGTAAAAGTTGTATACGGGTGGAATTTTAAATTTTTCATTTACTATTGCGATGTATGATGTCCAAAAGTAAAATATAAAATATAAAAATATACAACCACAAAATTTTTTAAAAAACACAATTTTACAAATAAAATGAAAATAAATCTTAAAAATCTGAATCAGATTATAAATTTCGACAAATCAAAAAATAGACAGACAGAAGCAGACAGCATTTTTGGATCATATTTTCACAATTACCATCACATATTTTTAAGTAATTATATTTAATTTATATTTTTAAAATTATGATTTTTTAACATTTTTCACTTGATAATGGCGTAAATGCCGAAAAGCTTTGTGTTTTCATTAAGAAAATAAATATTAGTGATTTAACTAATTTTCAATTGATTATTTATTTACTAATAATAGATTAAACAAAAAATTATACATTTACTATAGTATTCGAAGAGTCAAGTTGTGGTGACGGTTTTTGAAACAGTTGTCTTGAACATTAATTTTTCGTTATTTACGAAAAGTGTTCAACCTTTTTTTCTTTTCTTGTTCGTTCCATAATAAACAGAATGTGTAACCTGTAATTTAAATCAACCCCGGTTATTATTTCGATCGATATTGTAATTTTCTTTAACAGTAGTTTCATAATTTGAATAAAATATGAAATACACGCGGTAAATTTTACTCTCATAAATGCACAAAAATGCAGTTTTTGCGCCAAATCTTTCTTTTCGGTCCAAATTAAAATGCTTATATTTCCTTGTTTTTTTTTAAGTCGTAATAATTTATATACATCTTTGCATAATTACCATAATAACTTGAAATTATGAAGAAGTACTTTCATTAAAATTGCTAATTTGAAATTATATATCATAGTTTGCTCTTTATTTAGAAAATTCGATATTATATCTTCGATATGAATACCTAATTGTTGAAAATATTACAAATAATTATTGAAATATTCACAGCTAATCTCCGTTCATTATGGATGTCGAAAAAATCTAGTATAGATTTAAATGGTCTTAAAATAATGATTTTCGGAAGATTTCACGGTAGATCACGTTTTAAAAAAAAAAAAAATATTTAATCTATTTTCATCGTCTAAAGCGGAACAGAAATGCAAAATTTTCAATATATAGCATTCGCTCGTGAATTATTCAAATGTATAGAGAATTAAAATCACATAAATAAATAAATTCTTTATTTCGACAAATATCGGCCGAAGGCAACATCCGTAAATATACTAACAATATTCATATAACAAATAAGCACGCATACCGTGTAGATAATAATTAAATTCAATTATGAACACCTCGTATAATTGCGGCACGTTTCCATTCATTTTGTTCTATTCGAGAATCGCAATTAAGTACAACCCATCCGCTGTCTAAAGTCATCTGACAGTCTTATCGATTGTCTCTAACACTTCCTTTTTCTTCTATCGTAATCTTTTTTTTTTTTTTTTTTTGGCCCAAATTCATGAAAACGATGGGGTAAATATATTGTGTAAGTGAAATACAGTAAAAATAACAGATTGTTCAGAACCCGTCCAATTGAGTTTACGGAATTCTGAACAAACTGTTTTACAATATTATAATAGCAATTTGTATACATAAATTTAAACTAGTCGAGATTATATAATTAGTTTGTAAGTTAGAACAAGGTGCAATTATATTTAACTGCGTTTAGGATTTAATTGCATAAATAAGTTTAAGCTAAATGTACATATTTTTTACGGCGATTTAGTTCAACAATCTCGAAAGTGTTAAAAATTATAAATAGTTTGGTTACCAGTTAGTGCTAATATCATTGAAATCAATGTTACTACGATTAGAGCCGCTAAGTGCACGCTTAACAGCGTCAGTACTGTTACACGTCAAGCAAATTTTCAGAATGCGCAATTTTATATTTGTTTAAGTAATCTTTAAATAGGCCGTGTCCAGTAATGAAATGTACGTTTAAAAAATTTGGTACGAAAGATGTGTTACTTTGTCTGTTTTCTATATTTGGGAAATAATTTTTAGCATCACCTTTGTATTCATTCCACTGTGTTTGAAATTTATTATTACAATATTTATCTAAGACAAGAACATAAAACGTTTACTCTTTAATAGTTTTCCTTCACTTACGAAATAAGGTCGTTGATTACATCATTAAATTCGTGATATGCATATTTATATTGTTTTTAATTAAAAACATGCGAATGTGTTTTTATATTTCATAATTTAATCGTTTAATACCTGCAATACATATAGCTAATAGTTCGGTAAGATTTAATCATTTTTATTAGTTCGCTGATAACTTTTTAATATGTTCTGGAATCTTTTAATTTTTAACATATTTCTTTGTATATAATAATACTCGCGTAAAGTATGTTGGGCAACACTACTCTTTTATATATACGCCTTTCTTATAATTAATTCGGTTATTATTATTATTATAGAATTTGTTAAATAAAATTAAAAATTTATTTATTTTATCGGTGATGCGGTGAAATTGTAAAATTCCAAGTTTTTACGAATTACTACACCTAAGTATTTAGTTTTTGACTAACCATACGAATATTTAATCCATACTGTATTATAACCCTTTATGGTTTAATTTTTGGTTAAACAACAACATGTAAGTTGACTTTCATCGTAATCAGAAATGCACTTGGTTACATCTGCAGCCAAACCGTTCCGACGAATCATGCGACCAGCCGCCCAGCTCCATTTTAGGCCGAGTGACATCTTCGCATTGTCGTTCATTTCGGTTTTATGCCTTATGGTTTACGAACGAATTCGGCCAATTCTTCTAATTCCAAGTACAGATATTTCGCTCTCTGTACACGACTAATTTCGTCAATACAAGATAACATAAGCGAATAAAAAAACGCCACAAATTAACATAAATATCACCGAAGTTTCGGTTCAAAATTGTCAAATTAGTTTTATGAATAACCCTGGACTATAAATAGGTGTAAACGTTACTGAGAACAGTGAAAATTGACACGAATGGATCGGCGCGTAAGTTTAGTTTTTATACTCGGTTCATGTTACTTTCACAATAAGACGTCAAAATTGCTCCCCAATCTTTTATAATGGTCACGCTATACCACAAGGATGCCAAGTAATATATTTAAAGCTCACTTTAGACCGTGGTTTAACCACGGGAACCCACACGTTATTAATACGAGGAAAAAACTTGCATTGTTGATGCAACAAATGTATCCACTTCTAGGTCGAACCTCTAGAGCCTTGCAAATAAACGACTATTATATAACACTCTTATTGCTCCTGTTTGGAAATATGGACTTGAATTATACGGATCAACTGCTAAATCACATCTCCGCAAGATACAACAATTAATGCGCCCTATTATGTTCGCAACAGCATCATACACAATCACGGTTGCGACTGTGTACAAACATCGGTGTAAGAAAATGCATGAAAAATTTAGCCACAGTTCAAATCCGCCTATGACACGGATGTCGACATTCACTTTGCCAGATAGGCCTTCAAGACGACTGAAAAGAAAACAGTGCCGAAATGCCCTTGGAGTTAAGATTAAATAGTGCCACGCTTAAGCTGACACAAAAACAACAAAATAATGCTCCATGAGGACAAGTTGTTCTGAAAGAAGAAGAATTTTAATTTAGCCACTGTGTTTATGACCTCTTGGTCGGTACACGGGGAAAAAAAAAACCTTTTAGGAGACCATTTTTTTACTTATCGGAAATTGACGCGGTCCACTGGCGCTGCCGTTAACGCGTATATTTTATCTCAATAATTTGTATAGGAACTCGAAAACGACTCCGGCTAATATTTTAAATACTTCGACCGGAATTGAATCCTCGTTATTAGCTTTTCCATGTTTTTTTCTTTAGTTCGTCAATCGTTTGTTTTACACCGTTAAAAATGTTGAAAACGTTACAAATTATGTAGATCAATAATTCGTGATTTTCGAAGTTAAATTTAAAGATAACTAATTAAGTACAAACGAATAAATGAGTTATTAAAAGCTGGTAGTAAAATGAAGTAATTTAAAGTAAATGAAAAATATTTATGTCTATTAGTGTCCTACATCTGTACCCTGATATATGATTTGATAATTGTTTGATTCTTCTATTCGATAAATCACTGCGTCCTTAGCCTTCCAGGTTTTCAATTTCCTTACATTGCTTGTTTTACCAGTCTTCTCGCGCTTTCCTACATTTCCGTAATATATTATTTCTTAGTTGTCTAAAGATTTCTTGCCCATGGTTAGTTTTGTCATTCTTATAACGTCGTTTCTTATCTATTATTTCAAGTATATCATTGGTAATCCATGGTTTCCGTATTTCTCTCTTCTTTTCACCACTCTTTAGCTGCGGACCTAATGGTCTCTCTTATTTTTGACCAGTTTCCATTAATATCTTCGTTGTCTGTTTGATTTTTCTTATCTAGTTTTTCTAGCATAACTTCTGTTGTATTTTGAAAAAGATTACTTATTATGTCGTCTTTTAGTTTTTCTGTATTCCATTTTGGAGGACCTGTTACTCTTTTAGGTTTCTTCATCTGGTAATCTTATGCTCATTATTACAAGCGGGTGATCTGTATCTGCATCAGCCCCTGGGTATGCCATCGATTTTTTCACTTGGTTCCGGTAGCTTCACCAGAATATAGTCCACTTGACACCTTCTCCTATCGCCCGGAGCTTTCCATGTATATCTTCTGCGGTTGTGTGCCTTGAACCACATCTGTACAAAAATCTACTAATCGCTGTCCTCTCTTATTTCGTTTTCCAAATCCAAAACTACCGCACGTATTCTCATTGCGATTCTCTCCAACTATCGCGTTGAAATCGCCCATTATAATTAAATTATCATCTGCCGGTGTACTCCCAATATGATGTTTTCCAAAATGTCATAGGTTTCTTCTATTGTCTCTTCCAATCTAGCATTAGTAGACATATAAAGTTGAATAATCGACACCTTTACTGGCTTGCAATTAAACCTTGCTACTACAAATCTATGGTTAATGATTTTTATATCTATTAATTCTTCTTGGAATAGTTTTCCTATAATTAAGGCAACTCCACCTTGCCGATCCTTGCTTCCTGAATGGACTATTTTATAGTTCCCACTATTAAATTCTCCTCCTAGTTTATATCTAGTTTCTGATATTCCCAATATCTGAAGATTGTGCCGGTCCATTTCTCTCTTTATGTTTTCCAATTTTCCTGTTTGTAACATTGTGCGTATATTCCAGGTTGCGATCCTATATAGGGGGTTTCGTTTGCTGACGAACTGGGAAGCCCCTTTCATTCTTCCCCTGCCGGGCTCGACATATTCACAGTTGTTGCAGATCTCGTTGCCGGTACCAATACTATTTTCTTGACACTGCATAGGTTTACTTGGGAAATAATGTGGTGGTTTCCCCTCGCCTTCCACATGATTTTCTGTTAGAGTTTACTCACTTAGCCTTTGGACAAAATCCTGACCGCAAGGCAACGGGGTTTTTGCTGTTGGGACAGCAAGTGAGACATATTTATACAGGCGGTCTCAACTCGCCGAGGTTTAATCGACCATCTCAGGAATGTAGAGTTTTGTAGACAGTTCCCAACCTGTCTCTTCACCTCCTCCTGCCGATAAACCTGTCACTACTGGAATCGTCTACATGAGACTTTCCACCAGTAGCCGCACTTGGTTCGCGACTGCTTATTGGTTATTCGCAGCTGGCCAGTATATCTACTGATCATTCCACTATCCACCACCCGTGGACGCGCCCCGTTCCGGTTAGAGCTCCGGATCCCAGAAGGTACGTAGTACCCTCGGGGGGGGGCCGTAGTTGGTAATAATGCTACAACGCGTACCGCATATCACGGCAGTGCAAAGAGAGTTTCGGAAAGAATTTAAAGTTACGCAGTGTAAACCTGTACCACCTCGCAATTCAATTTTAAGGTGAGTTGATAACTTTCGAGTGACAGCTTCTGCAGCGGATAAAAAACGACCTGAATAAAAAAAAAAAATAAACGGTTGGACCTCCGCAAACATCTATCGAATTCGAACAGTGCTCATTCCGTGTTCCGGATGCTCTGCTCGTTGTCATGCTGTTTCTTTAAACCTGTCGAGTGAACCTGTTCTCGCCGTATATTGCTGGAAGGCTTGAATTTCCATTCATATAATGTAGTGATAACTCAGGAATTAAAACACATATGCAAAACGGTAACTTTTTAAGGAAACGATACTGAGAAAAATGGACCGAATCTAATCAGAATTCTATCTATCAGAAGCCGTCACACAGCGAGCGAATAACGGTCTGAGCTGAATTGGTGGGGGTGGGGAATAGTGGGACCTTATTTTTCCACTGGTACTGCCAACGGAACGCGCTACATCGAGATGATAAACACGTTGTTGCTTTCCTCACTTCGTCCTCATCTCGGCCATACATGGTTTCAGCAGCACTGTTCGACAGAAATGCCCCCTCGCCGTACTTAAAGAAGCCTTTGGTAACGGCATATCGTCACGTCGCACGGATTTCGCTTGGCTGCCGCGCTCGACAGATTTGACACGCCACGAGATCTGAAGAAATTTCAAAAATTCAGCGACCTTTTCTCAAAAAAGTCTTTGAAAATTTGGTAAATATTGAATGAATGTATTGTTGCAAATCATCTGAACGATATTGTGTTCCATAAATGATTGTAAGCTAATCTATCGTTTTACTAAAATTACATTCAAACATTTTGGTCGAGCTGTTTTTAAGTTATTTAAAGAGAACAAAATCGCCCGTCTTCTGTGGGCCACCCTTATATATATATATATATATGTGTGTGTATATATATATATGTATATATATGTATGTCGTCGTCGTATTTTATCAGTTACCGAACACCGTGGCTAGCCCATTGTCCTAAAGCTTTACGTACAAATTGAGCTCGCATTCAAGGCACTAGTTTATCTATAACACAGATGCGTGCTCGTATGATATTATACAACCGCAAATTTTGTACCGATACATTCGGCGTGATAATTATGAGTTACACGATGATGAAAAACTTTTTTGCTGACGTTTTAATTAAAATCTTTATGTCGATATTAATTACAAATTATACACTATCTGGTTATTAAGTACAACTTTGATGGTTTATATGCGTAAGTCTAGATTGCGTTCTCTTCTAGGCGTAATTGTATAATATTCGAAACCGTTCTCAGTTTAAAAATGTTTTGACGTAATCGAAAAATTGACGACACGGTTTATACCCAAAAAAATCGCGTATTTCATTTTTTTTAATAAACATCGTAACAACGCTGAGTGCTGCAAACAACTTAGATCCGAATAAAAGAAGAGGGATTAATCTAATGCCTCTGTTGAAGCCTCCACATCCTGCTCATGATGAAGAACATTCCATCTATATACAGAATACGTCGAAGGAGCCATACCAGTCTCAACATGCTATAAAATTCTTCTCACCAAAAGAAGTATCTCAGTGCCTCAAAAAAATAACACTACGAAAGGCTCCTGAACTCGACAAGCTTACTGGTGAAATCATTTCACATTTACCCCCATAAAGTGGCTATTCTAGTCTGATATATTTTCAACGCCATATTACGTATCGGTTACTTCCCTAAAGTATGGGAAAAACCAGTTATAATCGTGCTACCTAAACCAGGCAAATCAAAAACATCCGTTTTATCGACCGATCAGTTTACTTTCGTCGCTTTCTAAAGTACTCGAAAAATTAATTTTAAATCGCGTATACGCTGCAATAACGATCAATACCGATGGCAAAATACCAGTTTGGCTTCCGCGCTGATCATTCCACTATACAACAGTGTCACCGATTGGTCGACGCAATCTCATCAACTTTGGAGAAAGGAGAGGTGTGCTCGGCTGTCTTCCTTGACGTCGCGCGGGCATTCGACAAAGTTTGGCATCCAGGATTGCTCTACAAACTTTGAAAATGCGTGCATCCGGATTTATACACATTCTTTAAATCATACTTAGTCGAAAGGACAGTTGTCGTTAGAATTAATGATTCCTTCTCGGAAGAGCGAAAAATTTTATCTTCGGTACCGCAGGGTAGCTTACTCCACTTCAAACTTAACAATTGTGGCCACTTTTGCCGACGATATTGCCATCCTCGCGTCTAATCCAAATCCAGATAATGCAAACGCGGCGGTTCAAAACCACATAAACCGACTAACTAAGTGGGCACAGCGTTGGCGCATATCGTTTAACCCAGTAAAATACCAACACATCGCATTTACCAATCGGCAAGTAACGTGTCCAAAGTTAAAAATCGATTGAAATTCCGCAGACAGACTCAGTACGTTACTTGGGTTTGTTCATGGATAGGAGGCTGACGTGGCGTTACCACGTGGCGCAGACAAGAAAATCTGTAATTACTCGTGGCAGAATGTTGCACCCGTTGCTGGGAAAAAAAATCAGTTCTTAACTTGAATGTCAAGAAATGCATATACTTAACAGTCGTTGCGCCGATTTGAAAATATGGAATCGAGCTATATGGTACCACATGTAAAAGCAATCTATTACGGATACAGCAACAACAATCGAAAATACTAAATCACGTCCGCGCCGAGATATGTTTCAAACGCTTCATAATGACCTTCTCATGCCATCCATTCGAGAAACTTACGCTGAAACAAGAGGTTTTTCGATAAATTAAAAAAAGCGCAAATCCAAACATAAGCAGAATGTATACGATCACATTGCAGGGCAATCCCCCGAGACGATTGAAAAGAAGAAAATGGTGCCGCGACGCCCTTCCTATTGCCTAAATATAACAAATCGGATTCAACGTGATTTAATCTTATCCTCAATCCTCCTAGGCTAGTCGACTCATTGGAGTCGTTGGTCTAACACTTAATTCTGCCTTTATTGTTTCCTATCCTCCTTTTACTTCCTTTCCTCGTCTTTATTTTTAGCACCGTTGGTTGTGGTATTTTATACCGGTACAACGAAAAAAAAAACCTCAAAGTTGTGAGAAAAGAATGAGAAGTAATACGATGGAGAATGAAATTTAGAAGGAATGATAGTAATAAGAATGATCAATAGTTAATAAAACGACAATCGTCCGAGGAAAGAGAAATAATATAGGAATAGAACCACGGCACAACTTTCTCTTCTCAGGCACCTTTGTCAATTGCCCGGAAGACTTATTGTATGCATCCCGCGGACGATGGGATTATTGCACTATATTTCTCTCTATCACTTTCTGTATGTACGCCTTCTCTCACTCTTAATGGCATACTTTCCTGTAATTGTCTCACTGTGTATGTCTATCGCTTTATTATTTTTATATATATTTTTATATATTTCTATTCGTTTGTACGTATCTTTCAATATCTCTCTCTCTCGCCCAATCACTCTCCATCACACCACTGTTTCTAACTCTTTTGCGTATGTAAACGAGCAGTCATATAGAATAGTCGGTATTTAGAAATATATATGTAACTGGAAAAGTTACGCGAAGAAAATAAAAAATATATACATATATATATACATATATATATACATATATATATATATATATATATATATATATATATATATATATATGTATTTCTTTTTTTGAGGTAATCTGCCAAAGTTAGCATTAAACATCACGTACGACAGAGTATATATGTATTCATTTATCAGTAAGGTGTTCTTCAATGAGACTCGACCATAATTGTTACATTATATGTAGTGGTATTTTCCCTTTTCAATCTACGTGTCTGTTGAAGGTTATCATGAATTAAGTCTGTTGCTAGCGGATTCGGGTGCGATCTTTGTGCATATGTTACACTGTATATTCTTATTACATCTTTCACAGTTTCTATTTTTAGGTCTCTATACGAGTAATTTCTAATATACCAAGGTGCGTTTACGTGTAGATTTCGATTGGAACCTTTTAAAAACGCACGTATCACGTGCCTATAGATAGACAGATGATCGCAGGGTAAAAAACAACTTAGAGGGATACGAACGGTCGACCTTGAACGAAATTGCCCGAGATTGTCGGTTGATTATACAGCGCCAACGAAAATTTTCGCAATCCTGCGATCCACAGCCGATACCTGTAATTTTTACACGAGTGACTACTGAAAATCATTTCCTGGTATCTCCGAATACTTCAAACGGTTAACTGCATCCCAAATTGAACTAATAACGCCCTCAGACAACAATTTACAAGCAAATCAGTACGACCCCACACTATTAACTCTAATTCGTAAACTATATATAATAAATATATATATATATATATTATATATATGATATATATATAGACCAAGGTTAAAGCCGTATTTTTTTATTTATTTTGTTGTTCGTAATTAAGATATTGTCCTGTTTGTTCCTCTCTTTATACGCACGTAGCACGTACTTCATTATCTTGTTTTTAACACTTACTAAAATATCGCGATTAAGTCACGTATACATACATATATATATATATAAAACACGTACATGCATGGATACATAGTGCCTAAATATTTATATGGTCTGGTAGAAAAATTTTCATTCATCATATGTACGCATCGAAATTGTATTTAATAAATAAATACGCGCATATATAAAAATAATCCACAAATTTAGTTAACAAAATAAAAACAATGTATCGCTTGAAAACGCCGTTAAAGTCGAAAAGCTTTGCATTAATAAAAAATATTCATAGCCATTAACACATTGTGTTTTTATTTTGTTTTGTCAATTCGTAAAATCACTACTCTCCAATACGTCAACATAAATTAATAAATAAATCAAACGGTCGATCAATGAGCTGTCGGTTCCTATCAGTTAACCGATTCTGGCAAATCGAATCGACTTGAAAGTTGATCGATTCAAGTCGAGTTGATTCCACTTAGAATCGATTAACTGTCGGAATGGACTCAAATTCAAATTTACGCAGCTTTTTTTAAGTTCGTAAATAATTTTTCTTTCGCTAAAATAATAAAATGCTACGCTAAAAAAAAAAAATTGCTTATTTAACGTATTAACATTTAAAATACGTCAAAAAAAAAATGGAAAAACAATATTTTATCAACGATTTTTTCGAATTTCGGATAAAAAAATATCAATTTTTTTGCCTTATTTGACCGTTCTTACCGATGAGAACACTTTCTCTGATGGCACAACTAGTGTCTGAAATGGGCAAATATTTTTTAAAGCCAACTGTCTGACGATCGGGTATTTTTCACTAGTCTAAAGCGTTCTCGCTTTTAGGAATGAATTATTTTTGTTTTTTAAGTATCGGTCCAACTCCGACTTAGATTTTGGTGAATTATCCTCCGGAAACATCAGGAAAATACTTCGCTGGTTTCTCGGGATTTACTATCGTTTATCAACTTCATCAACCAGCTCGTCCAATTCGACGAATCGATTTTTCACGAAAATTAATCGATCAACTCCCGAATCGATTCGAAAAATCGACAGCATTGAAATAAATAAATAAATAAATAAAAACAAAAAAAAAACAATTTCGACGGGTGAAACGGTTAGATAAAAGAGCGCATAAGTAATATCTATCAAATAATCGATGAATCAGTAAATAAAACGGTCGGTCGGTCGATAAATAGATAAAATAAACGAAATAAATAATTTAAAAAAACAAAGTGTTTTTTTTTTAACGAATTTAATACAGACGAAATAATAAATACGAATATTATTCGCTAATTTAATATAGACGGACGTCTTAAATAAATGAAAGTGATCAGTACTTAGTAGAGCGAATTAATTTCGTCGAGACTGATGGTGATAGTAGATAAAATCCAAAACTAACGCTCATCAATCGCAAAAATTTGCAAAATTAAACCAGAGAGTCAGTTCCGCGAAATAATCTAAATGAAAAAACTAGTTGAGCTTTTAAACGATAGAATATGCGTAAATAAACGTTTACTTTATTTTACCGCCTCCTACTTTAATTTATTAGAAATAATCGATTTATTCTAATTCAATTCTATTATTCCATCTTGCTGATGGCGCGTCTTGCACCTTGTGCAATGACGATGTGACTGACATCAATCAAATTTTTTATTTCTGTCCTAATTTCGAGTATCTTCGTTGTATGTTTCATATTACTAACGATTCTTCAACATTACTTAGTGAGAATAACTCTAAACAACTACTAATGGCATCTGCCACGCATAGGACATTCCAGTTTAGCAATTAGTTTATATGTATGTACATAATATATCGTGTGTATTTATTTAGCATTAAATCGACCGTTATACCGTTTCGCTTTCTGCACTGGTGTTCTTTGTTTGTTTTTATGATTTATAACTATTATATATTATACTATTTCATAATCTAGGTTAAGGAGATATTTTCCAAATTTTTATTCAATTTTTTTATACATATTTTTAATAGGTGTTCAAATTTCGTCGTTTTATTATTGTTCATTTAATTTCATCGAATTTCATTTACTCTTGATTTTAATGCGTTTATATTATTTTCGATAATTTTTTTCTACTTTTATTATTTTCGTATATTACGTTTCTTATTTATTTTTATTTCACAATAATAATAGTAATAATAATCATATTATTCTTAAAGCACAAACTCATTCATACACATCCTGATGGCTTAAGAGAATATGTTTCTCATCCCTTAGCCATCGTATATATCTGCAGAGAACAACAGCACACACCTAAATTTGTATTTACATGTATAATTTTCAGCCCCACAACGATTACACACAGTTATTTATTAAGTATTCTAGTTCCCTGCACCATTATACTCTCAACTTTTTAAAATTGCGGAATGGGGAACCATTTAAAAAAAGAAAAAATTGAATTGAATCAAATTTTATTTTGTTTTACTTAATTTCACTTCAATGCAATTTAATTTACTTTAATTCAATTCAATTCAATTCAATTTATTTTAATTAATTAACTAATTTATTTATTTCTTTATGAAATTGAATGGAATGAAATGATGAAAAATGATGAAACGTATGAAATGAAATGGAGTGAAATCTAATGATGTAATGTAATAATGAAATGAAATGATGTGATATGAATGAAATAATAAAATTAGATGACAAGTTATCATATAAAATGAAATGAAATAAAAAAATGTAATTAAATAATGAAATGAAAAGAAATAATGAAATGAAATAAAGTAAAATAAAATTAATTGATTCGAACGGAAATTAAATTAAATTTTTCACCTGGGCCATATAAATATTTACTCGGCATATATGTATTCATATGTGCATGTTATATATACATTATATATATATATATATATATATATATATATATATATATACATATATATGTACATAATATATATATTTAAATATAGATATGTAATATATATATATTTAAATATATAATAAATACATATAATACATATGTGTATGTAAAATAAGATTGTATTAATTATACAGTGGATTAACCATCAAGTTGTGTCGCACAGATAATAGAGAAAAAAAAAAGGAATAATTCGAAAACTATTTTTATTAACACTTTGAGCCCCAAGTCACATTTTGAACCTTGGTGATAAGAAACACATGTCAGTCAATTATGCCTGACAATTATTGTTGTGATAATGGAAAAGTATATCAAAATACTTGAACTTCTAGAGACACTTTTTCAACTACCTTGTCCTATCCGGGAAATAAAAGCTGTTTTGCAAAAACTTAAAAAGAAAAAGTGTCCTGACCATGATTAAATTACTAGTACAATCTTAAATGAAATTCCACGTAATGAAATTGTGTTATTAACTAATATTTATAATGAAATTCTTACATTAAATTATTTTCCACTCTTACGGAAAATTTCACAGATAGTAAATGTTCCAAAGCCTTGGAAAAAATCCTGTTGAGGTCACATCATACAGATCAATATCACTTTTGAAGGCGGTGTTGCCAAAAACACTCGAGAAAATAGTATTATTCAGGATGAGACCGCTAATTCAGGAAAATAATTTAATTCCTAGCTATCAGTTTGGTTTCATTCCTGAGCATGCAACACTGGAGCAGGTTCATCGTGTTGTCAACAGCCTGGAGGAGAGAAAGTTATGTGCTGGTGTCTTCCTCGATATTCAACAGGCGTTTGACAGGGTTTGGCTCCCTGGCCTTCTGTATAAGATTAAATCTGCGCTATCTCACCCAATTTACAGTTAGTTCATACTGTATACTGAGGATCGATACTTTCAGGTTAAATATCAAAATGCACTATCCGCTGTTTACCCACTGAAGGCGGGAGTGCCACAGAGTAGTGTTCCAGGTCCCGCATTGTATTTGTTGTACACTGCGGATTTTCCTTTGACCGTTGAAGTGGAAGTTGCGATGTATGCGGATGATATTGCTATTTTAACATCACATCGCGATGAAATTTTAGTATCAGACAGGTTACAGAATACGCTAAATATTGTTGAAAAGTGGTGTAACAAGTGGCGTATAAAAATAAACAAAGATAAAAGTGTCCCCCGTATGATTTTTACAAATAGATTTGTATCCTGTCCCTCATTAACCTTCGGTAGTGAAATTCTTGCTCAAAGTGGGGTAGTCAAATATTTGGGTATGCACTTGGATAAGCGATTCACTTGGAGAAAACACTTAATTAGCTTCAGTTAAAACTGAGAGAATTACATTGGCTCTAAATCTAGCCTGAGTAATAAATCACTGGGATATAGCATAGATTTAAAGACTGTGTGGACGTACGGTATTCAGGTGTGGGGTGTGCGAAACCTAGTCACATAGATATAATACAAAGATTTCAAAATCGAGCTCGAAGGCAAATAACATCAGAACCCTGGTATGTCTCAAACGTTTCGACACACCGCGACTTACGTGTAAGTACTGTTCTCGAATAGGTCGACAAAAGTGCCCAACACTAAATAGTACAATAAGGTTGGAAATCATCAAAATCATTTGGCCATGAACTTGCTTTATAATTCGGAAGAGTTGCGTAGATTAGATCGCGTTAAACCAACTGATTTTTTAACTATTTAAGGAAAATAAACGGTTGAATTACCGAGTTCCTTCCCTTCACGTGTCATCTATCAAGTATCAACTGCTTGATGGTCTCCAGGTTGGATAGTTGTAGTGTAAATTAAAAAAAAAAAATCTTTTATATAAGATTTTTTTGGTTTTTAATTAATGTAAAATAATTTTAAGTGCGTGGAATGGTTAATATAATTGAGTAATGAAAGTTTTAGATGTAAACTTTGTATTTTCAATATAAACATACATGCGATAAGAAACAAGTTTTTTTTTTTTTTTAAGATTTCATTCCGTTTCTAAAAGAAAGATAAATAATTTTTTAGTTAACAACAGTCGTTCGAAATGATAATGAAGTAAAAAATTTATCGTCTTATCACATTTATTTAAAAAAAAAAATCACATGGTCTATAATCGACAAAGTCGATCACATATAACTGACAAGGCGATCAGAAGAAAAAATTAACATCGATACAAAAATATAAAAATGACGTGCATTCGCACTTCACTATGTACAATATTAAACTAAAAAGTTTCGCGTCAAAAATTTACTGCTTAAAAAGTTCCTTAATGCGTTTTTGCTTCTGGCTGTTCATTTCTTGACAAACATCGAATCATTACGAATTGCGGCGATGCCACCGTAATTAAGTCCTCTTAGTCTCCAAGAATCTAACAACGTTTGCGCAGATTATAAATTCCATCGTTTATAGTACGTATTCTGCATCGGCGCTCTCGTCATCGCTATTAAATCAAAATAACACAGTAAAGATGTCTTCACCGCGTGCATCGATTTAGAATCAATTTTATAAATTTTCTTCTTCGACGTTTTTCAAAGATTCGAACTCATTCGCTTGTTCGAGAATACTGTTATCGATTTCTTTTCGAACTTCTGAAGAAGATTGTTCGTTAAACGGTACTATCTTTCTCCTTCACAATCTTGATAGACGATTTAACCATTCCGCTGATATTCCCCTACGCTTCATCTAATTGGTTCCGAACTTACGGTAGTGTTACAAATTCATGAATCAAATTTTTCAAAGGTTATCTTTCCGCTAACTTTGCGCCCAAATAAATCGTTAAAATAAAAAAAAAAATAATGAAAATTACTTATTTTATATCATCAGCTAAACCGGACACGAAATTATACGCGTCATAACCGTGAAAATGTTTGTCTCTATATTTAGTCTGCGAGTTCATGAGCACAGATAATCCGCAAACCGGATAATCCGCACACGGATAGGGTGAAAATGTTTGTCTTTAAATTTAATATGTGAGTCCGGAACGAGTGCAAATAATCCGCAAACCGGATAATCCGCACAAAGAGTTCACACTATATATTATACTATAATACATATAAATATATATATATATTTATATATGTATGTATATATACAAAAATATATATATGCTTACTTAATCGTAATATTAAAAACCGATTCACACTTTTAGTAGGTCTTTAACACAAGGTAACGAAGTATGTGCTACGTGCGTGTAAAGAGCGGAACAACCAGGACAATATCTTAATTACGAACAACAAAATAAAAATAAAATTACGGCTTTAACCTTGGTGTATATACATATATAATATATATAATAAGTGTGGAATAATGAATGAGACTGATTTCCTTGTAAATTACTGTCCGAGGACGTTATTGGTTAACTGATTTGTAGTAGTCTCTTGTGTAAAAGTTTGAGGCACCGATTGACGAAATTTCGATAAATTAAAAATGAATAAAGATAGTCTGCTGTGAAAAAGAAACGGAATAACATCCTGTTCGTTTATTGTACAAAGTCACTATTCAGATAGTGACCAGATTCTGTATTCACGCACATTCATCCACACTACTACACTTGTATTATCCAAGTCATAGAAATGAATACAAAATAAATAATAATAATATAATAATCATAATAATAATCTGCTTTCACCCTACCGATATCTAAATCGGATATAGGCGAAATTTTTTTTTTTGGCCAACTCAACTAGGTGCCTAACGATTTACATTGTACTATAAATTAACAAATAAAAAAGTACAAAATTAACAAATTTGAAATAATTTAATTCAACTCAAATTTATTTCATTCTTGTTTTATTCAAATATACTTAAAATTAATAATAATAATCTTCATCATCATAATCAATAATAATAATAATTATTATTATTATTATGATAATAATAATAATTTGTTCCAAATCGAATTATTTTAATACGTATCTTTATAAATGTAATATACGTATATATATCAAATAATTAACAACTCCTAAATAAAATATAATTAACTATTCCATGTCGATAGGGTTTTCCCTTTTTTTCTAGGTACTTCCTCGTATTACGAATGGAGACAATTTTTCTTTTTTATATATATATATATATATATATCTCTTCGGACGCTAATATTCTACGACTAATTATGACTGTTAAACTGTACCAGAACGGAAAAAAATTTCAAGAAGTAAATTTATACAGAGCGTTAATTGATTAGGCTCGATATATCTTAATGTAGCAAATAATTATTGAACGTTTTTGGTTTTTTTTCACTTTCAGATAAATTGCAATCTACCTGAAATAGCTAATAAGCGATTGATATGCGAGGAATAATAAAACGGCCCTGGACGCGTGTGGAACGATCGTTCACTGGCGACGTTTCGTACTATCACTAGAAGTCAAACTAGCAGTCAACGAATACAGTGTGGGAGATCGAGGCGAGTTAGCCGATTGATTCGATTGACTCGGTCGCTATTTAGCAAATTAACAGCCAGCGGATTAGAGTGCTTATTCAGCCTTTCATCTTTGACCTGTAGTACCTTCGGATCTTTGCGGAGAAGGTGATCACTTCGAATGTACCACGGTGCGTTAACTAGTGATCTCAGTACCTTAGATTGGAATCGGTGAATAATTTTAATTCTTGAACCGCAAACAGTTCCGCATAATTATAGTCCGTAAGTCCACACCGATTTCAGCGCAGTATTATAAAGTACCGAATTAGAAAAACCAGAAATACATCTTGTTAAACTTGAGTCGAATTAAAATTAAATGTTTACAATAAATATGTTACGCGCGGAAAAATTGTAACGAAAGAAATCTAGAAAATTAATAAAAATTTCTGTAAGGTGATCCATTTATCGGTTCTTAATCGATGAAAACAAATTCGCCCCGGCGTCGCTTAAATCCGCGTAATATTGTATAGTTCGTCTGGCCTTTCATTACGTGTCTTATAACTTTTTCCCAGTAATATTAAATATATATCGATAACTGTTCACCTATATACTTACATTCGCGCCAAAGTATTTTATTCGTAGCTATGCGATTCTAAATCAGTCAGACGAACAAGAGAAGACCAGTACAGATTGCTCAATGAGAAATTTCGAGAAAGTATTTGATAAATGCGATTGGAATATTTTTGATCAAACTGCAGCAAGAGTAACCTTAAAGATAGGAAAATAATAAAAAAAACTTGAGAAAACACAATAATCGCACATACAAAACTCAGAAACAGAAGTAAAAGTCAGAAAGGGACAAGGTTATAGTCTATCACCCCTGGTTTATATATATATATATATATATATATATATATATATATATATATACAGTGACGCACCCACAGGGGGCTACAAGGCGCCTAACTTGTAAGCTCCAAACAATTTATAGTCGAAACAGAAAAAAGAATATTGGAAACAGCTCCCATTATCACTAATAAAACCTCATCTTCAGGAGCATACAAAACAGCCTAGATTGCAAAAAGTACTGCTAAAAAATATTCATTACATTCTGTCTGCTAATGACATTGAAAATCTAGCTGACTGCGCAACACAAAGAAAAAAAAATGGTCGTTGGTTGAGCCATTCCACATTCGAATCTGACCCAGGTCGGTGATCAGTGCGTTCTTTTTGTTGATATTATTATTCGCTTCGTTGTAGTTCGTGATCGTTTATAGTTTGTTTTGCCTGTCGAATTTTGTTACACATTCCGCCGTGCATATTTTGTTCAATTTTATTAGGAATTTTAAAAAAAATTTGGGGGGATGTTTCAGACCACCACAGATACAAATCCTAGGTGCGCCACTCTATATATATATATGTGTGTAGATAGAGAGAGATAATATTTCATTCGATTACAGCTATTTCAATAAAATAACCCTTTCAGTCATACATTATAAAATTTTGACAGAAAATTTTAAATTCTAAATATCTGTCTACCGTACAATACTGCTTCCTAGGTAATCTGTAGACAATTTAATTCACGTTAATCGGAAAATTAAAAAAAAAATTTGTTATTAATACTAACATTTCGTGTAGCATATAATAGACAGTGTGACTGAAATGGTTTTTACCAGTTGAAATATTCCGGATGATGAATAGAAATAAATCAGAAATTTTTCTTCGTCATTTACTCCTCGAAATGTTTTCGATCGAACATATTACAGTGCGGAGAAATTTTTAGCGATTAAATTGTTTATTTTTTCCAGAATAATTGAAGAAATAATGTTCAAAACCGCCGTCTTTAAAATCTTAACAATTAAGACTATAACGTATACTGCGAATAAACGTAATAATCGGTCACGTACGCAAACCGCACGATTTATGTATATATATATATAATATTAATTGGATGATATAAATAATAACCTGCTACGTTTACCATCAAACGGACTGAGGCTGTCCACCACATTGTAGTTGCTAGAAGTATTGTTAGTTTTAGCTCGTAGTATTTCCTCTCTCGCGGCATAACGCATCAGAAAATAGCCAAAGTAGAATAAAAAGTAGAAAAATCAACCTGTAAAAAAAAATGCGCCGAGGAGAACGATCGCGAAAAAAAAAAAAAGAATAAATATAAAAAAAAAAAAATACGGAAACAAAAGGAAAAAATAGTCTGAGAGCAAGAAAATCTAAAACTGTCTAGAAACCTGAGAGAGAATGAAAGAAGAGATTGTGTGCGTAAGAACTGTTGGAAACGCGTAAGTAAAAATAGAGGTAGGTGCTGAAGAAAAATGTTTTGCACAGTCGCGAAATACTGGGGTCGAACATTCTCACATATAAACCACAAAATGCCCGTTTCCAAGAAAACAGGTAAGAGGATTTAAACTTATTTATTCTAGCCGGTTATAAACGAATACGAATCGAGCGTATAAATTAATAACCTAGAAATTGTTAAAAATCTATTATAAGAATTATAATGCGCCATTCTAATTATCATACATATATATATATATATATATATATATATATATATATATATATTGTATATGTATGTATGTGCGTATAATCCACGACTAACGTAAATGCTGGACCGCATAAATAACGATTCCAGTCGGTCGTACACCACCGAGTTTCGTATTGCGGATGAAGATTTACGAGCGGTTAAGAAGAATTATTATTTTACATATCGCGTGATAAGTCTATATAGTATTATTAATTAATTATCATTAAATACGTCACTTTAGTTAACTGCCGTTTAATTCCACGACGCAAAACGGAATATTTACCGCAAATAATTCCGGAGCCGCGCTTATTATTTAATAATGTTTCTAATTATCAAAAAATACACCTTATATGCTCGTTTTATAAAAATTTCTAATTAGCGAAATTCGTTTTATTTCGTACTTCGGATACACGTATTACGAATTAATTTTAACTTTCTTAATTCGTTTCAACCTATACGACGTTTGCGTGTATTGTATCCGTTAACGTGCCGTGTACTGCAACATTGGCCGCAGGTACAAGTAAACGCAGTTTAGATATCGTGCAGTATGTTGCGTAGTTTTAGCAATCGAAATAACAGTTGGATCTTCAGTTCGTTATCGTCGAAGATTTTAGAAAGGGAGCTGGAAAGACGTATACCGGAATGGTAGGTTGAATTTCTTGCAATCCGCGAGAAGATGGCTAATTCAGCCTACATTGCACATAGGGGAATAGAATGAGACCATTTTTTTTTTTCGAATAAAATTTTTTTTAAAAATACGAAAACGAGAGATTAGCTTAAATTCGTTCGTGGGACACAATATCGTTCGCGTGACCACCGTTCGCAACAATACATTCATTCGGTATTTTTACAAAATATTTCCGAAGACTTTTTCGAGCATAAAGTAGATGAATTTTTGAAATTTCTTCGTACATTCGAGTTTTTAAGTCTTACAGATCTCGTAGACGTGCTTACGCGACTTTTAAGGCATCCCTGCAAAAAACATTACATAACTTTGAATTTTTTTCGAAACTCACTTTGCACCGATCGATTCACGCCGAAAATAACGTTTCACGTAAAACGCGCGCTTTTTCTCGTTATAAGATGTCGTGATAACTGAAACTGAATAAAAACAAATCTCTCGTGCGTACGCTAAATATGGAGCAGGCGATTTGCGTTGTAGCGGTCTTACTAACAGCGTTATTCAAAAAACAAAGCCGTCCGTCTTCTCTGGGTCACCCTATATAATTTCTTGCCGACTAGATCTTCATGAAGTAGTTCAAACTCCGCGGTGTTTAACCGTATTGAATGAAATTTATCGATAGTAGAAACTTCATTCCATATTATCGACCATTTTTTTTTTTTTTTTCAGGATATAAATTAATTTTGAGAAGTTCGACGAGTGAACATGTTTTCACCTGCTTTTCCGCAACATTCACTAATTCGTTTCCTCTGATGCCTCTATCTACAGGTATCCATATTGACTGAAGTGGAATAGACGGCTAAAATTATATCTTTTGCGATGGGATTTTCTGGTTTCTTGTGCAGATATGCGAGATACAAGTAAAGCAAGAGAATCGATTCAATTGAGATAGTTTTTAACTTTAATGTAAGATCGACAGCAAGTTTCACACAAATAACGTTATTATTATACTAATAAAGTATTAATATACAATCGAGTTACTTTATCTGTCTCCCACATCCCCCCATTGATTGTACCTTATTCCATCCTCATTCCTTCCACACTCCCCCTGATTTTCAAAGACTAAAGCTCTTCTCTAAATTAATTTTGTTTATCCGCCAATCAGGACTATACTCCTCAATCTAATATATTCCTTCCGTGCCTCTAGCCTTAGCTGCTGTGCGCGTTAATTTAAGCTAATAATAATAATAATAATAATACAATATATATATATATATACTTGATTACTAAAAATAGTTAAAATCACTAAATTTATTTTTAATTATGCGAAGCTTTTTGGCATTTACGCCATTGTCAAGCTATGTACAGTTATATAATTCCATACCTGAATCAGGTTCCATAAAGTTATTGATTGTGGAATGTAGTGATTTTTATTTATACTTGATTACTAAAAATAGTTAAAATCACTAAATTTATTTTTAATTATGCGAAGCTTTTCGGCATTTACGCCATTGTCAAGCTATGTACAGTTATATAATTCCATACCTGAATCAGGTTCCATAAAGTTATTGATTGTGGAATGTAGTGATTTTTATTTATACTTGATTTACATTCCACAATCAATAACTTTATGGAACCTGATTCAGGTATGGAATTATATAACTGTACATAGCTTGACAATGGCGTAAATGCCGAAAAGCTTCGCATAATTAAAAATAAATTTAGTGATTTTAACTATTTTTAGTAATCAAGTATAAATAAAAATCACTACATTCCACAATCAATAACTTTATATATATATATATATATATATATATATATATATATATATATATATATATATATATATATATATATATATATAATGCCATTAAATGATTAAACGATTCACAAAATAACTTAGGCGGATACTGTTAAACATCTATGCAATCTCGATAGAAAACTTACACACAGGTTGAATGTGTTAATATGAACAAAAAAATAGGCACGAAATTACATCGAGTGCTCAGCGAAGAATTAGCTATAATAATTTTAGAAATTAATCCTATATACGCGAAAATAACCGTATAAATAAGTAAATAAGATACAGAGTTTTCGGAAAATAAAGTTATCCGCTTATTTGTATTTCCAGCTTGGTGTATATATATATATATATATATATATATATCTAAAATTATACGTTACACGAAGACACCTGGGATCGATAACGCTATACGGCGAGTAGGTAAAAATCGTGTAACTCTTCCGTATGAAGCCGGCAAGTAACGAAGCTAAAACGAACACGGTTGTGTAAATATGGCTAAGAGAACGCCACTGCTTGGTCGCTAGTGTGTCACCTGTTTACGGGGGTTTTATAAAAATTGTTAAGATAGCTTTCGTGTGGCTAGGTGCAATGCTATAATGACGCGAAAAAAAGAAATCGTATTCCCTCTTTTAGTAGTCGATTTGAAAAATTGTTAGATTTTGTATTGTTCTATAGATTCGCGAAATTCAAGAGAAATTCAGATGTCGTCCGAGTTTTCAGTCACATTCGTGGTTTTTTTTTTTCGTCACTTTATTAAAATATTTCCATTGTAATTAAGCGTCGTGACTTTTTGCTAGTTTTTTCGTTTTTAACTTCCACATATTTTTTAACAGTCGCCACAGTATGTATTTAAAGAAAAACTAATATTTTTCTTCTTAATCGTAATTATTCGTGTTCCAAATATCGCCGGACAATGTAGAAACCTCCACGCGTTGCTCGCTGACAGGGAATTCGAGATGATGCCATTAAACGAACGAGCTAAAGAAAAAATGTTTACAGCCGGCGACTAATTTTAAAATGCTGACTAAACCGGCCAACAGCGTGACTCGCTCCTCTTGTAGATCAGAAAAGACCTTTCTAAATGCCGCGTATGTCGATAATTTCTTTCAAAATCAAAATCAATCACTAGATACGAATAAAGGAATAGCCGGCGACTAATTTTAATTCATAATGCAACATTTTTCCAAACTCATTCCAGAGTTCAACCATAGAGCAAAAGATAATTACCCGATTTCATATTTTTCCCACATTTATAACGCCAGTGAAAAATCAATATTAACATATACTTAACATCGCGGTTCGTTATATCGGAGATAAAAGAAAATATTCGTATTTCTAAAAGTTCTCGCTTAATGAAAGTTTAAGTTTAGAAAAGCTACACGGAGAGATTTATACAGGAGAAAATTATCAATTGCTGATAAGTTAGCAAAAAGCTCAATCTCGCTACTTTAACCGCAGATGAGCTCTAGTCATCAGAAGAAAATTACAACACTAATTCCGAATAGGTGTCGACCTCATCCATAAACCACCTCAGAAATATAAAAGGAAAGATAGAAGAATGGAATCCGATCGAAAATCTCGAAAAGAAGAAATAGTTTTAACTAAGACTTGGTCATACACGTGTCTCACACCTATTCAATAACGTACCACCCCTTCCTGTCCTTTCTGTAACACTCCTCAATTCACTCTTCGGCATATCCTAACAAGCCCCGCAATCATTTATCCGAATTCCGTCAAAAGTTTAACCTATCCGCTAATCTATCCCAACTACTGTGTAATAATAGCCCTCATTTAAACGATCTCTTCCGATTCCTCAAACAATGTAATCTATGTAATGCCATATAAATAACTTTATACTTTCGGCTTGATAACTTCATAGTTGTGTTATAAAAAAAAAAAAAAAAAAACTCGGCTCTAATCTAAAAAAACGTACGAAGTTTCTTCTGACAGTCTTCCGAGAAATATTGAAGACTTCCACAGTACACGCCAACCTCAATTACGGTATATTCTGTTCTATTCTGGATTTTTCTTCAATTGATAAATGTCCATTCCAGATCAGTTTCATACTTTTCGTTGCATACTACAGTCGCGAATTTAGATCCACTTGTTCTAGCACGCTGATAGAGCTGCTATTTTAGCGGTGTACATTTCTCGCAGGAGTAATATACTGAAATCTGTCTCTTGGAAAATGTCACTGTTTGCTCTGATTACTAGTTCTACATTCAGTTGTACGATTATGATTGGTTATCGATCAAGTAGCTCTGAAAAGTGCCGCCTCGGAGAAGTTTTTCCATCGTGAGTATCGTTTTTTTTTCTTTTTTTTAAATAATGACGAGCATTTGCTTATTAATCATTTCGTACGTAAATCGTATAACATTCCTAGTACCATTATCAATAAAAAGTAATTTAGAAGAAAAACTGACCGGACGAAGTCCCTATAGACTGACAGAATCAAAGACAAGATCTTGATCGATAATTGCGAGGATATGAAATTACATAGAAGTTTTTAGTACTATAACGTTTAAAGACTCTAATTCTGTATAATTGTTCATTTCGCTAAGGATCACGGACATCGTTGAATTGATGAGTAATTTAAATTTCGATCACGAATAAATCGGCGATTGATTCAGTTTTGGATCACCGTACTCAGGCAGATCTACTAATTCGGAACTTTTCGAAAAGTTTACGTAAACTAAAAGATTAAAATATCTACAGATATCATCTATCGTTCCAGAGTAGTTGATTATCGTAACTATAAATTTTTTTTGTCAAGTTTGACGGACCAAAAACCTTACGGCAATTAAGAACGTAATATGATATTAATTAGTTAGTCGTATGCATAACACGATCAATAGACACGTAATTTTGACGTCACAAAATGGGCGGACATTCGACGTATTCATAAGCGCATACATACGGTATACGGCGTACCTGATGCTCTATTACCGCTTTTTTCCGGTGATAATTATGAATTGTATGATGATGAATATAGATGAATAAACGAATATGTAAATAAATATATAAATAGACAGTTACATAAATTATATATATATATATATATATATATATATATACATATATACACTAATTTACAAAAACTGTAATCTGTTTGTGATTTTGCGAATATTTTCATTATAATCAACGGATTGGGCTATTTTTATCACGTATAAACAAAAAATCGATAATCTTATCTGTCTGTCTGTTCCGATTTCACCCAAAAACTATTAAAGCAATAATGATGAAATTCACATAACTTATCATCGGATTCATACTGACCGTTGTTTCATATTGATATCGTAAATAGGATAGAAATTACAATAATTTAAAGTTTTTAACGGACGGATATACATACGTATACTATATTGCGTTAGGGTCGTTGTCGAAATAAGGGACGGATATATATATATATATATATATATATATATACGTATATATATACGTATATATATACGTATATATATATATATATACATATATATATATACATATATATATATATACGTATACATAAGTGATATGTATACTATATTGCGTTAGAAGCATGGTCTAAATAACGTATATATATATATATATATATATATATATATATATATATATATATATATATATATATATACATATAAAAGTAAATATATACGTATACTATACTAATATATAAACACGAAAGAGACAGCGATACGGTATTAAAAAAAATAATTGCACAGGGGAAGCCATGGGTAACTTGTAACATATATTATATATATATATATATATATATGGATATGTGGATATATTCCGATGCAAAAATGTAATATTCGTGTAATAATTTTGTGACGCACTAGTTTATTATTTGATAAAATTATAATTTATACACGGGTAAGGCAGTAAAATCTTCCAGGTTGTTATTTACAATTTCATATACGTCTTCCATTTGTAAGTCTGATTTAGTAGCTCATCATCGGAAATAGATTTAGATTTCTTAAACTTAAGTTCACCGTTCGAAACGTCACGGAATTCCGTGTTGACGTCATCAATCATGTGTGTATCTCTTGTCTGGCTGTTTTTTCAATTCCTTCTTGACGCATGGTAAATTTCTCGTTCGTGACGTAAAAACTGGATACACCTCGGTCCTCAGCTCGACCGGACGATTTATGATTACGTTCGTATAGCGTGAATTTTTTTCTTACCTTTTTTTTTTTTTCTTTAAAAACAAACATTATTATAAACCGGATACGATATACTCTAGAGACCGAGAAATGTAATAAAAGTTAATAATAAACGGAACGAACGACTAACACACGCATACTAATGTATAAACGTCTATAAGTAATTACGAATGCTCAAACTTACGGTTCGAGGAATCGTACGAATGCAACCTGATTATTGTAAACAAAACTAATAAACGAACGTAATAACCCGGACCTTGTTCGTTTATCGTTCGTTGGTAAATTTTTTAAAAGCGTTACGTATGTATGCGCGCACACGTATATACCGGATGAACTAAAAGTTAGTTCGTACCTTCGTAAATTTAAACTAAAAAACTTACAGTTTGAAAAGTAAACTTAACACTCTCATCAATCTATCATCTTCTTCATCAGCTAAATCCACTGCCGGATGTAGCTCTCACGAAGTTCCATTTTTCCCTGTCTGCCGCTTTACTTGCCCAATCTTTTCGGACTTCATTTATATCGTCAATCCAACGTGTCAATGGTCTGCCTATTCTACGGATTCCGTCTGAAGTCTTGTCACTTTATTTGCAAGCAGTTCCTGGTGTCTTACCCGATGACCAGTCCATCTCCACATTTTGATTCATTTATACTTAGTATTATATCCTTTATTTTTGTTATTTCTCTAAGTCATTTATTTTCTTGTCTTTCAGTGTTCCGCCAATCATTTTCCTTTCGATTCTTCTTTGCGCTACTCTTAGCATTTCCTCCGTTGCTACTGTTGTATTCCACACGTTTCACTCCCATAGGTCATTAGCACGCATTGATTAAACGTTTTTCTTTAAAGGAATCTCCTTATTTTGTAAAATACTTTTTAGTTTTCCACATCGTTCAATTACTTAGGACAGATTATAAAAGGCGACAATAGAGCTCGAAATAACGAGAAGAATCAAAAAAAAAATTATCTATTGCCTAAGTAGAAAATTACACGGACGCAATTTAATGATTTTTTTCAATACACCGGATTTATAATGGCAAAAATCTATATAGCGTTTAGGTCGCGATGTATAAATCAAATTTCGCTATGTTTTCTTGTAGAGTTAACTCACATGTTGACCCTCGGGGTAGAAATAAAATACCCCAGCATTACTCGATTTCTTACTATTTCGGGATTATCCTGTAATATTGTTTGTATTGTTTTATTTGTGAGCTGGTAAATATTTCTCGGATTATCTACATTCTAAGAACACATGTTTTATCGTTAATTGGGTATTACATGTGGAGCAGTTTGGTGGATGATCTCCATCCGGCAAGTGTTGTGATGTGAGCCTTGCGTACCCTGTACCTAATCTGGCTAATGCTACTGAGCTAATGCTACTTCGCCTCGACTAATTCTACCGATGTTATATAGTGTCCTAATTTTGGTTTAATCTGATAAAGGTGTGCGTGTGAGTGCAGTAAGTTTCCCGGTGTTGTCGATATAGTTTAGTAATTTTTTTTGATATGAATGTGTGCAAGTCGAACGTATGTGTATGGATTTAACTGTATTTAGATTTCTATACGTTTTAGCTGCAATATCTCTATGGTCTCGTTTCCTGCAATTCCCGAGTGAGCCGGAGCCCATATAAACGCCAGCTAGTTATTTGCTGAATTTATGGATAATATATTTTAGATTAATAGTGTCGTTTGTAATTTGAATGTGGTGTTGCATATGTTGTAATGCGCTAAATCAGTCGGTACATATTAGATATTTATTTGGATATGTTTCGTAATGTATTTGAAGGCTTTGTATATTGCTATAATTTCGACTGTGTAAGCACCACGGATGATACTATAAAACGTGATTTAAAATATCCACACATTACTAGAGGGACACAAATAAAACAACTGCAGACGATATCCGGCTCGTAAATGTGGTATCGATAAAAAAAAAAAAAAAAAAAAAAACAATTAGGCGCATCATTGAGGAGATGCAAAAACGGTTACTCCGAAATCGATATTTTTTAATGTATCCTCGAAAAGTCACTTTTCATGGAAGGAGGCTCGCAGCGATCATGATAAGGCGGAAGTTTTTTGATTTTACTTAAAAGATATGCTTAAAAACCTAATTAATGATGGATGCTATAATTAAGTAAACTTATGATTCAGCTGATTTTTTCCAATCTTATTTGCGATAAAGCCGTTTCCCCTTAAAAAGTGATAATGGAATACTTATCGACGCGTAAAGGTCAAGCATACAAAACAAGGTTGGTTCAATTGACTGAAACGATAATCGTTTTGAAAGGGAACAGTATTGCTCTAGCAGCTTGCTTGGGGGCTGTTGATCGCGTAATCAGAATTTAATTCTATTGCGACTGATGTTCTACACACGTCTATAAAGAAATTTTATTTCTCCTGCGTACGAAGGATATTCTAGTTGAGTCAAACATGGACGTAGCAGTATTTTCTTGCGACGCTTTACCGTTCCTTTCGAAGATCTAGACAGCTTTCGAGCTGTCAACTGGTCAAATTAATCACCTCCATTGTCTCCGGTCCGAAAACCGAGCCGGTAATTAATGACAAGCCACTGACCCCCCAAACAAGAAACACGAGTGCGACTTGTCCGGTACTGGATGACATCATCTCGTGTGATCAGTTTTTGCCTCCCTGTGTTGTACAGTGCAAATTTCACCTCCGCTTTCATGTGCGATCCTATAAAGGAAGCACAGAGGGATCTCGAGACCAATTGACCAGGTAGGTTTCTGCCGGAAGAAATCTGTCCAGTTCTCCGTCGCACGCCAGTAATTTGGTGATATCGGCCGAATTTCTCTGGTTGCAAGCACCTTCAGCCATATATAAAAGATGACTAGACTTCTCGAACACATTGACGAAATGTTGTCGTCCCGAGAGAGAAATCTAAGTCAGTGCTCGTCACATTTCTGATTTGACAAAATTCACTCGTTTATCAGAGGAAAACAAAGCCCGATACTTGGGGTTGTAACTTGATCGCCGCTTAACCTGAAGATAACAAAGAAGTATTAAACTTTAAAAGATATACCGGATACTGAGTAAAACACCCCAGTCATATTTGAAATCTGAAATTTTTATTTTATCCATTATCAAGCGGAAAGATTTACACCACTAACTTGTCCGTATTTCAGCGGCTTTTATTTTTTATTAATTATTTCATTACTATCGACGTTTCTTCTATTTTATACAATTACCGTTATGTAATTCGCGTGTTAGGCGTGTCCTAGTTAATAGTCGATTTTATTATTATTATCAATATTGTTTACGACTATCGCCATTTACCGCTTATTACCGGTCAACTTCGAAGCTAACACCCTATTGACCAAATTGAATGAAAATTGTCTGGAAAAACATTAGCGCGACGTATTTATATACTTCAAATAAGTTTTAATCGGTAGCAAAATTTAATTAACAATTCTCCAC
Organism: Coronaproctus castanopsis; assembly: GCA_032883995.1. Classification (NCBI taxonomy): domain Eukaryota; kingdom Metazoa; phylum Arthropoda; class Insecta; order Hemiptera; family Monophlebidae; genus Coronaproctus; species Coronaproctus castanopsis. Next base: position 60,202,239 of record CM065054.1, read on the forward strand.
TAATCTGTGGATATCCGTCTAGTCCTATATATATTTTGTTGTACAAGTAACAAGACGATTATAATACGGCTACAGGTAGACGAACACCCCCCGCCAGTATTTATTTTATAAGCGCTTTGTCGTCAGGACACAATGCAGCGTGTTTTTTTACTGTACTATATCGTTACTTAGCGCTCGCATGGTGTTGCACGCGGTTGTTTAGCCTTCCACGCGATAATAATATTAGCAATTATTTTATTTTTATTTTCCCGGTCGGTGATAATTTTCGCTTGCGTCATCGATCGTATTCGAACTCGATACCTTCCTTGTAGTAAATAGGATTCATCAGTCGCAAAGTTGCCGTATGTTGTTTAATCTCCTTTAAGTGCACCGTATATTTACAAAAAAAAAAAAAAAAAAAAGGTTAAGTGTCCTCTGGCTGTAATAATTAAAAATTCCTTAAATAAATTCAGTACTTGAAGCATGTAACAAGAGGCTTATTACATGGCGACTACATGTGGCACACTAGAAGAGCCTACTCGTGCGAAATCGTTACGTCCGTTATTGGGACAGAAATCGGTTTTAAATCTAACGAACAATTCCCATTCGGCGCTATGGATTAGAGTTGTACGATAGTACTTGCTAATATTCGAAGAATACACACAGCAAACCACATATATACTCCGTACTATTACGTCTGCTCCACATTACGTTTCTAATTTGACACTACATAATGATTTCAAGATTCCGTACGTCAGCGACACACACGTCGTGCAGTATAAGATATTATTCGATAAGTTCAACGTCAGCAGTAATTCTGTAATTCGTAGAATGTACTCAGACACTCTTCCAGACAATCCTCCAAGGCGTCTGCGAAAGAAGTGGCGTCGAGATGCAATCTTTTCCGTCTTATTCGAAAGATAATATATTGTTTTCTTTCTAATTATTATATTTCATCATCCCTATACTATTCCTACATACATCTTCGTCATAGTCTAGTGTCTCACTGAAGTCACTAGACAAATACAAATTTTCTACTTGTGTGATCACCGTTGCTGGCAGTAATTAATTCTGAAATGATGTTAAAAAAATGAGAAAAAAAAAGTTTGCGCTCTAGCCAATTATCCCGACAAAACATACATTGTATATATATATATATATATATATATATATATATATATATATATATATATATAATATATAATATATATAATATATATATAATATACGTAAATCGACATGTTTATAAACGCATTTTCAACTTAATATCAGTTTAATTGCCTGAGAAGTAGTTTTTTATTTTCAGTCGAACATCTATTTTTCTGTCGTAGATTATTGCTCATAAAAATTTTAACCGGTTTATCGACGGAATTTATAGGTGAAATTTCCACCGAAAAAAACAAAAACAAAAAACCAGTCATAACAATAATAGTAGGACAATAAAAATAATGAAAATAATGATTATGAGTTTTCCGCAACAGAGGGAAATTTTCTTCATGTTCTACTTTCGCGACTGGAAATTGCGCGAATTATCGTGATCGACGGCTATTTGAAAATCTGGAAATGAGGAATTTTACGGGAAAATCGTCGTATTTTATTTTTTTTATTTTTTTTTATTCGTCCGATTAAGGGAGAAATATTGGACGACGAAGATCTTTTCAATTTCCGTTCTACTTTCAAAATTAAGTTAAAGAAGGATTTAGCAATTTGTCTTTTACAAATTGTTAAAATCTGTTCATCGAGGTTAGCCGTCGACAGAATATACATATTGGTCAGACGCTGAGTACGCGCACTCGTATCTACTGAGTGTCCAACCGCCGCCAATATGTGTAGTTTGCTGTTTAAACAGTCTGTCATATTAATCGGCCGTAAATAATATACTGGATATCGTTGCAATCAGCTGAAGAACAAGTATCCCGGGTGTAAACAGTGTTCCATCGTCTCAACGACTTTATAATAAATGCTATAATAATCAAATCGAATCGAATTATCGAGCTTTATTTACAAAATAGCGCATGTGGAATAGAAAGTAACTAAAAAGGTTATACATAATACCGTACAATCGAAATATGCGCTACTTCCCCAAAAAAACGGACTAAAAATTGCGCGAACACCAGGCTCACTATATATATATATATATATATATATATATATATATATATATATATATATATATATAAGTATATTTCTAAATGTTAACGCGATATAATTATACTTCCATACATACAAAGGCGTAATACATATATATGAACATAACTAAACGGAATATATTTATTCGTTAATAAATATAAACAATACGTAATTACTACTAGAAGTAAACAATGAAACGAGCAGATTCGAATTTAATCAAATAAATTTAAAAGCAAAATAAACTTTCAACGAAAAATAAATATTTAAAAAAAAAAAAAAAAGATTAAAGATATAAAAAAAAATTAAAATTAAGATATTACAAGAAAATAAAAATAAAATCGAGCGCACGTCTTATAAAAAATTCTAACAGAAATGAAACGGTGCTGCGTTTACTAGCAACGTAATCGAAGCCGTTGAGACTTATAATTAAATGAATTTACCTCTACAAATAACCTGAGCGAGAGTATGGGATTGATTGACATTCGGTAACTTGGAATATTCAAATAGTTAGTTACGTACGCTACCTATTTCCTTGTAAATAGAAAACTTCAATTTAATTTTTGAAATTCAACAACTGTGTACAGTTCCTGAACGTTCAAAACATTATTGCAAAATTTTAGATTTCCTGCAATTACGTTTTATAATACCTGTAACGGGCTAATTCTTCGCTGTAGGTACATCATATTATGACAAAACCGGTAAAGAGATAGATATAACCATCTCTATATTGGTTAAATATTGATTCGAATAAAAAAATTAATCGATTAATTTTCTTAATTTCTTAGTCGCATAATTACAAATGTACCGACCGCGTCAATTTATTATCCGTCGCAATACCGAGATAATTAATTTCGCGTAGACTCGTTCGAGAGTTTTTGATCATTAACAAAGATAGATAAAACGTCGGTAATACGATAAGGTTGAAAACCATAAACGATATATTTGGTTTCATCGGTATTTAAAATTGATCTGTTATTATCGATCGATTTCGAGATGTTGTTAGATTTTGAGCTTGCACAAAAAGAGATTTGGTAACCGGAACAGAGTATCGTCAGCATAACTAGAAATTCTGCCACATAAAAATGATAATACTAATAATACGAATAAACTAATAAGAATAACTAGGGGTTCTATCCGCCTCTGCTACCCAAGGGGGTAGTGCCTGAAGCTGTTGCGGTTTAATTGTGATTAAATACCGTTCAAATAGTGCAGGGGCTCTGACGAGTAAAACAAAAAAAGTTTCATCCAAATCCGACTAAAATTCGCCAAACCCCGCCCTTTGAATGGGCTCCGCAAGTGGGAAGTCTACATAAAACAAAAATATCGTTAATTTATATATATTTTTCTCGAGATTAATTTTTGCTATAGAAATTTGCCATCGGATAAAACCAAATTCGTCGAAATGACGTCATACTGCAGTTGCTGTTGAACTTAAGACACGCCCGCCGCTATAAAAGGTTATTTATATACGCGCGTGTTATATATATAAATTAAATTCGTCGAATATCTCCATTCTTAAGCGATTTATAGAGCAAAAAACCTAATATACATTGATGATTAATATATATATATAGCTACTAACCCGCTGACCAATTATGCCTGAAAAATTTTTTAAAAATCGAAAATCAAATTTTAAACTCGCGATTTCTCGTTACCGGTTAATTTTTAAAACATTTACGTTAGAACATAAATCAACGAAATAATCTAACTGATTCATTTAAAAAAGAAATTAAAATCGTAGCTTCGTGCGACACATTATTAAAGTATTCATTACTTATCGCTAACTTTTTTCGTTTTTTTTTTTTTTTTTTTTTTTTTTTATTATTCATTAGTTTTATTAATTTAATTATTTTCTCAACGATTATTTATCCATTTTTTTGTTAAATTTGTTCATTTTTTTATTTTTCTGCTTGAAACAATTTATATTCGATATTTCTTCTTTCCGTCAGCAGCTCTTCAAATATACCGATGTATTATAGTGAAATTGAAATAAATTTGATTCGATTCGATTATTACAAGTGTATCTTGATGATGATGATGATAATAATTATTATTATTATTCTTATTGTCGCTACATTACGTTGATAACATTACAACGTTTTTATTTTAACGTGCATTTAGATATAATTGCAGATACCAGAAATGAAATTAGGTTATTAGATTTATAAGCGTCTATTATTTAATGAATTATATATATATAATTGTAAAATATGTTTATTATAGATCGATAAACAACTATATGAATGCATACAGGGAACGTATATTATAGGCAAATCTGTTCTAATTATGTGCTTTAATGTACCCCAATTTGTGTAAGTGTTGGCTATTTTTATGTCAGTTTCAAGGGCAAACAGATATACACACTGACGGATATAAGAAAATAATGAATAATGTTCACCTTCGTCCATTACTGATACTATTTAACTGAAAGTACTTCCTGTCTGATAGCGTTACTAACAAAACGCAAATATTAAATACTTTTTGAAATGAATGAAATTAGCGCCGTTTAAAGAATATACTATTTATCGAATACGATAACTAAAGACGCGCATCTTTTTCCGTTTAATTCCAAAAGTGGATAATTATTTTCAGTGTCGAACTAATAATAATAATAATAATAATAATAATAAATCAAATCAAATCAAATTTCAAATTTATTCATTCAAATCCACAAATGCGCATTTATTTGCGCGAGTAGTGGAAACTTAAATAGATATACAAATATTTGGTTCGTTAGTATTGCATAAATAGTTTGAACAATTGTTAACACTTATGAATATGTAAGTGACAATAAACAATAAACATACTTACAACCGCAATATATACACCCACTACACACACACACCTACACACATGTATACACACACACGTACACTTAATCACATTTATATTTTGTAATAGATATAATAAAAGTAAACACATTAGTAAACACACAATTATTTACAAAAATGAATAAATATATATAGAAAATGCATACAATACATGCACACAGGTACATATAAACTTATAATAATAATAATAATAATAATAATAATATGAAATGAAATTTATTTAAACCTATCGCACCGATATAAGTATACGGAATAAAACTAAATAATAATTTTTTAGTAGAAATATAATTACAATAAAAACAATTATTACATATTTCTGTGGTAATTACCGAAATTATTTTCATACGCGTAATTTCCAACCGGAAAGGAAAATCTCTATATTTGTAAAACATACTGTCGATAGGGCTACTTAAAAACGGTATTACGCGGATTACGTTTTGAACATCATCGAACGACAACTCACCTATGACATTTAGAAATAATTTGTGATAACTAGCGATTATTGTGATTTAAAAGAGTCAGATAGATCACATTATACGGCAGCGTGACAAATTCGAACCAGAAATAAGATCATTTTTGGGGAAAATATTGCCGACATTAATATCCCTCTAGTATTGTTCAAATGATTATAAATACATTATCTCCGGAATGTACGTACTTGTATCATTTTATAAAGAACGCTAATATAGATGTCTAAATATTTAAAACTCGATTAAACTGGCCAAAACAATATGTAAAATTGACACGTACATATTTGACTATAAGTATTAATATATATACAATATATTTAAAATTTGCGCATGCAACATGTATCAACATTTTATGTATTTTTCATGTATCTACAGCACTCGCAGGATTAATATACTAAAATCTGAAAAAACTTACACGGTATATATGATTATTGCTTCTACATTCGGTTGTAGGATTATGATTGTTTATTGGTCAAATATTACCGAAATGTGCAGTTTCGAAGAGATTTTTTCGTCATCATCGGTACAGTTGCTCAAATGTAGCGAGAGATACGATGTAAGAGATTGTTTACACCGATTCCCGTATTGTCGTTTTCTTGTTAAAACGTTATCAAACGCACGACAATGATTAACGCCCCCGTGATTCAAATGTGAACGGTAAACGTGCGTAATTTTAAAAAATGCCACGTTGTTAACGATAGTCATAAATTCGTTTGCGCGTTAAGTCAATCATTACACGGACGATTGTTTCGGTAGGTCGTCGGTAATTATCTCTGAATTCTCCGTACTTTGTAAAAGTGTATCCGATTCAATCGGAACGTCCGACCATGAATAAATCTCACGAAAACGGTAATTAAAGATGCAAGAATTCGCTATTTTCCACCGTAGACATCGTCAAATCCGTATTTATGTCATATCGTCTAAACGCCTGCACACGCGGATATCTTATAATGGTTAACTTCATTCGTATGCATACACGCACTGGGTTGAAACTATTATATCGTAACTGTCGATGTTCGCCTCTGCCAAGGACGTAATTGAGTGTTTGCAGGTTTTGAACATTCGATATGAACATTCTAATAATAATGTTAACTGCCATTAATATTAAAATAACGATACTATTTTTGATATATATATATATATATATATATATATTGTTAAAAAAGAAAGCTGTCGGTATAGACTCATAAATTTAGAAATTTAGAAATTTATTTATACATGCCGATAACGATATGAAAACATACATAGAAAAAAAAATTGTAACACACGATCGACAGAATTTAAAAATTGCATTAATCATGAAAAAGTTTGAATTATGTAGCTTAACACCATCGATGGAACAAATAAATATCAACTACATGGGTAGCACTTTTCAAAATTTCCTCTACAAATATATTACCATCACTCATCCGAGTAACCAATTTATTTTATTTTCCCTTTTTTTTTTTTTTAATAAGGATGCCTTTATAGCCTAACGTGATACTGTACTTACTAACTCACATCTATCATCCCTTACCATGATATATATTTGTTATTATTATTTTATACTTTGCAGGGAACTGTCACACACATGTAGTTAACCTTTGTAATATAATTGTTTGATTTTCTTTTGTTTCAGCTACACTACACCTTCACACAGTTATTTATTAAGTACTCTGGTTTCCTGCACCTTTATCACAAATTACTTAATACACTTGCCCTAATAAATTTCGATAGCCGAGTTAGCTAGAGGCTTTCTTATTATGAAAAATTCTGGTCGTTTGCGGGATTCGAACTGAGGTCGTATACGCCGAGCATTACTAATGCACAACAGGGACCCATACATCATATATATATATATATATATATATATATATATATATATATATATATATATATATATATATGTGTTTGTGTGTATACATAATCTACATAAATAAATACCAACATATTCATACTGTAATACTTACACGCGTGCTTAAATTATCTCAAATGCCTTGCATGATATTAACATTTTCCTCTAAATCACAAATATAAATATATTGAATCGTAGAAAAAATAATGCGACAGATTATCTTGATTATAAATTCATTTATTAATTTAACCCTTTCAGTTGTACATTGTAAAATTTTGACCACAAAATTTTAAATTTTGTACGCGTGTTTCTATTATACGATACCGCTTCTTCTTAGGTTTCGCGTATATAGTGGACATCGCGACTGAAAGGTTTAATATACATCACTTTTAATAAAATACATCGAAACGGATTATTCATATTATAATTCCAGTTATTTATTTAATGCTAAATATTATTCGCGTTATGCGCAATCAAATTGTAAAATATAAATTGTTCACATTTGCGCGCGATATTTAAGATACCGTGAAATTTTTCCTTTCGAAAAATTCAGCGCCCTGCAAATTTACTTTGCCATTCGTAAAGCTGTATATTAAATTTAATCGGGTCTTTTTATTTGTACGTATGCGTTATTTTGTCGTCCGGTTAGCCTCTAGTGGCTCCAGCACAGACTTCTATACCACCGAGTTCGAAAACAATCGACAACGCGCAAAAATGATCATCAGAATATAAAAATATAAATAATGTTAATATTATCGCGTAGAATGCAACAGCAAACACGCGCAACGCACCGCGCGCGCGCTAGTAACAATATAGTAGACTACAAAAACACGCGGGGCTGCATTATTGTCGTGACTACAAAGCGATTACAAGCAGTTTTCCACAGAGTGTTGTTCTATCTGCGCTGATATCATATTATGATTGCATATACCAAGGTGAAGTATTTTTTCCTTAATTCTGACTTTCGGCGGTGTAATACTGTTGAAAATCCATTAGAGTAAAAATTGTTTTTGGTAATCAGTTCAATTCCATTTAATGTTCTCATAAGGAACGCTTGATGAATTATAACGCATCAGCCCATCGGTCGCATCGTTTTCGGTAACATTACAACGAGAGCATAGGCGTAGCCAGACTTGGTTGAAGAGGGGGGGTTGCAAACAAAACTAAATTATAACAGTAAACCCGAGTTAAATTGAACTAAATAACGAAAACTCAAGTAGGTTAATAAGCCCTTAGCAATCCAACTCACCCCAGAGTTATTTTTATACTTATTAGACGTCGAATATGTAATTCTATTAGAAGACGGCAGAAATATTTAACGTCACTGGAACACACTAATAGTATCTTATTGAGGACAGAGGCAGATGGTTACGATAAATTGCTCAACAAACCAAATTCATCCTTTTTCCCTGAAAACTGTAGTCTGTATTCTTCTACACTAATCCGTGCCACTTTCGATAGTATTATCTCAGAAATGTTTCCACTACACATCCTTGTTTACACGGATGGATCCAAGTCAACTCGAGGAACGGGAGCAGCAGTGTTCATTGCAGCTCTCAATATTAGTAACATGTACAAATTATGCCAAGAATGTATTTACTGCAGAATGTGTAACAGTACTACATGCCTTGTCAGTTCTACCGGACTTAAATCTTCGCGAAAATTACCTTATTATTACCGATTTCAAAAGCGTGGTGACGGCTGTAGACAATAAACGTAGCGTGTTAGATACATTAATTGGTTTAGTTTTGCTAAAACTTAATAATTTCGAACGTGTGGGAATATCTGTGTCCTTCTTGTGGGTGTCCGGTCATAGAGGTATTCCAGACAACGAATTTGTTGACTCGTTAGCTAAAGACGCGTCGTCTATGTAGAGCTCTCCTTAATAACTCACGAAGATATCATTCACTTTTTATTCAGCTAGAGCATAGGGATCAATGGTAGCTAATGTACACTAAGAGCATTAGTCAATCGCCTCTCACTTATTACTATCACATCCAGCCGTCTCTCCCTAAAACTCCCGTGGTTCTATCTTTTTAAAAAGATTAGTCGTAAGGGGATTGTACTCATCAGCAGATTGCGATTTAGACATCATTTGTTGCCTGACCTTCTTTTCCGTATGCAGCTAAGAGAAAGTCCCTTCTGTCCCCCTACATTCTGAACAGGTAGTCTGCAGGCCCGATCATGTGTTTTTTGAATGTTCTGCTGTAGCACCGTTGCGCTCGGAGCTTTACCTTATCTTGATTCTTCGAGTATTACACCTCCGTTGTATCGTCCCTTTTACATCTGGATAATCTACAATTGTTCCCCCATATAGCGACGTTTTTAGAGAAGTCAGCATGCTTGATTAAGATGTAGATAGTCCACACAGTATCACGTTGGGTAAGCTGTAAAGGCACCCCCATTTAAAAAACAAAAACGAAATGCTCAGTAACGGAATAAAAAATTAAGTGTTTTGTTAATTTCTTCCGAATATTTAATTTATTTTTTAATTCCTCAGAATAATTATCATTTGATGATACTGTATAGAAATGTTCAGCCAAAATATTAAAGATATTTCTAATTTATTTTACGTGTCAACCTGATTTTGATAGCTGTGATCGGTTGTGCTGTGCGTTGGTTTGTTAGTTTCTTAATTTTTTGCCATAATTCATCGGGTGGAGTGGAAGCATTTATAGTTCCGACGAATTTTTTCCAGTAATTATTTTGCTAACTTATATATATATATATATATATATATATACATATATATATATATATATATATATATATATATATACACATATATATATATATATATATATATATATATATATATATAAAAATCAAAAAAATCCTACCACAGATCGTATATATTAGAAATCGGTGCTTATACGGTGATGCTTATATTTCGTATAAACGCATGCTGAGTTCAATAACCCCCGATGAATTAATTTATTGTCATGATACATTTATGATAAAATATTTCTTTGATAATTTATAAATATGATCTCATAAATATGAGGAATATTTAGCGTCGAACGCGTGTACTGTATTTTAGTCCATCGAACAGCATTTAATGATATTCTGCAACATTGATTTTGCATTACCTGGAGTTTTTTGCAAGTACTAACGGATACTGAATACCAGATCGGAAAATCATTTTACGTATTATACGCGCATATTATACGACTCACTAATTATACTGCGCGTCATCGTTGCTATTTACGTACAGACACTGTGATATTTATCGGATAAAATAGAATTTTTTAATAAAACAGCATTATTATTACATTTCACACGCGCATATACCGAATGTAGCGGACCATTTTACTTTCGGTTTATTTCTAAGAAATACTCGATCGATAGTTTGTTTCGTCGTCATTTGTAATTAAGATGATCAACATTCGTTCGGTAGTGAATTAGTAAAAAGTTTCGTATTTTTGCTCTTCCGCGTTCACCATACCATCGTTTTATACTTTCGTGCACAAATATATTAAACTTTCGTCGGAACTTTCTCAATTTTCATCGGAAAATTCTGAAATTTCGTACGTGACATAAAACCGATTACAAAAAACTCGACCCCCGACATTATGGGACCATCGCGGAAGTGAAGATATAGAGTGTCGCTGAGGAGCGATCTTTTCCAACTCGTGGATCGAAAACGTAACAACATTTTTATTACATTTTGAGCTAAAATAACATAAATAGACGTAATAAATGCTCTCCCGATTACCTAGTAAACCGGTCTTGAGCAGGCTTTTGATTCTATATCAATGACTATTTCGTCTCGGCGTCGACGGAAGAGCGTATTCCAAGGTCGAATATTAAATTTATCTAAGTTTATTCGTAGTTGGAACAGCTATCCACCGTTGACTCCGCATAGTTGCGAGGGCTTTCTTCAAGTGGCGGTTGAAATCTGTAGTATGTATTGGAATGTCGGGAACAGGACCGATCGTAGCGGCTTTCTTTGGATGCTCTGTCGATCAGATCATTTTCAGGACTGTCTAAGTGACCGGGAATCCAGAGGAACGTTATTTGGCAATATTTTTGGAGCTTGACTATTTCTTTAGCAGTAGAGTGTTGTTTCTGATTGTGACGATCGGAGAAATGGCTTTTAGTGCGCGACCGAATCTAAGCAAATCAGTGCTTGGTTTACATATCTCTGATCTGCAATATACTGGACTGCTAGGTACATTACATGGAGCTCAGCAGACAAAATTGAGAGTATATCGTGTTATAACCGAGTCATCTTTTACTACTAAACACCCGACGAATGAGTCAAGAACCGACGCATCAGTGAAAAAGATCGATGAGTTGGAGACATACGAAGAGATCTTTCGTTTAGCTTCAACAGAGACAAGACTTACATTTCTGTTATAATTAGCAGGTCCAGATTCAATTTGATAGGATTCTGATTTCACGGTGGAAATACTGCGACTGTTGGGAAGTTTAATTGTAGTGAAATTATATTAGCAATTGTCAGTATTCGCTGGTAATTTGATGAGATTGTTTCCACTGATTGAATTGTAGTTCGGAAAGTAGATGTGATGTTTTGTTCAAATCTTTTTGTAGTTTTTGTAATATATGCGGGTATCTGTAACGAATAGCAATAACTGTATCATCTAAGAATATTTCCATTAACCTTTACACAAATAATTTATAAGGGTTATATATATATATATATATATATATATATGTATGTATGTGTATATATATATATATATATATATATATATATAAAAGGAATAAATAAATATGGACTTAGGACAATATCTTGTGGTATGTCACTATCCACCAAAAAAAGCTGTCACTGTAAACATTATTCATTTAAACGATATATTTTCTGTTACTTAGATAACTACTAAACCAAATCAATCATGTATTTTTGGCCCCTAAATCCTGCTTTATATAATTTTTCCAACAATACTGACTTGATATAATATGATATAGGAAAACTTTGCGTAGATCAAAGTAAATAAAAGTAACGATACTGCCTGTCTCCAGATTTCTAGAAATGTAAGCGACATGTTCAAGCAATGCATTATCCGTGCCCCTACAAGGTAGAAACGCGTAATGATTAACTCTAAGTAATTATTTTTATCTAAATATTTTTACATAATTTTCTTAAAGCATTTTTCAACAAATTTTTAAAATACTGTAAGTATACAGATAGGTCGATAATTCGTAATGTCAATTTTATCGCTACTTTCAGAGTTATAAGCTAAATCCAAAAATAATTATTTAACTTCAGCATCTAATGATAAAATAGTATGCAAATAAGGATGATGTATATAGTTATAGTCAATTCTACACTAAGTAGTATCAATTAACACAAAACACAAAATAAACCATTTGCCCTACATAGACAATACGACATCATAGGCCAACTTTAAAATTCAATTGCGCGACCTAGATGCAATCACAAACAAATTTAGAGATAACGTAGGATTACAAATGGGTATTGATAAATACCGGTCAGCGCGAATACAAAAAAGTTATGCGGCTACGCCCTGAAAGATTTCGATTAACCGATGAAGAAATAATCGTAGATATGAGCGAGGAGGAATATTAGAAATACTTAGAATCAATGTAAGTAAAGAAAATAGCGATACTACGTACGAAGATTAAAGAAATGTAGACTTGAACAACGAGTAGATTTTGTATTAAGAAATTGTTTAACTATTGTAAACGAATGATAGCAATTAACATGAGCCTGTCGTACACATTTGGCGTGATTAAATGGTCTGTCAAAAATTAAAATGACAAATCTAAATGCAGCAGTGAGGAAATGAATTAAAACCAGATAAAGGGGAATTAGGTATTACAGACATGCTTCGCAAGCACGACAACGTAGGAAATACTTTTCGATAAGGCAAAGTTGAAAATAGGTTCGTGAAAAATGTTGACGTACATTCCATTGAATTTAAGAAATCATTACGAAGTTACAAGAGAATCGAAGAAAATTCGATAAAAATAACAAACTTACAAAGTGGAAACAAAAACAAATTGTAACTAGAAGGAGAAATAATATTCATCGAACGTACGGTTACGGAATGGACAGATTTTTGCTGAAGATTTTGTCGTGTCAATTCAAGACAGTAATTAAAACGGACAATCATCTGACATACATATTGAAATGACCTCTATACGAATGCAGGTAATGGTAGCTAAAGCGAAATGATATACCACTCGGTAAGTGAATTCTCAACATTGGCCGTCACAGAGTAGACCGAACGTTTTGATAACGCCGCGGATATCAATCAGCAGTAAGGTTGGAAAATGTACCGCAACCCAGAGATAATAGCGGATATAAAAAATATCGGCTAATAAAACAGATAAAAAATGATAATGTAAATAATCATAAAAATAATAAAAAATGAATTACAAAAATTAAAAAATTGAAATAAATACAAATATATATATATATGTGTGCATAAATGTGAATAAGTTTCCTTCTTATTTAATTTTACTCTTAAGATCTTATCTTGTTAACAGCAAATGTCGTGTTAAAGTTAACGATATTGAATCAGGTATTAAGCCTGTTATAGCGGTGGTTCCCCAAGGTAGTGGTCTTTGTAATATATGTTAATGAATTACCGGTCATGAAAAATCTGCATTTATCTTTGTTCGCGGATGATACAGCTAAATTAGTAAACTCTTATAGGGTTGATACTATCTGTAATAGATTATCAGCGCCACTAAATGAATTAGCGAAGTATTTTAACAAGTTGAAAATCAAAATAAACAAAAGCAAAATGGAAGCTCTTTTTTTAACCAGGCGTAGACCGTTTATAAATAAATTTGTAACAATTAGACGTAATCGTACAATCGAATGGAAACAACATATTATTAAATATTTAGGCATGATGTCGGAATTTTTCAACCCGTATTAATTTCATAAGTGACAAAAGGCTATTAGAGGGAGAATTAATGCGGTTTTTTTTCAATATTCGATAGAAAATCAACCTTATCGATTAAAAAACAAACTTCTTATATATAAATCTGTTATTCTATCTAGATTGTTTTACGCTGCTCCTGTATGGTGTTCTGCCATCAGGACAAATATACCGAAATTACAAAAAATACAAAATCACTGTTTAAAGATATAAATCAATCAAGCTATACTCGTCGGATATCTTCAATGCGTGATATATTAAACCTTACCCACATTCGAAAAGAGATTTTAAGAAATATGTAAACAATTTTACGTGTAAATTATCAGATATAGTACCAGTCATAAATAACATAGGCTATTATTGATTACGAGTCTCTAAATAGGTATAAAATGTACAAAAACCCGGCGACTAGAGCGTGTACTCGTCATTTGATGAATCTATCATTTATGATTAGATGCTACTAAATAATTATGTGTGTTCGTGTGTAGATATTATATATGTGAATACATGTGTATGCGTATATATAGTTGTATGTGTTTTATTATATATATATATATATATATATATATATATATTTATGAACATATTATTTCCGTATAATGAAATCAATCGCCCAGTTTTTTTTTGTTTTTTTTTGTAGTTTTTTTTTTTCATGTATTAAATATTTTTTTTTTCTTTTATATAATTTGTTATGTTCTTATTATTTTAAGCACTGAAGTTAATGACCGTTTTTTCCTGGGAACGTTTGCGTTGCTGTATCTATACTAATATATAAAACGGTAATGTCTGCGATTTACGAATATTTTCATTATAATCACTCCAGAAGATTCTCCGAAAAACTATTGGACTTTTTTGATAGAAATCAGAATACAAGAATAAACTTTAGAAAGTACTTAGACGAAATGAAGATGGAGAAAGAAGAAGTCCAAAAATGGAAAACTATTTAGAAGGAAAATTGAAAATTTCGAAGGTTCCAAAAAAAAAACAGAAGAAAAAAAAATATGGACGGATGAAAGAAAGAGGAACATCGGCAGAGGATGAAGAAGTATTGGCTGAAGCGAGAAAGAATGGTGCATAAATTATTTTATTAAATGGCCTAATTCCAAAAAAGAAAATAATAATTAATAATACTTAATAGTAATTTCGTAATAGTAACAATATTAATATTATAAAAAGGTTAATATGCTTTTTAAAATCGTTTTTTTTTTTTTACTTTGTGTGTGTATATTTTATTAACATTCGCATACGGCGTTTAGTGAAAAACCACACAGTCGTATACTTCATTCGTTGGTACGGTGATAAAAGAGGTATACTTAAATATCTATAAATATCCGCTGAAGATTCGTGACGTTATGCACATCGTGACCTATTAATGTTATTTTTGAAGTGAAACTTCTATTGACGCGTGGTATGTGGTGAGTTAATCTATAAAACGAGCGAGCGAGTCGATTCGCATTATTTCTCTTGCGTATGCGCGCACGGCTATCTTGCTTATTTCGTTCAAATCTTCGCCGCACAAAGGACGTATACGCGATGTAGATTTGAGAACGATTGAGTCGTCGCCACGTATAGTTAAGCATGGTTTTATTGTCGCTTTATGTCGACTACGTTTTGGAATCATCTACCGGCTACACTTTTTCAAATGCATCTTGTTGCTTCTCCGTTCTGTTCACATCCTTCAGATATCCACTCAAATCACATTTTCCTGGAGTGCTCATGTTACCGCTTCACTCGTGACCCCTTCTATAATCACCTCATATCTCTAAATGTTCCTTTTCCTGTCAATATTCCTTTCTTACTCTCCACACGTATAACATGCACATATATATATATATGTTTATATAGGTTTATTGTTAACTGTAACATACCCATATAGTTAAAATTAAGATAATTCTTTTTTATTTATTTTTTTTTCTGTCTATGTGATATAGTTTAATGGGTAAACTGATGTGGAAGCCCAATAAAAAAAAAAAAAGAGTGCGTTCCTTTTGTTTTGTGAAATTTGAAGGAAATCGCGAGTTTATTAAATAACCGCCTATTCATTGCGCGTAATGTACACGTCGGTGGTTAATATATCGAATTGAAATTTATATTCCACGAGTTTCACTTCTTCCCCTGCACCCAGAGGACGCGACCTTTTTTTTTTTTTTACAGAAGGGATTTTGCAACTATACAAACGATCGACAGTTTGAAGTTCCTAACATTAAGGGATTCAGAGGCATTTTCCATTTATTCAGTAGGCACGCCTACCGTGTCCCGTTCGGAATCTTATTTATTCTGTGCTTCATTTCCGTCGCGATAGGTCCATTCCCGAAGGGCCTGTATTTCACGATCTTAGATCCGCGTTTCGCCCGTTCATCTTTCGATCTTATTTCGTTCCAGTTTCTTAATTCTCCATCGCCCGTCGTACGCGAAAGAACGGGGTTTATTACTTTCATTATTAGGACGAAAAATCGAATTATTATACAGAATGTCGAGACGAAGCTTAGCCGAACTCGCATAAGAACTCTTCGTAATAACCTACATATATCGAATATTAACGATGCACGTATAAATCGATGAAAGCTATTCGCTAAATTTCGATTCAGTATAAATTCGAATATACGAAAAAAATGCCTTGAACGGCACTTTCTGACAAGCGTACAAGACGATTGGAAAACAAAAGGAGGAGTTGGTGCGGAGATGCTCTTCCGATAACTTGAAAATTTTAAATTACAATATAATCATTCGAAATGTCGATAAAAAACTTACGCTCGTGATGACGATAACAATCGATCAATTCGTTAATTCTGAGTTTCAATTCCTTCTCTGTTAAAATAATCTAGTTGTCTCATCGGAGGCGTCCGATTAATCGCATTTACATTTTCACATCATCATCATCATCATCACCGTTATTCACGGTACACCGGTAGAATAAAAAAAAAACAAAAAAAAAAAAAAACGGTTTTATCATTTTTAATTCGTTCGAATTTTATTCAACCAACCGAATTACGATCGGTAATTAAAAACTCTACAAACTTCGTATTGCAGACTTCCTGGTTGGTATTTGCTGGTTCTGCGTCATAACCGGGTACTTCCATAAGAGGTGGCGTGACGATTATTAATTATTACCATCGCTATTCGTGTTCTAAATCTGTTAAATAATTACGCTTAAAAAACGGGGACTGGATAATTTACAAATTACAACTTTCGTTAGAACGTTACTTAAATTTTTTTAACATCGATATAAATAAACGCGATCGAAAATTTAGTAGAAAATTCGTTAAATCTCTCCGTAAATCGAGCACTTAAACAACTCCACCACCTCCCCCCCGCAATTACACACACGTATATATAATATCGTGTATATATGATTTATTTGTTTCATTTCTATTTATAAGCATAGAAATATAAATTCAGTTTTCGTATTATTTCATAAATTACGAACAAAATACAAATTTCACCCAGTCTTATACGTTGAATTAAATGGCCGTACATATTTACATGTACAATCGTACGATATATTTTAAAATTATTAAATTAAATTATATTATATATATATATATATATATATATATATATATATATATATATATATATATATATATATATATAATTTAGATTACTAAAAATCGAACGGATGTCTCCGTTTAAGACGTCTGGTGTCATATCGGATATCTAGCAGCCGTATTGCTTCCAGATTTATGTGATTAATGCTTCTCGGGTTTTTGAACAAATTCCTTAATGAGTTTGTTCACGGTCTGCAGATCCAAATGAATATCGTCATTACGTGAATATCGATTTGCATTTGCACGTAAGATTCAGATTTTGACGCTAATGTATGATTTCTCAATTGAAGTACAAGGGCACTTTCGTACGTCCAAATCGGTTTAACGATTTGTTTATACAATAATCGTTTTTTTTTTCCAGGACATATCCGAAAAGGATTGCCTACCTATTAACTAGTATAATTGTTTTGCGTTGGTTTTTAATTTGTCGAACCTTCATTTTGACATGAACGTCCCCACGTCCCCCCCCGACATACGTTTATTTACATGCATACCTAGATAGCTTGCGGAATCAACTTGCGGTATAGCTCGATTACCGTTAATACGAAAGGTTTTTTTTTTTTTTTAATTGCTATTCGACCACCGTTATATTCCGCTATAATAATAATAATAATAATTATTATTATTATTATTATTATGATTATTACTATTATTATTATTATAATTATTATTATTTTGAGCGAATTCAAATTGAAGTTCGAACGTGCCCGATATAGTTGATTTATAAGAAGGAAAAACAAAAAATTGACACACACGCGATCTCCATTTACTGTCATCGTACGTTAACCTTTAAACGTAAAATGATGACGACATTTACTGACGTTTTTGTTTAGTATTGGTTAACATGTGGCTGGAAAATCGTGAAAATTTTAATAAATTTTCATACAGTACAGATAATGATTACTACCGTCCGATTTGGGATAAAAAATAAAATATAACCGAACTGCACATATGGTGTTTTTTTTTAGCGGGTACTACTGCTGCTACGGCCTACCCGAAAATAATTATTGGATTTTATACAGAATTGATCATTACTATATTTCGGAGAAATCGAAGAACTGCTTGTACTGCAATTGGGGGGGGTCACCGATTTTTGAGGTCGATATGTCGAGTATAATCTCGGAGTGTTAGTCTGAACGCAGCGAACGCGCAATGGTGGATCTGTTTTATTTATAATATAGCCACGAGTGAACGCCGTGTGACCAATGCGAAGATGAGATAGATCTGCTCCTTGCTACTGTGTAAAAAAAATCACCGCGGAAAAAGATGAGAACGAATAGCTTTATGATGTTTAGTTGGAGGAATAACATTCCGAAGATAGCAAAAGGTATTACAATTTGTTTCGTTTTCGACGGAAGCGTTTGCATTCGGATATAGGAGTTTACGGATATGGTTGAATAGTGGCCGATTCTTGAGCTGTTTAGACTGCTAGTTCGTTTGGTGGGAAACCTGTATGCTTTGGGAGCCGTAATAAGATTATATTAAGAGCCGGGTTACGATATAAGAGATTCGTGATATCTACGGCAACAGGGTGTAATTTAGTAATAGTTGAAGTACAGGAACACATTAGAAGATTTTTATTGCTTTCAGCGAGGACAGTGGATATAGCGAGGTATATTACGTATAGTTCGCAAGTATTGAGGTCGTAAGGTATAACGCAGCTAGTCATCCTCCGAAACTACATCACGACTACTACGAAGTTGGTTAGATTTGAATGGGTCGGTGTAGATTTTTGTGTATTCTTTATATTTATCTATTCGTCGGAAACGATAGTCCACGGATAAGTTATGAATTAAAATTTAAGAACGGCGAAACGGTTTTAAAACGTTAAAGGATGAAACTAATGCAGCTGGATAAATTAATCGCGTTCCATCTTTCGATTTTCGGACATCTAACGCAGGTAGTGAATTATACTGCTGGCTGCATTACGAACGATTGTATATCAATTAAACTCAGATACTGGCTTTGCCGTAAACTAATTCGACATATATTTATTAACATATGCATACATTAATTAATTTATATATATATACACATATATCAATATATGCGCTTACTAATTAATAATATAGGTAAAAAAATATTAATAAAAGAAGACCGTGAAAAAGTATTCCTAACTTATTTATTTATATCAACATCTGTACACACCTTCCCAAATTAATAATTTATCTAGGCATCGGGTACCACCCATTGATTTCAAAAAGTAGGTTGTTTGTTTTAGTATATAGACGGAAGAGAACGGCTTTTGATCGGTTCGATACGTAAACGTAGAGAAGGCCAAGAAAACCTCGCGGGACTATATATATATATATATATATATATATATATATATATATATACATATATATATATATATATATATATATATATATATATATATATACACATATATATATACATATATATATATATATATAATTAAATATATATATATATATATATTTAATTAATATTTTGTGGAGTATAGTGGTTTGATGTAAACAAAATAAAAATGTAAAATTAAATCAGTGAAAATTCTATTAGAAACGAAGTGTTTCGACAATTACGCCATTATCAAGTATAAAACTAATATCTTAGCAGTACAAATATTAGGCAAGTTTCCGTGTAACATTGATAATGATGTAATGGTTCAAAAGCTTAGCGTTTAATACAATTGTTAATATATATATTATGTTTTTTTTTTGACGAAAAACAAAAAAAGTATAATTACAATTATTTATACGTACGGTCTTGCTATGTGGGGCTGTACTGCCACAACTAATCGAAACGTGATACAACGTCGTCAAAATGTCATCTTACGTGCAATAGTCGACGCATATCGCTACTCGCGTAACGACGATATTCACTCCGATCTCCATGTGCCGATCCTTAATGATGTCATTAAGGAGTTCGCGAAATCGCACAGGCAGCGACTACACAGTCATGTTAACGTGGAAGCAAGACAACTGCTCGACACCAAACATGAAACTCGGCGACTTCGGCGTCGTCAACCTCTAGATTTAGTTACGTAAATATATAAATACCGTTATGCGGATAATGGATGCGTAGCCAATGGGTTACGTACTCCACACCCGTTCGTACTTAATAGTTAGTAGTTAATTATTAAGTAACCATGTCATAAACATAGATAATTATTTAGCTAACCAGCTAAGATTGTATCATAGTTATGGTCCTATGGGCTGTTTAAAAAAAAAAAAAAAAAAAAAAACAATTATTTATAAATATGTTCAATATTTTTATTCAGTATGTTTTTATTTTTAATTTCGTACAGTGGTAATATGTAACAAACAAATAACAGCGTATACATATATTCACAAACTTTTTATTTATTTATTTTATTTTTTTGTCGAATTAGGCCATCTAAGGACCACGTGAAATAATATTCATCGTTTTTCTCACTCCAACCGATACTTCTTCATCCTCTGCTGATGTTCTTTTCTTTCATCCGTCCGTGTTGCGCCAGTTTTTTTTTTTTGTTTTTCTTTGAAACCTTCGAAATTTTCAATTTTCTCTCTAATCAGTCGTCTACTTTGGACTTCTTCTTCTATCTTCATTTCGTCTATGTCCTTTTTATACAAACAAGCTTATTCTTGTATTCTGATTTTGACTAAAAAAAATCGAATATTTTTTTGAATAATCTTCCGGACTCCATCCTTTTAAGATGACCGTCTTCTTTTACGCTTAGTATCCGTTATTTTTTCGACTACTTCATATACTTCTTTACTTAATTTTCAATTTTCATATCTCGGTTCGAGTATTTTCCGGATTATCTTTCTTTTCGATCGTATTAACATCGTTTACTTAATTCATTGTGATTCTGACGTGTAAAAACATTCGCGCTTAATCGCTTTATTCTAATATCTTCTTTTTGCGTTTATAGACACCGATTTCTTGTATAAATTTTTCGCTAACTGAAATGCTGTTTCCATTTTTCTCGCTCTTCCTATATTTCCTTGTCCGACACATTTGGTTGTATCATTTCTACCAGATACTTAAATTTTACGACTCTTTGAATTTTCCCGAATTTCGTTCTTATATATCTCGGAGCGTCTCTCGTATTAGTTATATATTTTTTTTTTTTGTAATCCTGCTTTTTCCGCTTGTTCCTTTAAAATATCAATTCACACACACATATATACATATATTTATATAAAATACATATTTGAAAATGAATAATGTTGTTTCATTCATTTAATTTATGTAAATATTTAAAATTAATTTTCGCTCATTTCGTACAATTCCTTATTACTTTTGTACTCACACATGGATACACCGCACATGTATCCGAGTATATATTTATTCTTCTTGTTACCCCCATTTCCAGTCGAAGGTCGGCGATCGTCATAGCTACTAAATATCTCTGGACGTATATTTGAAACCGCATCTTCTCATATCTCCCAAGAAAGTTTTCGCCTATCATCGGTTTTCTACGGCTAATAATTTCACCATATTGTGCAAGATGAAATGCGTGATATTTGTCCGGATGTCTACGCATGTGTCCGTACTATTTTCACTGGACGCTATAAATCACGTATCAGCCTTGATTCGACATTTTTCATTCTAATATCCAGTTTTTATTATTACCGTTCGTTAATATGTATTCCAACAAATTATTGATTTAATTTGCGTATAAATATATATATATATATAATTTTGCTTTTCTTTTTAATTCCGCCTTTCTTTCTTATATGTTATGCTAAAAAATTTCCTCAATCTCGTTAAGATTGACGGCTAATTTGAAATGTCCGAATTCATCTGGCCACTTTTTCATTTTGCTATAATATCCTGTTGCTTGTACATCGTGCTGTATTTGTTTGATATATTTCGTTCTCGGCCGTTCGCTCGACTATTCCCTTCTACGGTGTTCCTTCAATTTTGTATTAAATCTTCGCTTTGCCCGAAAATATGATTTATCCATTTTATTTATTTTTTTTTTTTTATTTCAATTTTCCTAATAAGCTCATATTTTTACAGATTAATCTAAATACTTCTTCGTTATTAATTTTCATTGTCCATTCTATTCTTTCCGATCTCGTGCAATTGACTCTAACGCATCCAACTGGCTTTGTGTCTTTTTGTCTATCGTCCACGCTTCCGAACCGTTAAACGTTGATTACGGTTGTTTCGATCGATTTTATTATTATATTAACCCTTTCAGTCGTACATTATAAAACGTTAACGTTAAATTATAAATTATACAGGGGGGGGGTGTTTATTATACATTACTGCTTCTTCAGTGAAGCGTAGATAATTTCCAATGTATTTATATAAATATTTTCAAAAATTTGGACATTTCATGTATAAAAACTTTTGTTAACATTAAGATTTCGTGTCGCATATAGTGGACGTTGCGAGTGAAACGGTTAAATAGGGCAGTCAACAGATTACGTCCATGTTTTATTCCCGTACTTATTTTCGTTTATTCAAATATTTTATCTTTACTTTCGTTATTTGGCTTTGATACAACGTAACTTACAAGTCTTACATTTCATTTATCGGTATTTATTTTTTTCATTATATATATATATATATATATATATACATATTTTTTTTTTAGTATATTGTAATTGCATCTATCAAAGGCCTTTTCCTGAATCAATAAAGATATTATATATATTACAAGATACCTCGTATATACTCTTATTATTATTATTATTATTATTATTATTATTATTATTATTAAAAAAAAATAGTATTTATAAAGAAATATTTTATTTTATATTAAAATAAACTATCACGTATTTATTAATGAATTAATTATAAAAAATAATAATTTAATAAAAAACTAACCTGATCGGATTTGTAATTATTTTTCAACCGTCCATTCTCATTTTATTCTAACCGTCTTCATTATGAAACTAACAACTGAACTTTTAGACTGAAAAAACTAAACTCTCTTGAAAATAAATAACCATCCCTTCTTATACCTTTTTCTTAAGCCTTGTTAAACAAAAATTACTCGATTTTCTTCATTATTCACTGGCTGTAATTTATTTTTACTGGCTGTATTAACTAAAATTATTTGGTCAAACTAATTTACAGGTTTTTTTCCCATTGACTAACTAAAATTAATTTTAACTATCGTATAATAATAGTTTATTTACTACAAATCCGGTTTGGTTATATTATAATAATTTTAATATATTTTACTTTAATTAAATAAATAATTATATATATATTTTGTTTTATTATATTAATTAAATTAAATATCAGTTTTCCACCTTCAATATAATAAATTTAGATTTATTATAACGTGAACATACGACGATCGTCGCAATATATATATATATATATATATATATATATATATATATATATATATATATATATATATCTATTATATATATATATAGGTTGATTCGTCTCTATCTCCTAATGTTAAATACGAAAATTACTTCCCTTGTACCTTTTCCTCTTCAGAAGTCGTACCGATAATCGCTTACTTTGTTATTAATTTTACCGAACGGAATTTTCGTTAATATTTTTTAAACGTGTGGAAGGAATTCTTTCACATTTAAACATTTCATTCTTTTCAGGTATCAACAATGTCTTACTCCGGCTATACTATGTTGGCAATTTTTCATACATTTCTTTCAATCGATAGATTTTAGTTGTATTTTCATCTAAGAACTTTTATAACTCGGCAATTGATATTGTCGCATCCCGGCGCTTTTTCCTCTTTTAAGTTGTTTTAATGCTTTCTCAAATTCTGTTCACTTTATCGTTGCTTCTTCATTACGTTCTATACTAAATTATCCCCTTTTTCGTTCACGTTTAGTATATCTTCTTCTCTTTGTCTTTTTCATTTCTTCGTCGTTTATTACGATTAACTTTGGATTCTGTTTAAAATCACGTCTTTCGTTTCGCTGATAAAACTGTCGAAGTACGAATCTGTTTGCTTTCTATATTTCACGTTTTTAACGTTTCTTTCCACCTTTTCTACGCTGTTCTTCTAAATATATCTGTCCTCTATTAACTTTATTTCTATATTTTTCGCGCATTAACTGACCAACTGTTGTATTAATGTTTTTCAAATTTCCTACTTTCAAGTCGATCGCTTCGGCTGTAACCGGTGGGTTTTTTAACTAAATTTTTATCTATTTTGCTAGAACATTTTCAGGCTGCTTCTGTTACCGCTTTTTTTATTTTGTACTACTCGTTCAAATTACATATTTATGTTGTTGTTTTTTTCCCCCATACCGACTCTTATTTTATCTAGACTTTTCTTATCCTATCTCTTCGCTATTATCCGATTATCTTTTAGTATCCTTCTACTTTACTTTATTCATTTTCTTATATTTTAGCCGAGCTTTCATAAGCATTACGATCGATACGCGGTTAGGTGTATACGATTTGCTTTATTTCATTTGATTTTCATATACCGTTTTCTTCCCAATACAATTTGATGCCTTTCAATATCACCGGGCATTTTTCGAGTATATATTCCACGGGCGTGTCATTTAAAGGTTGTATTTCCTAATTTAATATTTCATTTTACTTTGCAGAAATTTCTTAATATTTCGCCTGTTTAATTACATTTACCTAATCCGTAATATTTAATCCGTTATTTTTCCTTACCTACAATCGCATTACAGACTGCAAGTCTCTTAGAGTTGACACAGTCCGTTAGGGTATCTTCCGATTGAATATATATTTTCCATACTTCGTCATCGTAATCACCAGTCGGAATATCACATTATTGTTGTTTTTGCCGGTGACGTTTCTATTTCGGCCAAAATTATTCTATCACTGATCCGTGCGTTTTATCTCGCCCCAACTTTTTACGTAATATCACGCCTACTCCGTTTTCATTATTGCCTCGCCCCGAATAGGCGACAATCGCAGCTGCAGAAGTCACCATTCGCATTCTATCTTGTTTCTGATATATAACTTGATATTATTTTCCGTCATAAATCTAGCATTCCCTGTACTTATTTTAACTGGTTTTTTTTTTTTTTTTTTTTTTTTTACTTTTCAATCGTATGTTTACAGCCTAGTTACTCGTTGCTCTACGGGTAGTCGCACATTTCTTATTGGAAACTTCACCGTCGGGCCGCTTGACGAATCCGATTCCATTTCTTTCGAATTCATAATTAAAACTAGCTTCAAGGTCGATATATAAGCGGATAGTTTTTTCGTTGATTTTCTCATCGGCAGTGTTAGATACAATTCAGCAATATTATGTGCTTCAGGCTTATTAACTTTCTATTCCGCGGCTGTACGCACATCGCGTATTATATAAATAAATATAGGGTGACCCGGGACGGACGGTTTTGTTTTGCGTGCTTCAGTGTACACACACAGCAGATCCGTTTTTGTCCAGTTTATCCTTTAACGAGAAGGAGCGCGCGTTTTCTATAGAACGATATTTACAGTGTGAATCGATCACGACAGTGCAAAGATAGTTTCGAAAAGAATTCAAAGTTACCCAATTTTTTTTTTTTTGCTGTGGGGGTATACCTTAAGAGCCTCGCTTACGAAACTACGTGCGCCAAATCTGAAAAACCTGAAAACTCGGATATTTGAAGAAAGATCAAAAATTCGACGACGTACGCTCGAAAATATTGTAAAAATACCGAATGGATATCTTGTTACAATTGGCGGTCATTAGAACGATATTGTGTTCCACAAATGATTATAAGCTAATCTATCGTTTTCCTATTTTTAAATAAAATTTCATTCGAAAATTTTAATTGTGGTACGTCGGAATGGAATAGAAAAGTTAATTCTTGAAGGGATGGTAGCAGGCAAAAGGATACGCGGAAGGACAGAAACCAGGTACACAGATAGGATTAAACAATTAACTGCGCTCATCGCTCCAGCAAGTTATAAGACTCGCGGAAAATAGAGACATATGGCGAACAAGTTTGAAAGGAATTGGAACTCATAATTTCACGATGCTCGGACCGAGCCAACGAATATGATGATGATGATATATATATATATATATATATATATATGTGTGTGTGTGTATGTATATTTATTTGCATAAGTTATAAAGATAAAAGAAAATATAAAACATGCAGGTTACAAACATTGTGTACCGGGGATTACCACATAATACAGTAAGAATATAATGAATAATAAAATAAAACAAAACGTTAAATATTGCAGAGAAAAAAAAACGAAATAAAAACCAAATACTTATTATTATTAATGGCTCAATCGTATCGTGAAACAAATGATGGTCGTTAAATAATTTAGAATACTATTATTCCTTACGATTCCTAGAATAGATAGTTAAAAATAAAACCCACTGAAATCGATTCGTAACCAGGTATTCATTACATCTTTCTCTTTCCAACGTTGGATTTTCCCGATATTCAATGTGGATCGGCAAAAGAATAACAATTGCTAATCGACATTTTTGTGATCTATAATGGATAATTCCGCATATTCGTACTCAACGTCGGTATGACGTAAGGGATACGGCAAATAAAATTTCGAACCAAGCGAACGATAAATTATGTATTTTTTACGACGTTTATTTTCTAACCGACAGATCGACATATCACGACCGGTTAATTTAGAAATTCATCACACTGGAAATTAAAAAAAAAAAAATTATAAATAAACACTTACGATGGAATCATGAAACTTGACTTGGGAATTCCCTGTGTGTTTGGTAAACAATTTCGTCGATATTTCCGGATAGAGCTAATGATCGATTTATTCTTTACACTTTCGCATTCGATAGTTTTAAACGTTTACTGTAAAAATTTGTCAAATACCGTTTGTAATATTTAAAACGGTGTAATAAAATTAATCATAATTACAGTAATAATGGTGATAGTAACCATTTGGAACCGAGTGAATGTAGTAATTTTTAAGTAATACAAATAAACAACTAAACAAAAAAACTAGTTAAAATCATTAAATTTTAGAGACCACAAAACTATTAAGCCATTATCGAGTGGACATAAAAAAATATATATAACATTTATTAAAAATATAAAAAGAAAAAACAAAAAAAAATTAAAAATAAAATATAATAAAATACTTAATTCACTTTGCAATTTTACGTAATATTGCACGTCTAAATTAAGTATTTTCTTATATTTTATGTTATGCACTTTTTTTCTCTTTATATATATATATATATATATATATATATATATATATATATATATATATATATATATATATATATATATGTATGTTGTTTATATTTTATTTTGTTTATGTCCACTCGATAATGTTTTAGCAGTCGAGAAACTTTATGGTCTATTTATATATAAAAATTTAGCGATATAACGAACGCTTGTTTTTCCATGGAAAATCCATAGTCACGTGTGCGTTTGACATCGCATATAGATGCGACTATCGATATTCTAATCTCATTCCTCCATCGTTTCTCCAATGTACGTAAAAGACACTCGATTTGAACATAGCTCTGGCAGTCTGAACTTTTTTCCTCCACAGTCGCGTGTTCGGTTTTATCTAATTTTCCACTTCATCGAGTATTCTCATGGCGCGACTACAACCCGTTCTAAAACGAATTACGATCCATGGTTCGCCGCTCATGTTAACATCAAGTGATCTAACGTTCGGATCTCGTATTAATTTTCTTTTTATCTATTTCCACGAATTTCTACTCCCCTCTCCGAACTTTAGCACCAATCGAAACGTACGGTAATGAATTTTCAATTTACGTACACTAGTTTATGCAATCTCAGTTGTTTCTGTACGCAGTTTTATCAACCTTTTTCCGCGTGTTACTATATCCGTTCTCTTACGCAGCTTATTTGAGCATTATATTAGTAAATGCAAGGAAGCAGACTGTAGAAGTTGATTTTACTGCACCAGTAAATGATCGTGTTGGACCGTAATTTTATTAAGTTATTATTATTTACCATACTCGAGTTCTATATTTTATCACGGAGTACACCAGAACTAGGTGTCTACGCGTACGCAATGCGACTAAGTGCAATTTGTACGAATGTTAATTTGCAAGCTATTTGTGCAGCTTCATTTCGGAGCTGTTAACGAAGTGTTAGACATCTGTCACGTGTAATTCTTCGCGCTTTAATAATCGACCGCCTATTTTGACTTTGAATTTTAGTCATCTTAAGCGTTTTTAATGAGCAGACTACAGGTTTCTTTTGTTGATGTGTAATTTCCATTATTTACACCGTTTCGATATTTATCCTGAAATCCTCCATCAGTTTTGATTATTCCGCGCGGCTGAAGTCGTATTCGTCGTGATATCGTTATTAGAATATCCGCTATATATATAAATTAAAAATCAAACAAGAGAACATCCCGTAGTCTGTTATTTGAAACCGTCTTTCTGTCTACCTCTTAAGCTAAGAAAAAATATCTTAATTCCATTCGTTCGATTGAGTATTCGACGTCAGCTTTTGCAATGGATATATGAACCTTTAGAAATGTTGTCATAAAACCAACTCACTGCACGGTTCACCGCTGAAAATCGACGAAAACTACAGATATATTAATATTTTTCAGGCACTCATTTTCGATAATTACGATCAAGGCATTCACTAGATGTTGAGACGAGAGAGTGATATGTGACCAAAGTTTATTCAGTGCTATATAGTTGGAACGGGATAAATTGGCAGATGGTTTCCAGAAGTTAACGTTGGGTTTGATAGCAAGAAGGAAGTTACGCTGGTACGAATTCCACTTCTGTTACCAGTTTTGATGAATGGCGTATTTGACGGCTGTGTTTAGTACCGGAGACGGCGGGGCTTTAAACATAGTATAGAATGGGCTGCCCTGTCGACCGCTTCGTTTCCCACAGTTCCCTTATGACCTGGAACCCGTAAGAGGGATAATGTGAAATGTACATACATATTAAGAAATATTCGTATCTTTTGCGCATTTCACTAAATTGTAATTATTGAAAATAAATTTGTTCGATCTGTTCGCGGTATTTGAATTTTTTCTGCTTAAATTTAATTCTATATACCAGAATTATTTTCACGTTCGAGTTTTTAGACGCATACACACACACATACAACAACAACAACAACAACGTATATTTCAGCATAATTTACAGTTAGTATACACAAACCAAAAATTTTCAAATAATAATTACGTAACGCCCAGGATGGCTCGCCGTACATCAGAAATAATACAAAGACCCGTAATAAATAAAAGAAGTAATTATACTTATAATGACAGCAAAAAATAATTGAAAAAAAAAACTGTACAGCAAAAAACAATTAAGATAGTAATAATAAAACAAAAGAAAAAACACGTTAGACATTAAAAATAAATAAAGAAGGAATATTAATTTCTAAAATAAGCGCCATATAACGTTACAACAGGTTATGTTTGAGTCTCCTATGTTTATATTTACTATACATAAATTGGAGTTAATCGTAATTACCGATGGTAGAAATTAAACTATTATCGTGGACTAAGCAGTCATCGCAGAACTTACGCGTTAAATTTAAGATATGGTCCTTAATGTAAAGCATGTTTCAGTATGCATGTCAACGATTTGTGGTATCTAGGGACATTTAGCACACATCTGAGACACCTATTTTGAAATACTTGTAACTTATTAAAATTTGTATTTGAAATAAAACTCCAAGCTGGACAACAGTACGTCATTATAGGACGTATAAGTGTTTTATATAGAATTAATTTATTATTTACATTGAGAAATGATTTTCTGTTGATTAATGGATATATGGCAGTATATATATATATATATATATATATATATATATATATATATATATATTAAACTATTCGAACGCGTGATTAATTGAAAAATCTAGAATGAAAATATATACAGATAAAACAAACGTAATTGCGCAAATGACATCGCAAGACAGATAATACATAGCCGTCGATGGAAAAAGAATATCTCGAGTAAAATAATTTCCTTATCCTGGCAGTTTAATGTCGTCCGACGGAAGAATAGAAGAAGTAAGGAAAAGAACAGGCTAAAAAAAATAAAACAGAAGAAGAAGAAGAAGAAGAAGAAGAAGAAGAAGAAGAAAAGTATATTTTGATTGATTAAATTTTACAAGAAAATAATAACTTATAATATATAGCGTTCTACCGTTCCGAAATATAAAAAATTCCTTAACCGATAAACTTAATAATAATTTTAAAAAATATACACGAGTGATAGTTATAAACATTCATCGCTTAATGAAATTTACAGGAAAAATTAAACCTGCAACGTGTAATTCATCAGGAAATTTTAAACACAATGGTTAAAATAATTTATAAAATTTAAAGAGAAAAACAAAAAATATATCAAATAAAATTTATCTATAATATCATCGAATTTTAATACTACCCTAGTAAGATATGTTTAATTCGTCTTATATTTTTTATACCTGCGTCGTAGAGACTAATAATCGTAGTTTCCAATTTCGTTGATATTTCGGTCAGCAGACATGCGGCATGCATTAAAGAATTTTAAGGTCCTGTTTTTTATTATTTCTCGTATATAGGGATAGTTTAAAATGTCATGCATTGTTTTAATGGGCGTGTATCTAGATTTGTTCAACACTATTCTTAGGCAATGATTTTGTAATCGTTGTAATTTGTTTATATTACTTAGGCAGGTGTTCGACCATACAGGACTAGCGTAAAGAATTTTAGGTTGAATTACCTGATTATAAATCAAAAGCTTGTTCACCGGTGATAGCGTAGATTTCCTGTTAAATATTGTAAACAGTACACTCATTTTTTTATGTCCTCTGTAGATACACAACGCTTATTGACAAACGTTTCATTACACAGAAGGATTCGATAAAACTTTTGTCTGGGACAGCGCTGCACGGCTGTTAAACATGGAATGAAAAAAGACATATTAAAACTCGGGTACTATCGACGGATCCTGACAATATCGTGGATGGATAAAGTCACAAATTAAGAGGTATTCGAAAGAATAGAACAATCGAATCTAATAAACACGATTGAAAAGAGAAGAAATAATATACGATCAGTCGTCAAATCAGACGTTGTAAATGGCTAAAAAATGTAATAGAAGTAAAAGCAAATGAAAAATTAAGAAGACGAAGACCAACAATCCGGATTTATATAATAAAGAGACAGAGTTATGCGAAGATATGGAATTAAATCGACGATAATCACCTCTATTCAATTAGGGGGAATTGAATTGAAGGTGTCAAAAATTCCGGTTTTTACATTGTTACCTTTCGTTCTGTTAGTTTCTTTGTCTCTACAGTTTGTTTTGAACGCGTTTAGACGGTATTGACTTTTACGTATTCTGAAGACATGTTTACGAGAGTCATTTTTCGAATCTTAGTATATATACATATATATATATATATATTTAATGTTAAAGTTTCGAAGAGACTGAAGTCGTTCATTCTATCTCGGAATTGAGTGTTAGCTGCCTATATGGGCACTTTTTAATCGAAATTTGATATAATCGAAGCTGTGATCGATCGATTGATACTTTTCCGTTCGGCTGATATATCTTCCTCTCACTGGTCGATTCATTTGTAACTGGTGTTTCAACTTCTAATTTAGTACGAATTTCAGCCCGGAAGCGGATATTTATTTTCCTCGTTGAAAAAAGAGAATTCCGTATGTTTGTTTCCCTGCTACCAAGTGTCGTTCTTCAATGCAGCCCCCGTAGAATAACCCGCTTAAAACGATGTTACCTAGCCGACGAGACGTATATAGTAGAACGGGATTTCGAATACGCGTACTAAGTTTTATTTATTAACGAAATACTAGACGACGAGTATTTCGATGTAACGACGAAGAGATTAACCAGATCTGTTTGTTTTACTGCCAGTTTCAGCGTCATCCCACCTAACTTGCCACTTTGTAATCGATAAAGAAGCGATGTGTTAAATTTCGAATTAGGCATAGACAGCACTGATACATTCTCCAGCAGTTTAGAATGTTTCGACTCCCTAACACGCCCCCCTGTCCTGCGTTTTATCTATTAATTTTTTTTTTCTTTTCTGTTACCGAATTCGTCGATTAATCTGCTTCTTTTAATCCTTTCAGTTGTAAAATCGTAACATTAAATTATAAATTTTATAGGGCGTGTTTATTATACAATACTGCTCGTTGGGGGTGAAGCTTAGATAATTTTCGATGTATTTATATAAATATTTTTAAAATTGAAACATTTCACGTATAAAAATTTGTGTTAACAATAAAATTTTACGTCTCCCGTGCATAGTGGACATGGTGACTGCGAGGGCTAATATTAAGCGCGGGCATCTTAAAATGTTTCACGTTGCTCTTTACGTTATTATTATCACACGCGCACACGTTATGCTAGTCGCTCTTTCAAATGTATCCAAGTTTTTTTGGCGTTTGTTACGGTGAGACGTTTTATGTAAATACAATCCCCAGTGTGCGTATGCTCTTCCGATAAACGCTCGTTTAACGTGTACTATATCCATTTCGAGCGGAATATCCGAAAAGGTGAATAACCATTCTTGCGCTCATTCGTGATAAATGTTGTTTTAGGATGAAAGTTTTTCGTTAACCCTTTCAGAGTCGTTCGTCATAAATGTTTCACGACGCAAATTTATAAATTTTCCTACGAACCGATCAATCTGAAATAATAAATATTTTGCGTATTCCATTTTCTCAATTTAGTAGCTTCTTCTTGTCTGACGATTACATAAAATCGTGTTTTATATTTCTCGTTCCCTGGCTGACTTTATTATTTCGTCAATTTCCTTGTTTTTAAAGCTTAATCATTTCGAGTCTTTTCCACCCTTTGTCCTTCTCATTATCTCTCGATGACTTCACCGTTGTCGTACCTCTGAATTCGTTACTTTCGCCGTCCACGATATCCGCTATTCTTCTAAGCGTCTCAAAAGCGTTTAAACTTTTTACAATTTACGCGTTTAGCGTCCATGTTTCAGCAGCGTATTTCGGGGACAGAATTAACATAACACTGGTTCACTTTCACCTTTATATTCGTTTCCAGTCTTTCAGCACGGTTTCTAAATTTCTGAACGCTTGTGCGGCTATTTTGTGTATAATACCGGTTTTTAGATTTAGATAATTTTTAACGAGATATATAAATATTTTTAGAATTGAATCATTCTACGTCAATTAAATACCGCTTATTGTGAAAAATATATAATTTCACATCATTAAAAGTTTACTTTACAGGGTATTGAAATGGTTAATTTAAATAATCTAGTTTACTAATTATCTGCCGTTATCGAGTTTGTAAATGGCAGAATTTCATCGAAATACGTTTTCTTTTTTTCTTGGTAATTTTTCTTAATATCAACTAGCCGGATATTTATAAGGACGACGCATCGCAAAGCCTACGATCGTCATGTACCACTTCGTTTCGTTCAGTTTTTCTATATATTCGTTTATCATCTTCATCATTCTGTCCACAAGTGGTCGCTGAATTACCGTTCGTTATTGATGCAATCTAAATCGTTCTAAGTAGGCGCAATACGTTTTTCCCCTCTATCGCAGTTCAAGCAGTTTTCTAGGTCGTTTGTAAATACGCATTTCCGTCCTTTTTCGATCTACGTATAGCTCCTGTCTGCCGTGATCCATTTTATACTTTTTCTAATATATTATACTCGACAAATCTTTATACCGTCATCGCGGACGTACAATA
This sequence comes from Coronaproctus castanopsis, assembly GCA_032883995.1. Classification (NCBI taxonomy): domain Eukaryota; kingdom Metazoa; phylum Arthropoda; class Insecta; order Hemiptera; family Monophlebidae; genus Coronaproctus; species Coronaproctus castanopsis. Next base: position 60,236,479 of record CM065054.1, read on the forward strand.
CAACGCTACCATCCGGCAATCGATCGTGGAAAATTCGTTTGGAAATCCTATTTTCATCCGTTCTGATAACGAGCTCGAAATATGTCGATGAACTGCGTCCACTTTCGAGTTATATAGAATGACCGGGACAAAATGGACCGTGTTGTTTTTCGAATAGCACGACAATATTGCAACGACGCAAAACGCGTGCTCTTCCGCGTACACAGGAAAGATTCGTTCCAGTTTCACTTATCATGACATCCTATAGCGAGAAGGAGCTCTCGTTTTGCGTGACGGTTATATTCGACGTGAATCGATCACGCTAGTGAAAAAAGAGTTTCGAGAAAAATCCAAAATTACGCGGTGTAAACCTGTGCCATCTCGCAATTCAATTTTAAGGTGGGATGAAAACTTACAAGAGACAGCTTCAGCAACGGATAAAAAATTTCCTGAACAAAAAAAAAAAAACCAAAACGGTTGTACCCGTGGGGCCTTATTTTTTCACTGGTACTGTCAACGGTATATCCAGATGACAAACTCGTTTTTGCTTCCTTCACTTCGTCATCGTCTGGGCCGTACATGGTGTTTCAACAAGATGGTGCGACGTATTTGGCGGAAAACGCTCGCAATGAGCCGTGTTTAACACGTCCACGAGTTCTGAAAGATCTGAAACTTCGAATTTGTTAAGAAATTTCGAAAATTCAGCGACCTGTGCTAGAAAAAGTCTCCGAAAATGTTGGAAAAAGACCGAATGGGCGTCTTGTTGCAAATGGCGATACGTTTGACAGCGCTTAATGGTAGCCAGTTTTTGTATATTCACAACATTAGATTGTTATTTTTTTTTTGTTTCGTTATTTATTTCTGTTGGTGTAAAATTTTGGTTAAAACAACTGGCTTCCGTTTTTAAGACTCTACAACGATTATCAATGTTTCCGGATTATTAAAAATACCGTCCAATATCCAGATATACACGTCGCTTACAGAAACAAATCACATCTAACTTCAGTCTATCGCTAAAGTTCAATCAACTACTGGCTAAATATAATGACCACAGTTTATTACACCGATGGTGCTAAAAAAGACGATAATTGTGGATTTGATCAATGAAAATTTGACGGTTCATGTTCCTCTTCTGTTAAAATTCAACGTGCTCTCGTGTGAATTATACCAAGCGTATTTTCAACGCTAATTGTGCCAGATAACAGACATTCAAACTTACTAATCTGCACAGATTCTCCTAGATGCTGTGTCGAACGTGTATACAGCGCCATCGGAAAAACAATACGAATTCATAAAATTGATCATGGAGGAATGTCATAAAAATCAGATCTGCATAGCATGGATTCTAGGCTATGAAAATTTATGCATCAGCGCGCGAGCCGACAAAACAGCAAAATTACTTCGTGGGACCTGTTCGAAAATTCCAACATCTGCTAGTGATATTCAAGCGCTCATCATATCCGGTTATTCAAAAGCAGTGGATTCAGAGATGGGCCAACATTCCAATGGAATTAAATTCGCTTCGTCTTCTGAAAACAGTTCCAAAACCATCAGTGACCAATATACCTGAAAGACGAAATGAACTTATTTTGTCTCGCCTACGCATGCGTCACACCGCGTTAACACACGTTTATTTATTGCAACATGTGAGCATTCCTCTCTGTCATTTTTGTAAAACTCAACTATCTTAAATATATTAATCCTCTGCCCTTTATTTACAAATATCCATTCCTCCATAAACATACCAACTTCTACTAATCCTTCAAAACATACCTTCTTCTGAAAAAAGACTCCACAATTTCCTTAAGTTATGCCACCTATATAAACTAATATAAAAGCATCCTTTCTCCGTGCGTCTGGCCCTTCTTGCAGTGCGCAGCACGGTGTTATATATATTTTAAAAAATACCGCTTTTTTTTATTGTGCTCTTCAAACTGTGTAATTTATGCGTATTTGTATGTGTAATATATGCGCGCAACACTCATACACACACGCACAAAAGCATGTATAGATGTATATTTTGTTTAATATGCACAAATATTAATCGATATACGTAATATATTCGTCATATAGACAAGAAATATACCAATGCAAAATGTATAATGTGCGTGTATATATATATATATATGTATGTATGTATATATATGTATATTTATATGTATATATATGTATGTCAGAAAATTAATCTCCGCTGAGTATTTATTATCTGGGCGTTTATATTCTCTTCATTTTCAGCGCGTGTTATTTCCCATTACACAAATTGCGGTCACAACTTTCCCGTCCATTCATTACCGACGTATTAAGAAAAAATTGAAACGTGTAGAATTGAACAGACAAAGAAATTCTCCATGATGAAATTAATTCGAACTAAGTGAATTATTTTTCTCTCAGTTTAAAACAATACAATTTATTAACGAAACTGGATATAAACTCCAAAAAAATGACTTTATTTTGAATTAATTTTATTTACATTTATTATTATTATTTTATTTTTTTTTACAACGAAAAATTGGACCAATTTGTAAACGAAACAACGTAATCTCCTACTTCGTTGTTTTTTGTTTTTTTTTTCATCACTTTATACAATCATCATAGTCGCCATTTATTCAACAAAATATAGTAATAATAATAATAATAATAATAATAATAATAATAAGCGAGTACCGGGTAAAGGAAAGCAATTTAAACAGCTTATAAGAAAACTCAAAATATAAATGTACTATAAATAAAAAATTAATGATAAATTACCAATAACGATGCAGCGATTAAATAAAATCAACATCGAAAAATTATTCGTTGTTTAAGGGTTTAGGGGTTTTGGACCGTTTTTGAAGCCCCCTATGATAGATAGAGGGCTCGGGTTATAGACGAAAGTAGACGTCGAGGTCTATCATTAATATAATAACGTACATTTTATCAAAATTAACAGGTAGCGAGAAATCGCGAAATTAAAATTCCGTTTTCGATTTTTAAAAATTCTGGAAGCCTTTTTTGGTCAACCCTTTCTACAATGCTTTTAGCATAGGCTATGTGATTTATATATATATATATATATATATATATATATATTTATTTTTGATCGAGAGTTTCCAGGCCTGTATGAATTTTTAAACGGTCCGGTCTTCTAATATTTATTTATTTATTTATTTATTTAATGAAGCCACACAACAGCTAACAGCCAATTATAGTGTAGGCTTATAAATAAAATAATGCAATGAATAATTTTTTCTGAATTATAAAATTAAAAGTAAAAAAAAATAAAATACAAGAAAAATACATCGAACACATTCACCAGCCTCACACCCATTAAACACACCAGAAAAACTACACGCATTCACAAGTCTCACACTCATTAAAACATACATCATTCACACCTCATTCACGCAATCTTACTCGAAATAAACGGACGAATAATCTTCAACAAATTAATAAATACAGTATAAACCTTAACGTATATACTACATGTACATTTAGTAAAGGAACACATGTACCAAACACACACCACATAATAACAATCTAGAACCATTGGAATAGACAACAGCGAAACTCATGTTCTTATCGCAAAATATGTTTGGGAAGCAACTTATTAAAGAAATAAGTATATATATCCATACAGGGAAATGTGTTCAAAAGAGAATTATTAAAGCGAAAAGCTGACGGCAACGGAGAACTAGGTGTAACTATATAAAATCTATCGTATGAAGCGAAAAAACTGCGAAAAAAGTTTCAAACCGAACCCGAAAATCTCAAAAGGGAAGACACACTTTCAATTTTGTTTAAATTTCGATTTTTTCACAATAATTTGCGAACGATTCGAAATTTTGAAGAATTGTTCAAACGATAGTTATGTGACTTTAAAATACGCGTCTAACAATGGTATTCTCGTATTTTTATTCCAGTCACCCATAAAATGGGTGTTTAAGGGTTTAGGGGTTTTGGGCCGTTTTTGAGGCCCCTATGATAGATAGAGGGCTCAGGTTAACGTTAGACGAAAGCAGACGTGGAGATCTGTCATTTATGTAATAGCGTCAAATTTTCCAAAATTAACCGGTAACCAGAAATCGCGCGTTTAAAATTTGATTTTCGATTTTAAAAAATTTTTCGACCGACATTTGATCGGCCGATGCTACAACGCTTTTAGCATAGGCAATGCTAATTATATGTCTATATGTCATTATATACATATATACATAGCAAAATCGGTTTTCGAACTATAAATCGTTTACGTTTAGAGATACGAAAAAATCGTTATTACCTAATTAGGTGTGCATAGAAAAACCTATTAAATAAAGTCGTCGTCGAAATTCGAAATTTTTCAATTTCGATATTTTTATATAGAACCAATTTGATGGATATTAAAATGACGAGTGTGAAATAGAAAACCGTTTTTCATTACGATCGATTGAAAACTGACATGGACATCCATCATTTTGTTTGTAACATTTATCCTATAAGAGTTAATCGTTAAGGAGATATCGCCGGTTAGAAGTTGAATTTTGGATTTTCAATACGACCCCTCGATTGGTTTTTGGACTAGTCACTATGTTTTCTGTATATATATATATATATATATATATATATATATATATATATATATATATATATATATATATATATATATATAGTTTAGTACCCCATTTCTTTACTGCTGATATTATATATGTATATACTTTTGCGCAAGTGCAGTAACCGCGCGTGTAACATGTATATATATTCTCTCATAATTTATTACCACACCACATAATGTATTGTACGTGAGAAAAGGTGACAAAATGTACATGTAAAAAAATTTAGCGTAAATTGGAAGAATTGCGGTTGTAGCAAAACATTCAAAAATTTTTACATACATATGCATGAAGTGAGTAGTAATTTTCGAATTTGATTTAAAACGTTAGATATATTTGTATATAGAGTGGAACTATCTCACGGGTATGACGTCATTTTCGCGGTTTTGCTTCCAGCTAATAAATAATTCTATAATAAAAAAATTATATATGTATAATATTAACATTATATATATATATATACACATATACATATGGGGCACTGAAATTTTGTCTATTACAACGTACATAGCACAACTTATATGACGTCAGTTTTATCCTATGAAAAATCTATAAGAAAATAGCTCATTGGATAGGAAAGTACATAAAAATTGGTAAAATTTATTAGCGACATATATATATGTATATATGTATATATACATATATATATATATATATATATATATATATATATATATATATATATATATATATATATATATAATCCCACGCATATGCTGTTACTGCGTATACTGTAAAATATTTTTTTTTAAGGATACAGACTTCTCACTTGCGTAGTCCGTTAGATAAACTATTTTACTTAACCGGTAGCCCTTAGTTTAATAAAATATACTAATAATAATAGTGGTCATAATAATAATTAGCGAGTACCGGATAAAGGAAAGTAATTTAAACAGCTTCTAAGAAAACTCAATAAATGTACTATAAATAAAAAATTAATGATAAATTACAAATAACGATGCGGCGATTAAATAAAATCAACATCGAAAAATTATTTAAATAATACACCCAGAGAACATGAAAAATGTGTAAGAGCATACAATACACACGCGTAATAATATGTACACATACAAACACACACATACCTAATATAGACAATTCTGGTGAATTATAAATAAAGTATATTAAAATATAGAACTTGTAAAAATACTTCATAAATTCAAAAATTACCTAAATAGGTGGTAACTGTATAAAGGTTTTATACTGATGGCTCTAAATCTCGCGATGGTTCTGCCTTTATTATTCCTTCCTTGAACGTTAGAAAAACCTTTATACCTTAATTTTCTTCAATATTTACAGCTGAATTGCTATTCTAAGGGCGCTTCGCTTTTACGCTTCTGCAAATATAAATCCGAATGTAGTAATTTTCACGGATTCACGTAGCCCTCTCGAAGCTTTTTCAAGTTCCTCATTCAATAGTCGCTCTTTCCCATCGATCTACGATATCCTAAGAAATATTTACGATCTATTTCTGAAACGCGGTAGTGTAAAATTTGTCTGGATTCACTGGAATGATACCGTAGATAATCTCGCTAGAAGCTCCAACGAGAATGGCTCATTCTACTTCGATATACCGGTTAGGGACATTTTATCTCAGATTAACTTTTCGCACAAGGAATTTTGGAACCGCGCTCGGAAATATTGTTATTCAGCCGAAAAATTTAGGAGTATTCAACCCTCGATTCCAGTAATTCCCTGGTTCTTCAATCTTCCCGCCAAAATAGAAAACGGAATTTCGTTTATTCCTATTATATGTCGCCGAAGGCAACGCCAACAACATTTTCCATACTTTCTATTTACACACACAAATTAGCCTCTTCGCAATTTTTATAATCCCTGCGATGCAGCTCAGGTTGCCGATGATATTTTTCAACTGCAGTCATTACAGAATGTATCAATCGAAATTTTTGTCACGTATTGTAAATAAAGCAATCCCTCTCGCAACTTGTCTCAGATACCTAGCTCACAGAACAATAGAGTATACATTATCATATTTGATTACATAGTAGCCTGTAATATAAATATTTAGTAAGACGTGTCGTCCGTTCGTTACAGCCCTGGGTGGAATCAAAAAAGCCCATTAAAAAAAAAAAAAAACCCTGTATATAGGTGTAATGAACATAACTAAACGGAATACGTATATTCGGAAATAAATATAAACAATTAGTATTAGAAGTAAACAATGAAACGAGCAGATTCGAATATAATTAAATACATTTAAAAACGAAATAAACTTTCAACGAAAAATAAATAAAATAATTTCAGACTTGTAATTAATTAAATGAATTTACCTCTACAAATAACCTGAGTGCGAGTTTTATTGACATTTTTCAAAGCGATAACTACGTGTGCTACCTATTTCCTTGTAAATAGAAAACTTGAATTTATCAACAACTGTACTTGGTACTACACAGTTTGTGAACATTCAAAATCGTATTGCAAAATAATTGTGTTTCGTAATACCTGCCTTCGCTGCTGCACCCCAATGTAGGTACGTCATTATGACAAAACGGATTCGTAATGAGATAGATATAAGCTACGTAAGTTAATATTGGTTAAATATTGATTTAAATAAAATAAAAAAATAATTTAATTTTCTTAATTTCGTTCGAGAGTTTGATCCATTAACAAAGATAGATTAAACGTGTAATCTGATAAGGTTGAAAACTGTAAACGATATATTTGCTTCGATTAGTATTTAAAATATTAATCGATTATTATCGATCCATTTCGAGATGTTGTTAACTTCATTTTGAACTTGAACTTGTAGTAGATGAAACGAGAATTGGTAACCAGAACAGTATCGCGCCGGGGTAACTAAAAATTCTACCATATACACTTAAATTACAAAGATCATTCATATTAAAAATAACTACGGACCTAGTATACTACCCTGAGGCACACTGTATCGCAAGTTAACAGAATCACTGCGAACATTATTCAATTTACTTATGTATTTCCGGTTAGTAAGATACAAAACCAAAGGTGCATAAAGCCTCGAATACCGCGGAGTGTTGTACGATTTACCGAGTAACATGATCTACAGCGTCAAAAACGTAAATAAAAATAGACTACAACCGCAGACGTACCAGCCTGTAGGCAGTTTGAAATATAAGAAATACGATCAAAAAAGGGCATCGTTGGTGCCATTGAAGAAATCCATACTGATTGAACTAACCGATTTTTTCTAAGTAATCTAGTAAAATATTCTTTACGCATTTTTCAAAAAAATTTTCTACGTAGTCGGAAGAATTCACATTGATCGGTAATTAGAGACCACTGATTTATCACCCGATTTAAATATCAAACCTACTCTAAATATATCGGGAAACTTCGCGGAAACGATTGACTCATTAAACAGAAGTGATAAAGGTTTTACAAAATAATCAACATTTTTTTTTTTTTTAAATAGGAGACTGGCTAAAACCATGAAAACCAAACGAAGATTTATTTGAGAGAATATAGCAGTCCTAACGGTATCGGGTGAAAATTTTATGAATCCAAAAGACCGGCACTGACACTACGATTAGAAGTATCGCGAAAAGAACTAAATTTATTTAATAAACCCGTAACGCTATTACGAGAGACACGAGCGCTGCTACTAAATTCCAAAGAATCAGCGTGTGGGATTTTTAACGACTAAAAAACCCTCTTACTCTTTAAGAAAAGACGCATTCAATTTCTAAAATGGAGGACCCAACAAAAAAAAATAGGAGACCTCACACTATAATTAACCAATTGTGATGGAAAAAGGGGAATGATTCATAATCCATTCTTCTATCAGGTAAGTATTCGAACGAGTTTGTAAATATATATACATAAAATAAAATTAATCATAAAACAAGGATATTATTTAGAAATTCGATGTAAATATTGACATCCGATATAAATATGAAAATAATAAAAAATTTAAAACTCAACAAAATGACAACTTCTCGATATAAACAATATTAAACTTAGAACGATGACATTGCGGTATTTAGTTCCAATACATCATTTTCCGACGCCGTATGTAATATTAATATGGATATTGATTTAATCGAACGAGTTCTTTATAAATTGGGGTTAACTCTAAGTCCCCAGAAAAGTGCGGCAGTAGTTTTTACATACAGACATCTCACAGTCAATAACTTCTCTATCACAACAGAAAATGGAATTATTCCCTTTTGCAAGTCAATACGGTATTTGGGTATTACGTTGGATACGCGTTTAACATGGAGGCCACATATTGATCATCTTATGAAAACTATTAACCGCGCCGTTAACATTCTACGTAATTTATACAATACTCGTGGGGGGGGTGATCCTTTCATACTGTTGACTCTTTATAAGTTGCTAATTCGTTCTAAAATGGAGTATGGTTGTGTTTTTTATGGATCTGCTGCTGAATCATTGTTAAATAAGCTTGATCGTGTGCAAAATGAGTGTGTGAGACTCTGTATTGGTGCAGTTAGAAGTACTCCGATACCGGCATTGTTGGCAGAGTGTAAGATTTCTCCGTTACAGCTGAGACGGAGTTATTTAGCATTAAAGCTCTTGATCGGTAGAATGTACATAGATCGCTTTCCGCTATACAATTTATTCTACCACATTTATTCCAACTGGCGGTTTTCAAACAGCAAAATGCCTCTGCTGGCTTCGGTTTTACCTAGGTTGGATGAATTTCAGGTGCAAACTATGCGAATTCATATACCCATCCAATTTATGTTACCGTTATTCATACAATTTTGCCAATAAAATAACATTTTTCTTTCCAGAGAACTCCGTCCATTGGCCTCCCCCACTGATCCGTATCGCTGAAAATTTTCCTACGCATATCCTTGTTTATACAGATGGATCGAAGTCAGCTCAGGGAACTGGTGCAGCAGTTTATATCCCATCTCTTAATATTAGCAGTGCATACAAATTATCTGATCTCTGTTCCTCATTTACAGCTGAGTGTGTGGCAGTATTTATTTCTTTGTCGTCCTTAATTGATGCGAATCTTCCAGGTAATTATCTCGTTGTTACCGACTCACAAAGTATTTTAAAGGCTATTGAATGCAAAAGGAAGGTGTCAGATTTATTGATTTCAGCCATCATGTTGAAACTTAATCAGCTGGAAAACCTCAGTATATTTGTGTCATTCTTGTGGGTACCGGGACATCGAGGAGTCCCCGACAATGAAATGGTAGATGCAATAGCCAAAAGGGGGTTCTTCTAGTGGTGTTTTATTCTCTTCAGTTTCATCTCGTGACGTCATTCATTTTACACAGTCTGATCATAAAAAACTCCGGGAACAGACATATATGGAGTGCATACAGCGGTCGCCTCTTACTGCGTATTATCAGCTGCAGCCGTCTCTCCCTAGGTTCCCATGGTTCTACGTTTTCAAAAACATCAAGAGGAGAGGAATTGTGCTTATCAGCAGATTGTGGTTTGGGCATTGCTTGTTGCCGGACCGCCTGTTCGTTATGCAGTTTAGAGATAATCCGTATTGTCCTCTACATGCTGGTCGTGTAGTCTGCAACCCTGATCACGTGTTCTTCGAATGTCCTTCATTAACAGCATTACGTTCTGAACTGTATCTCAAATTACTGTACGCATCTCGTGGTGGTCCCCCTTATAACGTAATGTCCCTTCTGCATGTTGAGAATCTAGATTTGTTCCCGGACATAGCGACTTTTCTCGAGAAGTTGTCCGAGTTCATAAGAATATGAGTTAGTAATTATTACGGCTCCACGTTGGGTAAGCTGTAAAGGCATCCCCATAAAAAAAAAAAAAAAAAAAAAAAATTAAAACACATCGGCTATTATTAACAAGTTACTATTAAAGAAAAAAAAATAATAATAATAAATAAAAATTATTATGCTTTTTTCATCTTGCTAATTTTCGGTATATAAACGATTTCAATTGCATTTTTGTTGTTTTTCATTATTATTATTATTGCTGTCGTAGTCATTATTATTATTATTATTATTATTGTTGTTGTTAACATTATTATAATTCACGTCGTTATTGTTACTACTGTAATTTTTTTTTTCGCACTCGAACGTATGTTTCGCGACATTGTAACAAGTAAATAAATTCGATTCGATTTGTTTATTATTATTTTTTATTATTAATCATTATTACTATTATCATTTTGAATTTTCTTTTAATATATAAAAAATGTCATCGGCCGTTAGAAAACCGACTCCACTTTGACCGGGCGTAAAGGCGGTTAGAGGACGTTTCTAAGTAAAAGCCGTATATACGTAATAGATGTAGGATCGGACGACCTATCGGACGAGAGAAATTTGAAGGGGAAAAAAATTTTCAAACGCCCGAATTTATAAATTTCCGGAAATTTGGGCGAATTTCAGTTCGCGCCACGGCCCAAAAGGTCGGACGTTTGAAAAATTACCCTTCTACGAACGTTATAGATGTATTAATCTAGTTTGAAAAAAGGCTGGTCCGACGGCGATACATGGAATAGCCGATTTTTAAGAGGCGTTTAAGTGGAAAAAAGTGAATTTTGCAGCCCAACTTTGAGCCCATCTGACGTGCCCATTATGCGATATGAGGGAAAACGGTTATCACCGTTGAAAAACCGTTAGTCGACTTAGTAAAAGCCCCACTTTTCCGCAAAGGGTCAAAACACTTTAGACGTTTTTTCCACCCACCTAGGTGTCCATTTACAGCTATACCGGTAAATGGGTTTTCAGCGATTTTATGGGCTAAAATTGTAGCGACCGCTATACCGCACATTTTTCTTTTGAAACGTTTTTCGATTGGACGTATAAAAGTTATTAAGATTGTCAGAGAACACGTGAAATTTGCTTATAGTAATATATATAGAACTGATGATATCGCTTTATTTACGATCTATTGCTAATAGTTTAATTTGTTTATTATATTTTCAGTTAGTTTTTATTTTATTTTTTTTTTTTTTAAATTAGGGAATTTACGATTTTTTTTTTAATCCGACAATCACGTAGACACCACTGCTATCTATGAAACGAAACTCGATAATAGGATTGCCTAAAAATTTTCAAATTATCAAATGTACAGATCGGACGCAAAAACCAAAAAGTAAATAAAAAGAACCGTAGTAGTAATAATAATAATGAAATAAAATCAATATAATGTGAAATATTATAATTTCAGCAATGTATTTACAATTATTATTTACTACGAAAATATTTATATATAATATTATTAATATTATATATATATAAAAATACAAGCGTGCCCGCGTGTATATACACCTATTCGCAACAACGCACAAATAACATTAATAATAATAATAATAATAATAATAATAATAGTAATAATAATAATAATAATAATAAATACGTTAATGTGAAACTGCCGACGTGGCGGCAGGAAAATCGTATTATTTTTTTTTTGAAACTATAATAATTAAAATAAAACAAACATCACCGTCGTCATCGTAATAGTTAATAATAACAGTAATAGTTAAAGAATAACGGTAATAACGATTAACCCGATAATAGTACCGATAACAATAATAATTATAATAACGATAATGATAGTAGTAGTAATAATTTAGTTGTATCCGCAATATTGCTCTTGGAATATGACCTTTGACACAAGATAACAGAATAGCGCGCAATTGATCCGCATGCTCATTTGATGTAATTGTGTACTAAACGAAAGGAAAAGCTAAAAACGATGGGATGGATACCACGCCATGCCCGACCGCTCGCTCTTGATCGCCCATCATCTCGTGAGCCGACCTTTCATAAAGTTGTTCTACTGCACGTACGCATCTATGTAAACGTTACATACACTATATATATATATATATATATATATATATATATATATATATATATATATATATATATAAATACACATAGTTAATAGCATTAAGTCGGTTGTTTGACAAATATAGGTCAAGTGCTACCTATATTACCTGATTCTTCTTATATTCCGTGTATGTCTCAGTCACTGCTTCGGTAGGTATGTATACAAGTTAATCAGCGACATGGAAAGTGATCAACACAAACTTCGTAACTGATGTAGTGGTGATGATTAATGCTAAGTAATGCAATTACCACTAATTTCAATGATAATACAATTATAATTTATTATTATTACGATTATTATTATAAAATTATTATTACTACTATTATTATTATTATATGACGTCCGTGTGTTTAATTATTAGTCGCATAAATAAAGACATAGTTTTTACTTTGCACACCTCCTTAAATGTTATATATACGTTATATATATATATATATACATATATATATATACATATATATATATATACATGAGCTCACAACCAGAAAAAAATTACATATATACATATATATATATTTATATATGTTATTTTTCCGTACGTTCCAAAAGATGTTTTAATTTAATATGTTTTTTGTTGTTTTTTTTAATTTGTGTGCACACTTTACTATCAATTACATAGTCCCACTAATAATAATTGGCCGAAAATATGAAATATCATTATAATTTTTCCGGTCGTAGTGTTACCCCGTTAACAGGAGCGAATATAAGGTAGGAGGCCAGGGGGCCCCGAGCACCCCGCGAAATTAGGAAGTACATAAATAATAAAGGGCCGTAATCTGAATTACAGTAGATTCTAAAATTCGGCAACCTATGCTCGAAAATGTCTTCGAAAATGTCTTCGAAAATGTCTTCGAAAATGTCTTCGAAAATGTCTTCGAAAATGTCCTCGAAAATTTTGTAAAGATTGAATGAACGTATTGTTGCAAAATCTGAACGATATTGTGTTCCAGAAATAATTGTAAGCTAATCTCTCGTTTTCCTAATTTTAAATAAAATTTCATTCGAAAATTTCGGCAGCGTCTTCTCTGGGTCGTCCTATATATTTAATTTAATTCGTTTGATACGCTATAATAAAATGATTTTTTATATTTTCGGACATTCAAAATTATTGCCTATTTTACTTTTTCAGTTCTGATATTTGCGAATTGGTCTCAGGTATAATACGAACAGCAGGTTGCCCCCTCACCAGCAAGATATAATCTATATCGTTCATTGGGCTATAAGTACGTAATTATTCTTATCAAACATCGTTAAAACCGAATCTATAGCCGGTTCACCGTGATAGGTGATACTCCCGGAACTAGTATGGCTTTGATGCTATTGAAGAAGAAAGTAATCTATTCCTTTGTCCGAAATTGAATTTAGTTATATAACGAATTAAATATCAGTTCGAGAAAATTGTCAATTAACTATGCATTAAAAGGGGGAAAAAACCAAATCAAACTGATATAATGATTATTTTCCAAAGCATATTACAGTGTTTTTAGCGTTTATCAAACTTCATGCCCGAAATTAATGTAACCAACACTATTTCCTTAATACACGATCGAATGCTAACTTAATTTTCCCAAAAATTAACGAATTTACGAATTTTTACGAAACTCGATAATAGAATTGCCTTAATGATGTAAATTTAATTTAATTTTTTTTTTTCATACTCGAGTTGCCTGCACCGCCGTTTAAGCGTAATCAGAAGAGGTCGCTCTTTGCAGTTTATCGTCGTAATTAACGGTCATAAAATAATTATCTGATACATTCGCATTTGCCCGGGTTGCGAACCGTAAGAATTATATTTAAGTTAGAAGGTGACGTAGTAATAATGATCTTATATTTACAAAATATAACCGGTTCAGAGAGAATCATATACGGAATATGTGCATTCGAAATCGGCGATAATTTAAATTTTTCGATGTTGCGTGCACAACGCATAAACACACACACACGAAAATACACACTATGCGAACAATGCGACGACGCTTGGTGTTCTGAAATCTAGGACGAAGTACAGATTTTGGGAAATTTTGAGCAATTAGTTGTTTATCGAATTTTAGATTTATCGAAGTGTCTTATGGTTTTGGTAATTTGCACATTCGAAAATAATCCTAGAGTTTCTCTTAACCCGCAGGAGTATTTATCATGTTTGCTTAATAAGTAGGCGGCAATTCATGCCCTGTTAATAGTAGTTGGGTCGTATAAAAATCTGGTGAAAATTTAAAGTGACGTCTATCTAAAAAGTTAGTGATCGCTGTGGATCTTTTTTTCCCATTTTAATTTTTTCAAATTGTACTCTAGTAATTTTTTAAACAGTTTTTAATTCGTTTTTTTATCGGATGCCGCAACGACCTAACGGTTTGTATTGTTGGAAAGAGCTTAGCTCTCGATATCTAGATTTTCATTAAGTGAAATTCGTTATTCTTTATTTGCGAGTATAACAGCTCCGCTTTTCATGAATAAAATGGTCGTACAAGTAGAAAACACTGTTCGAGACGGTTTTATATCCTCTGCACGCGTTACTTAGAAATTTCCTTTGTAACGAAATTACATTTTATTAAAATTTTTATCGTTAACCTTCGGATATACTGTAGTAACATGTTTTCAACTAACAATTCGTATATTGTCATTCTGTAATTAAAATCGAATCCTCAATTGTTCTGACATGTTTGTAGTAATTGGCGATATTTCCTAGTCATTTTTGATATCGTATTATCTAAGCGATAGTTAAAAGCGAATTCGTTGTTAATTAGAACTAAATATTTAAAATAATCAACCGCACTTTAAGTTGAGAGCCTTTGTATACGACTTTTACCACGTTTAAGTTTTAATGACTTAGTGAAAAGTGAAACGAAACATTTATCGACCGATACCTGTGTAGGGGTTAACGTCATCGAACCTTGCTTCTCTAACTCGTTTCATTTTGTTCCAGTATTAGAATCTCCTTTTACGATGAATAAATCGTCTACGTAAATACCGATGATCGAATTTATCCGGCTTAATTACTTTAGTATTAGTTAATAAGTTTAATGTACTCTATCATTTATCATCGCCGTCCGTATTAAACCTCTTTTTTTATCTTATATCGTACCGGCTATCGAACGCGGTTGGCGGACGATAATAAAATGTTCTTCGCACTACTGTACCGACCGATCGGTAAAATCGGAACACTTTATTAACGACGCTTACCAATAATTCGTGGAAAACCGGTAAATATCGGGCCAAATCGATTTTTTGCTGTTTGGCTACATTTGGCTGTATTGGCCGCAAACGCGACCGTGTTATAACGTCGTCACTAATTGAAAAATCAGCCGTAAATTAAAACATCAGACACGAAACACTCCCTTGAGGCACGCCAGCGAAAACACGTTCGAGTATTCATTTTCGAATTTTACTTGTACACGATGCTCGAGGTACGATTTAAGAAGAAAGGATGAAGAAGACGTTCGTTTCGAGTTTATATACGAAATGCCCCGGACGTTAGGCTGGCCTGACATCTATCGAAAGGTTTCTTCTATCGTATGTACAATTCGGTGCACCCGTTCCATAGTCGAGTACTTATAGAATAGGATTTAACCGCTTTAATGCGATTTTTTTTTTTTTTAAACACTTTCGACAACATTCGCATTTAGCGTAATTATTAGAGTGCTCGACTGTCAACTCGACGTTCGGAGGTTCGAAACCAACGAGCGAAGTAGAAAGTTCTCATCGTTATGTAATTCTTAATTATCACGAAGAAGGCATACCGCACTCCGAGCGCCTCGAATGATAGCTCATTTTGTGTAGGTAAATTATAAACGTACAATAATCACGACGTAATTATACGAAAACTTTTCCAATACGTACAAAATAATCGAACGTAGGAAATTCGTACGCCTCGGTCGTATGTTATTCTAAGTACAAAACGTCGTAGAATTCTTAATTAGAATCCGTTTCAACTATTTTTTATTTATATTATAATTTGTACACGTGTACCGCTGTGTGTGTTTAAATGTGCTCATTTCTGTCGTATATTCTCCCATATTTTATTTCCTCTGGCCATTTTTATTTTTCTGTATAATCTAATATTTATAAAAGTTTCGTTTACTACTAAGTTTAAGTGTTAACCGCGAGTACTTAATGTTAAAAATCTATTCATTTATCTATGTTAATATGCCAATTAGCGAGAAATAAATAATTGAATAAAAGTGTACAACTTATATAAACCGCAAAAAATTTTTGAAAAAAAAAAAAACATTTATACAACCGCGTATTACGTAAACGCAGTCTCACTCGCAATACATATTACACACAACGGGCAAAGTTGGGGAAAACAAACAGTTGTCCACGCATGCGCATAACATACACTCGTTACACCGGAAAGAGTATACGTAATCCTACGCACGAACAGAAATGCACGTGTACACTAGTATCGATTAACGAAAATTTCTCTAATGAATTTGCGTATAGGTGCGGAAAGGTATAATAATAATAATAATAATAATAATTTCGAAATTATCAAATTAGTAACTCGGACTAGCTAGACTTCACATCTAAAATTGTACGATAACGTACTAAAATTTCAGCCTCGCGTAACCTTCGTTGGTGTCATTTTTGACTTGCGCTGAGTGGACCATATTATGGAGCTGCACAATAGATGTGCGCGAATTCCTTAAACGTGCTAAAGATTTTAAGTGCGAAAAAGTGCAGACCGCGCACGAACACGCTTTTGATGATCTATCGCGTAGTTATCCGGTCAAAACTAGACTATGGATGTATATTGTATCGTGTGGCGTCGAAATCACTACGTCAAAAACTTGATACACAATACACCGTACTGCAGTACGAAGGGCGTTAGGTGCGTATCCTACTAGTCGCTCATCCGGCATACTAGCGTTCGCAGGGGAACCGCCTCTACAAATTCGAAGACAAGTACTTACTATAAACTACGGAGCAACCATGATTACGAAGATAAATCATCCTAATCTAGCATTAATAGATCCGTTAGGCGCATATGGCGGCGAGGATTCGTGCAGATCTTGCTGACCTGAACCTTGTAAATGACCAGATTGCTGCACCTACCACGGGAAAAGATTCGCTCGATCGGACTATGCACTACGGAAATGGAATGAAAGATGGATTCGATGCAGTAAATAAACTGAGGACGGTTAAAAGCGACATATATTCTCTAAGAACAACCGACACGGTAAAGTCGCATATATGGAAAAGTACTGGCCCGGCTACAGCACATACCCCGCTAACGCATGCGTATATCTTCGGAGATGACGAACCTCCGGAGTGCGAACTCTGTGATGAACCCGTCACTGTACATCACCTGTTACTACCGTAATGCAAAGAATACGAAAATTGCAGAACGCTGAATGATATACCGAAAGAAGATTTGAATCCTCCGGCACGATATAAATACGTAAAAACTGTACGCGTATCTTATTAGTACAAATTTAATGCTTAATTAATTTAAATTAAGTGGTCATAGATGCAATACTGTTAAATAAATAAAAAAACTTTACAATGCGGACACCGTTTCTTACTGTAATAACAAGTACGTAGAGATGAAGTTTGACTAAATCGAGTAATCATATAAAAGTGCGATGAGTTTTAAGTAAGAAGTTATACAGACAGGAAAGTAGATGAATTAAAACGAAGATAATTAAACGCGAACGGAATAAATAACTCATTCTGGTATACATCCTATTGTACTACGTAATTAATTTGCGAAATTAAACATTCATCATTAATGCGACCATTAAGTTATGTAAAAATTTTAACTTGGAAATTGTCCGTCTTTTATGAAGCATAACGCCTCACATAATCCATATGCGGTCTGAATAATTTATTATATGAAAAAATTGATATTTCAAAAACTCAGTCTGAATCCTTTCGACATCTGTAGTATACTTATTATAAGACGTAGCACTAATTATCGATATGACTCTCGGAACGGACAAAAGTTTTATATAGAGCATTTAATATTCTCGGATTGCTGAATAATTTTTCGTTCCTTAAGACGAACCCGAGAACTGAGTTAGCGTATCGAGTAATATGACTTATATGCACCGAGAAACAATCACGGTGAACATGAACGTATTCGCGATATTATTACCGAGACTGTAATTAAATGTAAATTTCGTGTCACGGTGTTTTTATTTATTTTTCTTCTCCGTTCGTAGTAAATAATTATTAATACTTTGCTATTAATATTTTTATATGCGAAATAAATAAATTTAATTCGATAATCATTATTAGTAGCATTTGTGTTAGTTCTGTTTTCTATTTAAAATCGAATATTTGAAAAGAAATATATGTGTGTGTGTGTAAAGAATCAATAGTGTGTAAGGTGGTATACTAATACTTCGTATTTTAACAATAAATAACGGAACATTAGCGCGCGAATAACGGTCTAAGCTACATTTTCAAATTTTCGACAAAAAACCCCGTTTGAAGTTTAAACATCGAATTTATACCTTTAAAAAAATAATTAAAAAAAATCTTTTTTTTAAAACTTTTTTTTCGAACGAGTATCAGATAACCTCGATACTCATAGTGAGATCATAACACAGCTATGCCAAATCTTAATCGTTAATCCTTTTTAAAAAGTCTGCTAATATATAAGTATATAGATAAACGGCAGCATATGCGTACATACATCAGATTATTAGCATTATAAAACAACGAGTTACATAATATATACAAATTCACATGACCGATTCGGCATTGGCGAATTCAAAGCTAAAATTGAGTATGTAATAAAGAAAATAATTTTCAAGATTTTAAATTTACAATGAATATTCGAAAAAAAAAAACCACAAATTTTCCACCTTTTATTAATCTCTCCGTTTCTTATCGCAATTGTTAAGAATGTCGATAAATTAATTTTTTTTTGTTCTTAATTTACTAATTGGCGGCACGATGCCGAAATCGGAAATTGAGCTATTGTTTTTTCAGATTTGGAGTAATTTTGTATTCATCTAAGCATTTCTGCTCTTTTTGTATTTTTTACTATTATTATAATTATTCTCATTTTTATTAGTGTTAACAATCTTAACTTTTTAATTGTCTACGACATAATTACTAGATATATACAATCATTACAGAGTGTACATATATATATATATATATACATATATCGATTGTACAGAACGATTGTATTTTATTGTTTTAAATAAGCGAAAGAGGGTAAGAAATATTTGTCATCGGCTGTAATTGTTGAACAATATGAATGAGAAATCGAACAACGTCATAGATACATCTGGCAGATTCGGAAGAGAAACACGTATCTAATTCTAACGGATTCTTAGACTCGCCATAATAATCTTCGCACAATCAACAGACGAACAAGCTGCTGAACATACCGATCAACTTAAACGCTTCGAATTATATAATTCGAGATAAATTCGCCGTAGAGAAACATCGTCAGATGTCTACCGCGTGTATATAAATATTTACTGAACCCGACCACAAGGACACTTCTTTGTAGAAGAATACAGCACGTGTCAAACTGGTTCGCAATATTAGTAATAAGTTTTCGAAAAACTATTAAACTATTACTAAGCAGATTAAGAAAATATAGCGATAAAAACGAGATTCTTAAAAATTATGAATACGATTTTCAACCTAACTTCATGATTCACCCTTGATTAACCAGATGAAGAATTATGATTAATCAAACTAAAAGCCACATTGTTTTTACTCTACCGACGCTATCGGTCCATCTAAATTCGGACATCCATCCTCCAAGTGTTAGCCGTGTTAATAACCTTGGTTTGCATCTTGATGCCTTTTTTTTTTTTTTGAAAATATTCGAAGCTGCGGAAACAAACTGTTATCGTGTCATAAAACCGATTTGAACTTACGACACTATTTGAACTATATGACACTGCTATAGCTAACATTCGACATTTACAATCAATGGAATCGAAAATCTTACGTCTGACTATAGATACTTTTCGATTCGTCTCAAATAAATTTATACGTTCTAACTTGCGGATACCGACTGTTTCAGAAGTAGCCAAGAAAAGATAGAAGCTCTTTTTTTCCAGCAGACTAACAAATACCACTAATCCAGCTATCCCACAACTGACAACTCGTAATATACACGCTTCATCACGCGGATTGAAGATGGTCTAGTCTTATTATATCTTCTTCCTTCTTCTCGTCTTATTCATCTTGAATATGTCCTAAGTCGTGGTCAATGGACCATCAACACGTATCTGATTCTTTCCTGTTCCTTCGTCACATTTACTTCATTGCACTATTATGTGCACGTTGTAAATAAAAAAATAAAAAAAAAACAAAAGAATACTACTACGCGGCTAGGTAAAATATGCAATAAAATTGCAGATAATTTTCATCGAAATAAACATTGATAAAACTTAATAATTTTAATGGGAATATTGTGTCTTTCTTATCGGATCATAAAGGTATTCCAAAAAATGCATTTGTTGATTCATTAGCTAAACAACCGTCTTCTAATGACGTTTACGGATATACTCTGTTCAGCTGGAAGGATCATTGGGAACTGATGTACTCTGACAACGTTAGTCGATCATCTCTTACTTTCAAGAAGATTAAAATCAAACCAACTGTACTCATGGGTAGATTATGGACATCATTTGTTACGGGTTTACCTTCCATTCTGAACAGGCAATCTGCAAAGCAGATCAGGTTTTTTTGAATGCTCTACTGTGACGTCGTTACGCTCTGAGCTTTATCTTACTACGTTCTCTCCGTATAATGTATCATCTTTTTTCATATCTGGATAATTTACAATTATTATTCGCTCATGTAGCAACATTTTTTGAGAAATGATCATCTTTCATTAAAATATAAACAATTTCCCACAGTACGCATCACGTTGGGTAAGCTGTAAAGGCGTGTCCTATTTAAAACATACTAGCTTCTGATTTTGAGGATAGCGAAAAAACTATAACTCGGTTTTTGAAACCTAATAAAATATTTGATTTCCACGTAATTTATTCTCTATAATAAAATCTGTTTTATTTATTTATTGTTTTTTAATCTATTCCTAGCCAATCGGCTACCGGTAGATGTTATAACAATTGATCATGACGTGACGGGAATATAGTCGAATGACTAGTCTCTATATTAGTATGTTGTGTTTAATAATTTACATCGTTTTCATTACTACGCCAGGTCTCTTAATTCTTCTCAGCCTGCGAGAATTTGCATCTGTGGTGAATTATCCTATAAGCTAATTGCAAACCAGTTATCGCGACTATCGCCCCTGATGTTTGATTGCCATCTTTTTAATTACGTCAGTTATGTACTCCATGGCCCAAGGTCATATCGTGTACAGTTTCGTTCCTTACATACCATGGAGCGCACTGACGATTTACCCATGAGTAATATTCTGATATCTTTGCATTTTCATTATATTACTGCGTTCATTGAATTGGAAACTTTTGGGTCAATTCAGATTTCGAACATTACGCGACAGCAGGAATACTTGGAGGCAGCATATTCTCAGCCGTCTTCTTTTCACGGTACATATAAACGATATTCTTAGAACTAACGAATTTGTAACTTCTACCGATGTCATCGTATTAGACACTATTAACGACGGAATAACTGCTGCGATTGTAAAAATACAGAAAATTCCGAAATAAATGGCAAATCGAAATAAATTATGAAGCAATAATATTTAGTAAACGTCAATTCTCATACGGGTAATTATTTTAAAATTAAAACGTTTACACTCGAAATCACGTGTTAGATACCTCGGTGTTTCTAAATAGTTCACGAAACATGTAAAATTCGGAGAATACAAAAAAAAAATTCGAGTACACCGTTTTCTATATTTAACGGGAAATCTTCATTATCGACTATCGATAAGATTTTTTAATTTAATTATTTCACCCGAAATATTATACGTTAGCCCCGAAGCCGCCACCCACCCAGAGGGATTTAGAAAGGTATAAAATACGTATAAAGAAGGCGCGTAACTTGTAAGCTTCAAACAATTTCGCAGCTAAAATTATAGTTGAAAGAGAATATTTGTAAGAGCTATCACTAATAAAACCTCATCTTGAAGAGCATGCAAAACAGCCTAGATTGCAAAAATTACAGTTAGAAAATATTCTTTACATTCTGTATGCTAATAATGACATTGGAAATCCAGCTGACTGTGCAGCACAAAAGAAGTAAAATGGTCATTGGTGGGGCCGTTCGACATTCAAACCTAACCCATGACCAGTGCGTTTTGTTTTTGCTGTTGTTATTACTTATTTAGTTTTTGTTCCTGATCATTTATAATTCGTTTTAACTGTCGAATTCACGAATGTGTATATTTTATTCATTTTCATTACGAATTTTTTACTTTTTTGTGCTACCCTACATACAAATTCACTGCATACACATGCATATTTTATAATACACACGGAAACTAAGTATTATAATGCGAATAAGCCGTAGTTATGGAGTAGATTTGAACGCATTTTTACCATTAAACATTTGTGTTTTATAGAAACGACCTTCCAAAAATTCTTGGAATACTTTATATTCGTGTCTCAAACTAAATGTACGTCGATGATCACTCACATGTAATAATTGTTATATATATATATATATATATATATATATATATATATATATATATATATACCGTTTTAAAATTATAATTAGATCGCCTAGAGAAAAAAATGCACTTACTAAAGTTTTTCATAATGTTATTATATTTAATGACGTAAACCAAGACCTATTCATTCTCTTGCGATCGGGGTCGTAGCAATAATTAAACAAACCAACTGTTCTCGCGTAAAATAAAACGAAATGTCGGTTATTTGGATTTTTGCAGTGCAATAATTATCTGTTAAAATTGCATTCAACAATTACATAACACAAACTAGCGCACATATTGTATATATATATATATATATATATGTATATGCATATGTATATACATTAATATTTAAATACACACACAAGCCTAACATATAATTGCATTAAACGTGATAAAATCAGTCGTAACATTTTAGAAACCTTACAGCTACCATATTTACGTATCGTAGCGAAGAAATTCGCAGAAAGTTTGCGAATTTTTTTAAAGTTTCGTGAAAATATAAACTCCGAAATATGGAATGTATAATATAGTATCAATACTGACAAAAAATAATAATGTTCCTAACAAAAATACAATATCGATAAAGAAGCATTCGTCCGAACGCAACAGAAAATAGAAATATCAATCATACATTCCGATATAAACAAGCTCTACCTCGAGACACGCACATTTACATAATTCGCAAAACAGGAATCGTACGCGCATATTCCGATGCGAGAAAGCCAGTTATTCACGCATAAAATGATAATATACGAATTAACAATGACGATAAACGGGACTATTTAAGATCTAAATATAAGAAAAATTTACCGAAAAGTAAAAACTGAAATAAAAAAAAATATATTTTCAAAAAAATATTACATATAAATTTACTATCAAAATGAATATCTATCATATAGACGCAAGGTGGATAGAACTGGATAATCTAGATTTGTACGAGCATGTTATTCGTAGAAAACACGATGTGACCTACTACTAACACCGGGGGACCGTAAATAATATATTGTAGATAATAAATAATTGTCATCTATGCGAGCGGTAAAAAGACCATGCGGGAACCTCAGCTTACTTATAGCACTCGATGGTTTAATATGTAGGAAATCGCATAACATATTATAACTCGAAAGTGTATACAGGATAGATACCAAGTTTGGCGATAATAGAGATATAACACCTCTGAAACTGAAATTGAACTTTTTTCCACATTTAGTGTAGAAAGAATACTAAACCACGGATGCGTATTCTAATTGCGATCTTACAAGAGTGTTGAATAAGCGGTGTCCTAGGATCACGAAATACGATATGATGAAAGCGGTGGTACTGTGTAAGCATTTTTGGTAATATTCGCAACATGAGTTGCAAATTCAAGCTCGTTCTCAATATAAACCCCAAAATCCCGAACATAGGTTACATTGCAAACTGGAACATTACCAATATTGAGTAATCAAAGAAATATTTATTTCTCGCGCGACAAAAACGAACGTGAACACATTTCTAATAATTAAAAGTTAGTAATTATCGTCGCACCATGTCGCCAATCTACACAAATCATCCTGCAACAGTTCACAATCAGTTATAGTTTTAATCGATCTGAAAAAATCACCAGCGAATAATAGAAATTTTGAACGTAAGTTAATTTCAAAAATTCAGCCAGCTATGATCGAAAAAGTCTTCGAAAATTTTATAAATACTGAATAAATATATTGTTGCAAAAGGCAATCATCAAAACGGTAATGTGTTACACAAATGATTATAAGCTAAGCTCTCGCTTTCCTTTTTTTTGTCAATAAACTTCATTCAAAAATTTTTGTCGATTAGTGTTTGGTTTCTTCAAAAATCAACAAAACCGCCCGTCTTCTCTGGGTCATCCTATATATATATATATATATATATATATATATATATATATATATATATATATATATATCTCACTTCCAATAAATTGACATATATTATTTACACAATTGACTGAAATTCAATTTACGAATAGGCACAACATTCGAGAATAAACATCAATAGACGCTGGAATTTCCAGGATTAAATAGCATCATCATCATTTGTACAGTCCTAAGACTCGTCCATTGTCATGATAAAAAGCTTCCAACTTTCCCGGTATTGAGCAGCAATTCGAGGATTTTTTCTAAACAGCTTCTCTGTTTCATTTTCCTCCAAGCTGGCACATTTCGAAAACGCTTATTATAACCTATTCGTATTAACTTTATTTTCAGCACACCATAATGGACCTTACGTACATCTTCAATATTATTTTTCGGAATTTCGACGGTATTGACTTTTATCTCAATATGCCTTATTTTGTAAAAAAAAAATGAGCGAATATATAAAAAAAAAAAACGCAAAAAATGCAGATATGATTACAAGAAACTCCTTAGTTCCGATATTCTCGTGAAAATATCTATATAAATCTAAATTCGCTGAACCCGAATATAATTTTATACGTGATAATATCAAAACTGTATTATTTATCAGATCCGTTCTAACGGTCGACTTATCAGTAAAGTATTAACTGTTTAAATACACATGTCTCCTTATACTGTAATAGCGCTGGTAGTTACAAACGGTACATGGAGATTTACATTATGTAAAAAAAAAAAAAACTCTTTAAAATAATTGATAATGGAATATATAAAATATAGATATTTGAATTTTCTTGACGATGACACATTATCTATTTATAGGGGGTTGTTCACCCCGAGCAATGCTATAAATTTATTTATAGCGGCTAAAGCATTCGGAACTTGGAGGTGAACTCTAGTAATATCTAACGCTAAGTGATGATCCTCGTGATAGAAACAGCTCTTTTCAATACTACAACAACCGGCTACAGACGTATCGTGGCATAAACAGTTCTTTACAAAACCACAACATCCGATTACAGACTAAAGATACCATGCGCATATTACAGATCAATGTGGAAGGTATGACCAAGGCCAAGAGCGAAGTAATCCATTGAACAACGCAAGAGAACAACATTGATATGGTACTAGTCCAGGAAACCCACGCCACCAATGGTCAACAACTGTTCAGGACAAGAACAATTTCGAACTTTGTTGTAACAAACAACATAGAGTTGCAACGTACGTTAAAAACGGTATAGATTAGAAACTGACGGCGGCAGAATCTAAGAATGATATCTCATTTATAAATGTCGAAGTAGGTAAGTTATTTATATGTAACGTATACGAACCACCACAATAATGGCCCATTCGTGTGCTCCCAAATTCACGCCGACTATAGTGGCCCGGGATTTCAACACACAATGCGGGGTTACAGCAAGAATGACTCGACCGGAGAGTCTCTTATGAACTGGATGGAACAAGCAACTGTGTTTCTGATCTCTGATCCGAAACAAACTGGTACTTTACACTCAGCCAGATGGAAAAAGAGCGTGTCTCCAGATCTGTGTTTCGTGTCAATGGATAACGAACAACGATCAATTTCAACTAATCGAACAATCCTGTAAACATTCCCTCGAAATCAGCACCGTCCAATCATAATAAAGGTAGGGTTTGAAATAAATTAATTCCCATCAAGATCAGTCCCACGCTGGAACTTCGCAAAAGCCGACTGGACAACATTCACGAATACATTAGAAGGACACATACGATTTATTAAGACAAATATTAAAAAATTATGAGCGTTTCTGCGTGCTAGTGCAGAAAAAATTAGTATCCCCCGCGGATATCGGAAGACATATTTACCAGGTTGGAATACTATATGTGAACAGCTCTACAAAGGGTATTTATCAGGTGATGCTGACAGCGCAAACAACTTAATTGAACAGCTAGATAAAACGCGATAAGAAAAATCGTCTCAACTAGGAGCTGATACTGACTTCACCACTGGAGCAAAAAAGCATGGAATCTTTGAAGAAACTATCAAACAGCAACGTTGAAGAAAAAATAGCTGAAAAAATTCCATTGTCGCCAGAAGCCATTGAAAATCATATGATATAAATAACACGCACTACTGTAGATAAATCATTCAGCTCACAAGTTAAAAGATCAGACTTGAAAAAGAAAGCCCAATTTCGGTCAGAGCTGACTAAGCCATTTACTAGCGATGAATTAAAAGAAAGAATCAAGAATCCGCACACTGAAATCAAGGAAAGCGGCCGGTAAAGACAGCATTCCTCCAGAATTTATAAAACATATTGGCAGTAGAGTGAAAAAGTAGTTTCTGGATTTATTTAACTCAATCATAGACACAAGGAAACTACCATGATTGTTTAAACCAACTATGGTGGTAGCGATTACAAAACCAGGTCCGGCAAAAGCTGAAAACTATAGACCAGTATGGCTTCCGAGCTTATAAACTGTTGGATACTGTATAACAGACCGTCTCCGGTAGTCGACAAATTCTTATCAATAGTCCAAGCCGACTTCAGACCAGGACAAAGCTGTACAGAACAGGTGGCCTGTTTAACGACGCTTATTGAAAACGGCTTTCAGAAAAAACTAAAAGCTGCGGTTTTTTTTTTTGATTTTTCATGTGACTACGATCAGTATGGAGACATGGACTACTTAAACGATTTATTGAATATATTCCCATGCAAAGCTCTAGTTAAGTTAGTTAATTAAATGATAAGCAATCGTACTTTCACAGTTAATCTTGCAGAAAAATATAGTAGAACCGGCAGATTGAATAATGGGCTACCATAGGGACAGGTACTAGTGCCTCTTTTCTTCAACCTGTACACGTAAGTTCTTCCACAAACTCAAGCGGAAAAGTTTCTTTAGTAGTTCAACAATATAAAACCGCTGACAAATCGCATACTTTGTTACAGATCACGGCATTCCGAATTACGAACTTCGTTAAATTTTTTCGTGCGTATCCATATTTCAGCAGCATAATGTATATATATGTATGTATATATATATATATATATATATATATATATATATATATATATATTCTTCTTCTGTGGTCGTAATTACCCGAAGGAATATAGTGACCATTACACTACAGTCTCTTCAATTTTTTTCCGTCACTCTGTCCGTTGCAGCCGTCCGTTTGCAGTCTGTAATTGATTTCTTTAAAATGTTCCTGATAGTGTCTGTCCATCTGATGTTTACCCTGCTGCCGTAGATGAGTCCCCTGTATTTTTCCACCGATTATTTCTCGTAGCATCGAACGTTCGTTGCGTATGATATGGCCGAAAAAACGCAACGTCCTTAAGGAAATATCACTAGACAGCCTACGCATAACGTACAGTTTATGCAGAATGGAGACGTTCGTTCGTTTCGCTGTCCAAGGAATTAGTAGCATACGTCGCCACACGCACATTTCGAAGCTACTGATTCGTTGCTTGTTCATTGCTTTCACCATTCAAGTCCCTGAGACGCGTATGTAAATACTTGAAAACCCAAATGACATACTAACTCCTACTTTACCGCCTTTGTGACTGATGAGATGCGATTTCGTAGCAACAGTTGTGATCCGCGAACTAAACCAAATATATTTTTTTCAATTGTAGAAATCTGTTTTTGTATACACACTTTTGAATATTAAAAATCGTTTTTTTTTTCTTTTTTTTCTGCTAACTTGTAACTAACCTGATATTGCTATCTTACAAGAGGATTCAATGATTTCGCATGTGTGGAAGTTATATCCGGTGTACTTCCTATTACTTTCATACAGTGAACTACTAATTTATTTGAGTAAAGCCCGCTGGTTTCATCTTTTTCAGCCATCTAACGAAAATTCACTCCCGTCTATTTTTGATTCATTACTTTATAATTTGTTCGTTATGTACTATATGTATATGTGTGTGTGTGTGTGTGAAATAGATGTGAGTATATTTCTCGTGAGTTTTGTATTCAATCGTAGTAATCGCGTTCAACGAAACATGTTTTCTATATTTTCTAAGACGTTTGCTTGAGATACTCCCACATTAACGGCGTATATTTCACAGTGCCCGTCATCGTTCTTGACCTGAAATTTCCTTTCGCTCAGATAAAATTTTAACGTTAAAATTTTTAACACCGATTTTAACTTACGTAGAAGGTCGCGTTTCCTCGTACATTTTTTATCAAAAGCTCCCGTAATATCGACGAATAAATCTTCGGATATATTTCTTTTTCCCAATTCCAACTTCCGCTTTATTTATTTTTTTTGTTTGTTTGAAAAGTTTGGAATGTAGTGATGTTTTTATGAGATCTATACTATCTCCGTCTAAGTGTCTGTCTGTGATTTGCAAATTGGTCATTATAATCACTGCATTGGGCTATTTCTTTCACACATAAACAGAAAATCTATTTTTGTCCGTTCCGATTCAACTCATAAACTATTAAAGCAATAATGATGAAATTCACATAACTTATAGCCTATAGCTTTGTTTCACATTGACATCACAAATAGGACAGAAATTATAATTTAAAGTTTTAAAAGTAGTAAACAACGATATCTTCGCCAAATCATTTAAAATTGAACACGTTTTTCCGGTTCGAATGCACCTTCACTACCAACACACGTAATACAAACCACGTTTTGTTGCGTTAGGGGCGTGACCGAAATAACGGACGTATATATATATATATATATATGTACATGCGTATACTATACTAATATATAAACCTGTTAAAAGAAAGGGACAGCGATATTGTATTTAAAAAAATAATTACGAAAAGTGGTAAAATCACTAATTTTTTTTTTTATGAAAAATCACGAAGCTTTTCGGCTTTTAAGTCATTATCAAGTGAATATAAAAAATAAAAATTACTAGCGTCGCCCGATCGCTTCGCTCGCGAACTCAAAGGCAATTTCTTTGTGGTGTGAACCCTGTCGCCACAGTCGGCTAAGTAATTCTTCGCAAGTCATCGGGAGTCTTCTTCACACCTGGGAAGTAAACAGGTGGCGTCGCCGGATCGCTTCGCTCGCGAACTCCATGTCCCGTCTTACGGCCTTAGTGGGTCTTGATAAGGTTAAATCAATGGCCAATAGAATTCCGGTTAAAGGAGTCGAATCTTGTCGGCTGTACATTTTGCACAAAGTAACTTTTCAAATATTTTCCCTTTCCTGTTAGTTTTATTAGATCCCCATAGTAGGAGAAACGGTTTAGGAAAGTGAGATATTAGTTGATTTATTTCCTGGAATGATGGTTTGAAATCAGGGGGCGAATACATGTTACAGAAAGGGGTTGATTTGCAAAATTGAATATTGACAGTAACGATCTGTATTAACGTATTTATTTGGAGCTCGTTTGTTATCGGTATTGATTCATGGATAAGCGGTTAATAACATTAACAACCATATGATTAAAGCGGCAGAGAAATCTGTTCCAAAGACGTCCCCATTTATATCAATGCGCAATATTCCCGGGTGGTGTCATGAAGTAAAAGTGGCTATCCACATCTGAAACAATGCTTTGAAGAAATTTCGAGCTACAAGACAGAATACAAATTTTGGCCTCTTTAAAGCACGTGCACGTTCGATTATTAGACAAAATAAACGAAACAGCTGGGAGGAATTTATTTCCAAAACCGATTCAAACTCTGACATCCCATAGATTTGGCGAAAATTAGTATTTTAAACAGAAGCAGGAAGCCGCCACCCGTTATAACATTGAAAGAATCTTCAAGCCTCACGCAAGATCCAGAATAGCAAATATCTTCGGTAAATTTTTTGTCTGATGTAACATCAAACAAAAATTGCAACAAATATTTTCTCTCTTATAAAACAAAAGAGGAGCAGAACCCGTCAGACAATCAGGAAGACTTCAATTCACTTTTCACGGAAAATTAGCTAAATGAAGCGATGAATAGAATAGTTAAAAATGTTGCCCCAGGACCAGATGGAATTTTTCCCCTATTCCTCAAACATCTGCCTTTGGTATGAAAACTAAATGTTTTTAATAAAATCTGGACAGAAAACTGTTACCCGCGGCCGGGAGCAAAGCAGTTATTATTCCTATTTTGAAACCTAGGAAAAAGCGTACCGATCCATCATCGTATAGACCAATATCTATTACATGCGCTACGGGTAAGTTGATGAAAAAACTTGTGGCACCTCGTTTATTGTGGTATTAAGAAAGAAATGGATTTACCCCTGAAAATCAGACAGGTTTCCGAAAATATTTACTCGCGCAACTGTATTACCTGCAACTGGAAATACTGAGGGTTTTCCGGCAAAAGCATTATTTTATATCAATATTTTTCGATATACAAAAAGCTACAACATAGCGATACAAAGTAATTGAATTGCTCCTGAAGATGAGCTTGAAGTGTCGATTAGTTCAATTTACTAGAAACCTTCCTTTCAAATCGTACGATCAAAGTCCGAGTAGGAAATAAAAATTCCCAAGACTTTATTATTGAAAATTGTGTATTAAGTATGTACTATTTCTTGATCTTAATAAATACCACCGCTTCAAAGACTATTTGCCGACGGTGTCAACATAACTTTACTAACATACGATGTTCTTTACGCTCAAAGTCGCTTACAGAAGTGCATAAATAATTTACAGGAGTGGAGCGGAACTACTGGTTTAGAATTCTCTTCTCAAAAAACTAAGAATATGGTATTCACAAAAAAACGAAGCCACGTTATATTAAATCTAACCATCAGAACTCGATCTTACAATGTACAATGCATTATAAATTTCTTGGGTTACATTTAGATCCCAAAATGACCTGGCGTAACCAAAGTGTCAGCCACTAGTAAATATAATGAAAATGATGAGTAATAAGACTTTTGGGCCAAGAAGTTCAACCTTACTTCGAATTTACAATCCCCTTATTCAAGGCTCGATTATGGTTCATTAATATATTCGTCTGCCAGCAAATGGCTATTAAATATACTGGATATGATACAAAATACTGAACTTAGGATCGCGCTGAAGAAATTCCCAACCTCACCAACAGCTAGCCTTCAGTATTTCAGCGGTATTCCGCCTCTCTGCTACCGAAGGAAAATTTTTACTATTAAGTACGCAATAGTCATCAGCAGCATCCAAATCGCATTCACCTACAAAAACAACTACTACAGGTTCATATTCAAAGCCCATTACAGATGTTACGCAGTACTTTGTGTAGAGTACCTGTAGTGATACCGGCTTGGAGCCAATTTAGTCCGAGCATCTGCTGGAACCTGTTTTCAACAGACGTTAAAATGAAACCTAATGTGGAAACCGACAGGAAACTTTTGATTGTCTTGCAACAGCAGCCCAACGCAGTCAGTTGCTTCACCGGCGCATCTAAAACATCACAATAAGTTGTAGGTGCCTTCTCAATCGGAAGCAAGAACCATTCTTTCAGTCTACCGATCAATCAGTCCTAACGGATGAGATGATAGGCTTGCTCCAGTGTTTGCTACGAATCGCAGATTTTCTTGCTGTCCAGTATGTGATACTGACTGACTCAGCTTTGGCATTGCATTGAAGCGAGAAAAATTATTGTGGCAATGGTGGACCGAATATTGTACAGCGTTCTAGAATTAAATGAACGTAACGTCCGGATTACTTTTGTCTGTATTCAAAGTCATCGAGGGATAATAGGCCACGATGAGGTACACCGTGCGGCCCAAGGGCCTACCCAAATTTATTTGCCGATAACGCTAGAAGAAGACAACGCAAAATATTATAGCCTGAAAATTCTAGACGCGTAGAATCAGTCCTTTCACAACCGGCCAAGTTTACTTGGAAATACAAAAAAGGATTTAGCAATTTGTCCTTCAAAAATTGGTAAAATCTGTTCATCGAACTTGGAAACAGCTGTCAATGGAATATATATATTCGTCACACGACGAATACGCTCTCATATCTATTGAGTGTCCAACCACCGCCAATATGTGAAATTTGCTGTTCACCACTAAACGGTCTGTCATATTCCTGTAATATGCCATAAATGTACTCAATATCGTTGCAATCAGCTGAAAACAAATAACCGGATGTAAACAATCTCCACCTTCTCACCAACTTCATAAGTAATTGCTAAACTCTGTAATTGTCTGTAGGTAATTAGTAATTCGAGTAATAGCTTCGTAGGGGAACACCTACTCGTAAAAACAAAAAAAAATTAAAATGTTCTTTAAATCTCATTCTGAATTATCTGCCTGTTTCCTCTGTGTATTCTATTTCACATTATTTTATATCGGACGACTATTTTATAATTATTTTTATTCATTTTTATTCTACTCACTATTGTATCGTTGTTTGTGTAAAAATTTTATATTGTTAGCGGTTTTTATTTTCATTTTATTTGCTATTTTCGTTTATATATAAATTTTATACCGCCCATTACGTTGTTTACCGCATTCGCTTTCAGATTATCTAAAAATATTGTCTTGTCAACTTGATAATTTTTGTAAATTAATATTTTTTAGATTTTATTATATTTTTATAAACATGTATATATTTATATAAATTTATGTATATTTTTATAATTTATATTTTTTATAATCGCTCGATAATGGCTTAACAGCCGAAAAGATTCGCGATTTTTCATAAAGAATAGTTTTTTAAAGCGAGTTTAACACCATTTTCTTTGTTCATTTTCCGTTATCTTAGCTACTCTATAAATCTGTTATTTTGCACTAGAAAACCGAACTGATGTTAAATGTTAGAGGGTAATATTTCGATTTTTTAGTTTATCAATTTCGTCAAAATACAACACGATCGTCGTCGGTTTCAATTTTGTAACAAATTCTTCGGTGGAATCCGAAAGGAAATACCATCAGAGGCAGAGATCATCGCTCGTCGAATCATAAATAAATAAATATAAATATATATACATGCCGACGGGCATGCGGCTTTCCGTCTACTTGCCGAAGTTAAACAATGGTACTTGGATGGGTGACCGCCGGCTCAGTGCGTTGTGTGTTGTCGGTATCTCCCAATTTGCCTGGCTCGCACGGGAGATTAGGCTATTTTCTCCTCAATTTATTGATTGAGGAGACCTACGTCCAGTAGTGGACCGATATAGGTAAATATATATATATATATATATATATATATATATATATATATATATATATATATATATATATAAGATCGCTCGTAGGATGGATAAATGGCGGAAACTATCTCGCTTTATATAAGGTGACCCAGAGAAGACGGACAGTTTTGTTTTTCGAATAGCGCACTTGGTAATACTGCTACAACGTAAACAGCGTACACCGCGTTTAGTGTACACACGAGAAATGTTTCAGTTATCACGACATCCTATAACGAGTAGAAGCTCGCGTTTTGCGCGGAACGTTATTTTCGGCGTGAATCGATGACGATAGTTCAAAGAGGGCGTTTCGAAAAGGACTCGAAGTTACACGATTTTTTTTTGCGCACAGATATCTTAAAAGCCGCGTTTACGACGGATTTCTGAAGGAATTTCAAAAATTCAATAACCTATTTTCGAAAATGTTTTCGAACATTTTTTAAAGACCGAAGTCGTCAAAGACGGTCATCTGAATAATAATGTACTCCACAAATGATCGTAAGCTATTAATCTGGTTTTCCTATTTTTAAATAAAATTTCATTCAAAAATTTTGGTCGAGAGTAGTTTTCGAATTATTCAAAAAACAACACGACCATCCGTCTGCTCTGGGTCACCCTGTACATAACGACCTAGTATGATTAATTAAACCTTCAACAAAGTTGCTGACTCGTCGATATATCGATATAATTAATATCGTAAATTCCTCTTATTTCTACGAATTAATTAAATAATTTCTTTTCTCTTTATTATTTTAAATAATTTAAAGTGAATCACGTCTCACATAGGCTAATCTGTGCGTATCTTAATACGGGAAAAAGAAACTAAATCGCAATACCGAAGCAAATAGGATTAGCTGAAGGCGAATATTTATCGATTATATAACACAAGCAATGAACATGTGAACACGTAACTGTATACATACATATATATATATATATATATCACATATAGTTAGTCATAGTTGTCTGCAACAGGATCTAAATAAGGAGCAATGTGCACTAACTTCTCGTACCGATGTGATCACTGCGCACCTTGAACTCTATTTTTCATTATCAACATTATTATTGTTATTGTTATTATTATTATTATTATATTATATTATATATATATATATAGTGAAGTTGACATTGTAGAAAAAAAGGGGGGGGAATACGCTAAAAACAAGTCGAATAAAAAAGTTGACCCGATTCCGTTAATTTTTCTACATTGACGATTACGAAAGTTAGATAATGACGGGCCCGGTTCTGCCGTTCTTGTAACGAAGCGGCAGCCGCCGGATAACTCACATAATTCATTAAACAATAAACGTGCTGTATCCGGTTCCTACGTTGATATAACCAAACTAGTAGCAGCCGGATAAATTATACAATTCAATAAGTTGTTTAAAAGTACCTTATCCGGCCATTTAAACCGTCTTACAGAGTGAAAAAAAATTGATGTCAACATGAAATACATATATTGTAAGTATATATATATATGTGTGTGTGTGTGTATGCATATACGTATAATTTATGTACGTATACACATATATTTTACATACAAGAATAAGTAAATAAGTGTATATTGCCTGTTCCATTAGGTCATCTGCTAATCTTCTTGGAGGTCTTCCTTACTGTCAATCTAATTGGAAATTGAACGCGTTTGAATTCAATTGGCACATCTGTGGGAATCATAGGGAGTCGTGGTAGCAATACATTTTCGCCTCAGCATTTGTCACACTTTTCCATCGCCGATATCTAACAGTTTTGTTGAGAGTGTTTCAGCGTATGGATCTTGAAGCATTTAAAAGCGCATGTTTAGTTTAAGTTTATTCAACATTACGCCACAGTGACGATGATTTTAAGCAAGCATTGATCTCATCAGCGTATGTTGAACGTGGAATAACTGGAAGTGTTTGTCCGAAATCACCAAAAAGTAGTAACAGAGCTCCGCCAAATAGTTTGTATTTGTTTTTTGTCTTTCAGTGTCCTGTTCAGCTTCTCAAACGAATGTTTGTGTGGATGGTTACCGTACACTGTTCCAGCACTGTAGCCGTGGACGATTGTAGTTTTATGTTGCATACTACGTCCGGGTTATTTTGAATATTCAACGGCAGCTTAAATGTTAAATGAGCTGTTCTGCCTGCACGTAATAAAGCTGCAGCGATGCCAGGCGATGCAACGGCCAATGCCGGCATAACACGGTCGTAATCGTCGCTGAGAATGTTATCGTTATATCATTTGAGAATGCATTGGAGTTCCGGCCGGCCAAAAATCGATGCGAACTTTTAACCGGCTATATTTCGTTAACAATTAATTTTTAAAGGATAATCGTTAAAAACAAAATGCTAGATGTCGACTACTGCTATTTATCTTTAGAACCGTTAATATCTTGGAAGAATTCTTAAAAATGTTGACCTCAATTTTCTCGTAACCTATCCACTTTTGAAACTTGAATATAACGTAGTTTAACGCGTATTTTAAAATTCTATAACTTTCTATATATTATGTGTATGTATAAAATACGTATATATATATATATATATATATATATATATATATATATATATATATATATACGTGTATGTGTGTGTGTACATGATACTTGAGTAACGAATACACATGGCTACTATTATTTTATAGCGAATTCTTTTTCTCTACTGCAGCATACACACCATCAAAGATATTTATTTTTCTTTAACTATAATAAAAAAAAATAAGTCAATTATTCATGGGCTTCTTCAACGATGCTTACATTAACAGCTTATATTTACATTAACAGTCTTACGAGGTTAGTTACACTTCATGGCCTAAGGGCCAACAGGCCAACTCGGTCGCAAGTTAATAATTCTATTCCAGTTAACTAAGCGATTTTCTTCTTTCGAATTTCGGATGATTACGAGATCGACATTAGACTAGTTTTTCCAGACGTAATTGAAAAGGCGCGAGAAATAATCTTAGATATTTTATTTTTTTACTTTTTTTTTTTTGGTCCCCAGTTCGTAAATTACGATGGGGTAAATTTATTTATAAGTGATATACGTGTAATTTATAAATAATGAACTGAAAAGAGCCCATCCAATTAAGTTTACGGTGCTCAGTTCAGCCCATTTTACATTAAGGTGATATTATACAATTAATTTGATTAAAATATACGTAGATGTATTTTGCGGTATGTTATTTCTGATACTGTGAAAACGTCAAATATTTTGAACTGCTTATCCACCAATTCTGTTGCATTTATATCTGCGAAATCAGCGTTGACGTAATCCTGTCAGTATATGCATTACATGATCGGTTAAATTACATATTGCACATTTATTCGTATGCGATATTCCATACTTATATAAATAGTCTTTAATTAATCCACTTAAATATTTTATTGATTTTATACATACGTGTATCTCTATATAAAGTAAAGTTTGATCAACTTGAAAGTTTCGAAGAAAGATCGTCTACTCGATATCCTCATCAGTATGAAGATTGGTAAACGACCAATTAATTCTTGGCAAGCTAATATGGACTGGTTTGTCGTAGCGTTTCTGCTAACGGTTAAATACGACCGAGGAACTAAGGATAAAAATTGATGGCATAGGTATAGAAACGGTAAATGAATATACATATACGTAGAACAAAGAATTACAACAGATTGGAATATGTTAATCGGAAATAAATCGCAGAATATATCACGGGTAGCTTTTTGGGAAACTAAACAGCGTATTCAAAAACGAAGATATTTGAAAAGGAAATTATATTATCAATGTGTTTTACCAGCTCTTATATACGGTTCGCAAATATGAGAGTTTACAAAAACAAAATTAAGGAAGATAAGGAAGACACAAGTAACTTTGGAAAGACTACTATTAAACATAAAACTGTCTGACTGAAAACGAAATAAAAGGGATGAGAGACTGAACACCGTGAGGCTATAAATGTCGAAAATAAAATTGAGATTGGCACGACATATATCGCGAAAAATAGAGATAACAGATGGACAAAACGTGTGTTTGGCCAATTGGCAAGAAACGAAGCAGAGGGTAGACGGCTAAATCGTCGGTGTGATGACTCGAAACGAGTCGCAGGGAAAAATTAGATATCACGATCGTAATAACTGGTAACAACGTACCAGCAGTGGACTGATATAGACTGAAACTGAAAATGATATATATATATATAAGTGTGTGTGTGTGTTGGGTGTGGGTTGTGTTAATGTATATGTATATATATATATATAAAAATAATAACAATGCGTAGAAATTAAAAGATAAACGTGAACCTACAAAAAAAATCAGTGGGCTGGAACCCACATAAATTTCACTTTAGTTCCACGCTTGTAAGTTGCCAAACCAAGCTAGTCGAAATTATTTTAAATTGTATAGACAATTTTAAAATTTAAAAAATTTGCTAGTATTAGGATATTTGTTTTCTACATAATCTAATAAAAGAAACAGTCTCGTATCATATTTCCATAAAGAATACAAAAACGACGAGCTTGCATGTGATATGCGGAAAAACTTATGTTTCGATTATTATAAAAAAATATCTCACGGGTAGCTTTTTGGGAAACTAAACAGCGTATTCAAAAACGAAGATATTTGAAAAGGAAATTATATTATCAATGTGTTTTACCAGCTCTTATATACGGTTCGCAAATATGAGAGTTTACAAAAACAAAATTAAGGAAGATAAGGAAGACACAAGTAACTTTGGAAAGACTACTATTAAACATAAAACTGTCTGACTGAAAACGAAATAAAAGGGATGAGAGACTGAACACCGTGAGGCTCTTTTTAGGATAATTAATAGAGCCATCGGTGTATATCATTTCATAGGCGTTGTACTCATTCAATATTGATTCGATAATGGAATCGTGTTAATTCCATCCGGCAAACTCTTCGATGTATTGAATGATCTACCGCTAATCTAAACGTGTAATATTTGTAAGGAAGCGCTATGAAAACGATCTAAAGCGCTAAACTTATGCCGTGTAGTTTGGTATGATTATGAAGAAGTGGAAGTAAATTTTTATCAAACCGGTGTTTATTATTGCGAGCTTTGTATATTAAATTGTTTGTTGATTACGCGAGGGTAACGCTGCCTGACTGTAAGGTAAAATTTATCGGATACGAATTATTCCTGCGCTAACCAAAAGGTTGAAAGTTCCCGTCTTGAAGATATTAATGGGTGGTAGTTTCTTGTATAGATAGGATAGTAGGATTGTAGACTGAGATCAGGGAACTTACATATTTCATAATGAATATGTAGCCCATCAGAATTTCATGTAATATAATAGATATGTCGAAAGAGCAATATTTTGTTTTCAGTTTGCAATTTTACATTCTTAAAAATTTTTCTAAATCCGAAGTTAGCGCTACGCTCTTTTGGTAATTTTCTTCTAACATATATATTAATACCCAGTCCTCCAAGTGTATAAACCAGTGTACGTGATCCTCGTTAGGATATCATTTAATATAAACGATCAGTTTCAATATATCGCATAAGTAGTTCTATTTACTTATTTATTGTTAGCGTAAAAAATAAATTTGCCTATTTCTATTTAACGAATTTAAAACTGAAAAAATGATAACTAAAGCATATATTTAGTACATAAATATCTACAAAGTTTAAAACGATGTATCAAATAATAGCCATATGTCGTCTTTTTAATCGACATTCCCTAGTTAGATTGCACAATCACTTATACTGTCTGTGAAGGCTGTTTTTATCGATACTATGTCGGTAGATTTATTATACATGTCAAGTGAAAAGCGGTTCGGTAATAGATTCGGGTAAACCGCAGTGTGTAAAGTTAGGTTGCAGTACTTGAAAACAACATCTTCTTTGATCCTTTTGACAAACAGTTTTGGTCTGAATGTGAGTAGGAGTTGACACCAAAATATATCGTCATTTCCTATTGAAGCATTATTGGTAGTTAGCATATTCTCTCTATTGTAGCGGGCGCCTTCGATTGTGCCCTATTGTTTTCTATTTTTTTCTTTATGTTGAAGGGAATCGTAAGTTATTGACTTCCGCAATGTGAGAGCCGATGCTCGATAATCTGGTGTGAGAGATAATCGTCATTATCTGTTAAAAGAGAATTCTGCGTTGAATCTATATTTGAGCGTATTAAATTGTGAATGACTTTGTTACTTACGTAAGGACTAGATAGAGCGATGTTCGGCTTGAATTTCACGATGATGAAAATATTAATGACGATAAGGTTACTGCCTCGTATATGTCAGTTAGCCTTTATAGGGTATTCCACAGCTTTACGACCTCGTTTCGAGCATTCGAAGCACATTGAAAGTAATATACGATGAATTTTATTATTAACCTTCCGACGGTAACAGGGGTGATGAGTCACCCCAGTAGGAAAATGTTTGTTGTGATTGTGCGGGTATAAGTGGTAAAACGAGTTCCAGGCGTCTGCTAATCTTAGTTAAGATTAGTAGCATTCACTTGATATTGTGAATAGTCCTGTGTAATTATGCTCGCGTTCCTTTGTAACTCTATTTTGTTTTGCGCTTGGGGTGACGGTAACCCCTGTTACTATTCTCGTTTGTAAAAATTTTTTATAGTTACTTGTTTATAACGGCTTCAGTTAATGTAAATGACCCCAATTTCGCCAATTTTCTGAGGAAGTGTCTTGATGATGAAGAGACCGTACTCTCTGGCGATGACTCAAGCGACGAGGAAGACAACTTGCAGGAAGAAAATGACGTCAATGATGAAATTGAAGGAAATTCTTCAGCAGAGGAGGAAGATACTCCATCATCTTCAGACACGATAAAAGGTAAACTAAATCCACCTAAACGAACCAGAACACAAGCCGGTAATATTGTAAAAATTCCACGAACGAATGCTTCTTCAAGTATTTCGTTGGAACATGATGCAACTAAATTTACTTATTGTTCAAACAATAGTTGAAACGATAGTTCGGTTCGCAAACCTAGAAATAAATATTCGGCGTGTAAAATATGTTGACCAAAGATTTGTAGATGAAACAGATAAAATGGAAATACGGGCTCTTTTTGGATTACTTCATTTGGCTGGAATGAAAAAAGATGGTCATTTGAGTACCGAAGAAATGTGGTCTGGATCATCTGAATATAAACTTGTTATGTCTGAAATGCGATTCAAATTTCTGCTCATTTGTTTGAGGTTTGATGACAAGCAGTCTCTCGGGATAGGTTTGATAAATTTGCACCTATAAAAAATTTATCGTTACATTTCATCAAGAACTGTCGTGAACAATATACATGTATTTGACTATTGATGAGCAGCTACTGGGATTTCGAGGAAAATGTCCTTTGTGTATATAAGTTCAAAGCCAGATAAATATGGTATCAAAATTGTAACTATGCGCGATGCAAATACATTTTACATGGTCGATGCGATTTCTTATGTAGGGAAAGAAGAACGGGATACAACAGATAGTCTCCCTACATATTATGTAAAGAGGCTCTTGAAAAGTGTGCGTAAAAGCAATAGGAATATCACATCTGATAACTGGTTCAGTTCCATTAGCGCAAGAATTGTTGACAGATTTTTTACGCTTGTGGCTACACTTCGCAAAAATAAGCCTGATATTCCTTCATCTTTCATACCTAACAAAAATAAGACGGTCTTATCATCTCAGTTTACTTTTGATGGAAAAACTGTCATTGTGTCATTCACCCCCCCCAAAAAAAAAATCTGTCATTTTAATTTCTAGAATGCATGATCAAAAAGACACAAATGAGATCACGAACAAACCAGAAATTATAGATTTTTATAATAAAGGAGGAGTAGATACATTTGATAAAATGGTACATGCATACAGTGTTTCACAATGTACACGACGCTCTGGCCCCTTCGCATGTTTTTTGGAATGCTCGATCAAGCTGGTATAAATCCACTAATTTTATATAAGATATCTAATCCGAACACAAAAATTAAAAGAAAAACTTTTTCGAAAAAAAAAAATTTACCTCGTCAACTTTCCAAAGACGTTTCAAACTTTCTCACGAAAAAGAGGAAAATTTAGGAGGAACAAGAACGAGAAGAAATGCAGCAATTTCCATCTAAGCTCCAAAAACAGGCTAGATGTCAGTCCGCGATCTGTAGATAAAAAAAAGGCAAAACTGCTTGTACAAAATGTGAGAACTCAGCTTGTAGTGTTCATCGAAAGGAATGTGCACCAATTGTTTTTAGTTTTTTTTCTAAATGGTAAGTTTTCAATTTTCGTTATTTGTATCTAATAATAATATAAAAATGTTTAAAATTAATAAACTGTGTGAAAATATCCTATTTTCATTCAATAATCACTTGGTGTGACTAGTAACCCCGTTGTACTTTTATAAGGTGTCACAATTGTGTTACCAACGGAAGGTTAAATTCGAGGAGTAAATGATAGTTTTTACAATAAATTCTTCTCAGATTTGCACTATCCGCCAGCTCCAGCTAACTAGATGACTAAATATTTCATCACCAAGGTTTTAACTCCCAGAAAAGAGGTTTCAAAAGTTAATTTTAGGCCAAATTTATATTTTAGATGATTTTCAATTATTTCGTTAGAGATTTTAGGTGAAATACTAGAAAAAAGGTTTTAATTTAATACCGTGATTGTTACTACTTCTGAATGCGGCTAAGATACTTTTGAACTTTGACGAGACTGCTATAATTGCTGATTTTTAAGTTGGCTCTGTAATTTAAAAATTACCCAGACGAAGTTAGTTAACATCACTTATTTCTTCTCTAGTTAATATATGAAGTTTTATCAACAGATGTAACAGGGGTTTGGCAGGTGAAACGATAATTATATTTAGAGTTAATATTAACATAAAGAATGCGACATCTGTTAAGTGGGCTTGAATAATAGCTCGCACTGTACCGGATATAATTTTACTTTTCAGAATATTGATAATTTCATAAATTTTCAATTGATCAAACGTTCCATATATGTCAAAACTGATTATTAACCTACAGTCTCGTCGTTTGTTATATTCTTTAATATAATAATGTACGTTCCCTCTTTTTTTTACTGCAAGCTC
This sequence comes from Coronaproctus castanopsis, assembly GCA_032883995.1. Taxonomy (NCBI): domain Eukaryota; kingdom Metazoa; phylum Arthropoda; class Insecta; order Hemiptera; family Monophlebidae; genus Coronaproctus; species Coronaproctus castanopsis. The sequence goes on from CM065054.1 coordinate 60,279,344, forward strand.
AGCTAATCGTTTAAAATGTTTTTTTTTACTTTTTTTTTTTTTTTTTTTTTTATTCCCGAGCCGAGAAAATGTTTTGTACATGTTTTACTACAGCAGACAGTAGCGTTATATTGATTTCGAATCTGTCAATTATTTTCCAGGTTCATTTATTATTCCAATATTTCCATGTTTCCAGACATTAGGGAAATAATTTATTTTCATACATTTTTGATACGTAGATTTAAATATTTTTTCGTCTGCTTCGTGAGGAAGTTAAACATGTTGTTACGTATTCGGTCACATCCGTTCGCTTTTCCATCGTTCAGCTTTTTGATTGTTCTAGTTAATTCGTTTTCAGATATTAGAAAAGATCTATCAGTTTTAGATAGTATTTTATGGTTTTCGGTGTTATTAAACGCATCCGTTTATATTCAAAGTGGGCATATCTATTCTTTGCTTAGTTTTCTTGCTCCAGGTGTATGATGAGACTTTCACAAGATACTCCTAATACGATGTAGAGAAATTAGGGAGAAAATGTCGTACTATCGTTGACAAGTCTTACCATTATTACCAGAATAGTGTAATAGATGAGAAAGACACCATCCCGGAAGGGCCTTTTTCAACACTAGCTCTGACGATAATCTCCACCGATGGAATATTATCAAATTTATTATTATTATTAAATTAAATTAACGTGCCATGTACAGCAGCCAAGGCTAGAGGCACGATAGGAAAAGAGGATTAGATTAAGGAATAGAGACGGGATTGATGGAGGAAGATAATTAGGTTCGACAATGAAACATGATCATCTTTGAAGAGGAGATGGAGCGAAGGAGGAAGATTAAGAGACGCTCGAAGCGAGGAGTATAAGGGACAATCGACTAGAATATGGGAAACGGAGAGGACAACATTACAACCGGGACACACAGGAGCCAAAGTTCTGTTAATGAGACATGAATAAGTAAGATGCGTATGTCCCAAGCGTAATCTGGTGATAACCACATCATCTCTACGGTTTGAAAGCGAAGTTATCCAAGGATCAACCGAATATTTGATTTGCCGCAATCTGCCATAATGAAAAAATCCCATTTATGACGAACTTCTTAAGGTCACGCGCTGGAACTGGAACATTCGGAACCAGCAAGAACACAGCAGCTTCCCTGGCCGCTTTATCAGCCAGTTCGTTCCCATGAATATCGGCGTGAGCTGGAATCCACAGGACGTCACCTTCTGACTCAGCCCTGCCAGTACCATTTCCGTCACTTTCTTGGCTATTGGGTGCTGATCATGTTTGAAAACGTCACAGAGAGCGCGGAGAGCTGGAAGAGAGTCAGAACATATAGTCGATGATTTATCAACATCGGAGCGCGTTAAAGATTCCATGGCAAGATACATCGCGTATAATTCAACTGAAATGACGGAGAATGTCTGTGGCAGCGAATATTGAATGATGATTGCTCCATCTCTGACAACTGAGCAGCCGGCAAAGCCATTAAATAGAGATGCGTCAGTGTAAAACATAGTAGATTTGCATGAACGTGACGTAATTTCTTTCTTGATTTCATGGATGGGCAGGTTTTCTCTCCAAAGTTTTGTGGATTTCGAGATCCAGCCGAACCAGATTGTCTTTCCAAGGAGGTAACACGGAGGTATTATGAACGATTAATTTCGGGTTTTGGTAAGTTATTGCCTTTAAGATGTTGTCCAAGAGAGTCGGGTCTGATTGTTTTAATTTTAAAGAAGCTGGATTAGAAGATAAGGACAGTGCAGGAATCGAGAAGCCGGAAGCTTTAGACTGCACTACAAAAGTGATAATCAGGTGGCCATTCTGCTGACTCGGATTTTAGGCTGTTGATCGGTGTGGTGCGAAATGCTCCAGTCGCCAAACGTAATGCAGAATTATGAATAACATTGATGGTTTTGAGGGTAGATGAGCAAGCTGAGGAATATATTGCGGCTCCATAATCTGTTCTTGATCGGATCAAACAACGATAAATTCGTAGTAAGGAGATTCGGTCAGCACCATAGACAGTATGTGATAATTTCTTCAGAATATTCATTTTTTTGTAGCAGGTTTTTTGACGTAGTTTACATGGGGTTTCCACGTTAATTTAGAGTCTATAACCAATCCAAGATAGCGGACTGTCGATTTATTGGTATAAACGGCAAAACGACGTTATTCTTGACTTGCAAAAGACCCGCAAGACAAACGCGCTTTAAATCCTTCAAATATATCTAATTGCAAACATACCACGCAAAAAGCACGGGTGCACAGTACATGTCCTCTATTTGTAAATCCACTAAAAATAACACGGAGATAATAACAACTAGAAGAATGTACTAACCTTCATGTACAACCATCCTGGAAATAAATTTGAAGCCCCCATTGACTGAAAACGTCAATAATAGTAATTAGCAACCTTTACTTCAATAACCACGAAACAGAAGGTGGGGTTACGATGAAAATGATACAAACGGTGAAAGAGTAATTTCGTCGGCTAGAAGTAAACAAATGAAACTAGTGCACGACGTAAATAATTCCTTTAGCAGCTGCTGGTGTAAGAAAGACTACGATCCAGATTTAGTATTTGTTTCGGGGAAAATAAGTGCCCAATGTGCTCTAAAGATGTCACCAACCCCATACCTAGAGCCAATATAGACCAATCCAATTAAGAATAAATCCCATAATATGGACAATATACTATTTTAAGAAGATAAATTGGGACGAAGCGGCGCAAAAGCCTGTAAACTCGTAAAGAATATTAACGGCGAACGAACAAATAACCTTGTAAATGTCACCGCTAATAGTCATTTAGCTGATTACAAATGGTAAACTGAACAAGTACGAGCAATTATTAACAATATGAAAAATCGATAAGCCACCAAACTTAATGGTATACTGAACGATTGAAGCGGCTGAGTGGTAAAGCCACAGTTTGGATTATGCTTTAACAACATAGTAAAAAATATACAAAATTCCGGGTATACGGAAAAATCTAATATTTTAGTTTTAGCGAAACATTGGAAAGGTCCAGAATCGCGTATTATTTGCGGACGTATTTCTCTACTGAGCCGTATGATGTCAGTAATTGAAAGAATTATCCTATATAGAATATACCCCACCATTGAAAACCAACTAATATCTTAAAACTGCACGTTTGAACGTATATAAATTGACGGTACTAAAATACATGATGAAGTTAACGAGTTGTATCAAAATCACCAAAGACGGGAAATACGGGAAGGATATTAAAAACCGGATTTATCAGACAAAGCGAGCGTTTTACGATTGAAAAAGTATATTAACGAACAAGGGTATAAACACAAATATGTTGAAAAAATTCCTAACCTTATTTGTTTGGAATATGACACTGTACGGATATGAAACATGGACGATTAGTAAAGTGGAAAAACAATCACTGAGAGCATTCGAATTATGACGTTATAGGTGAATGATAAAAATACGGGTGAAGAGCTAAACTAACGAAGAAGTCCTAAAGAAAATTGGAGAAGAAAGAACATTATAGAAAAGAATAATTCAACGGAAAGAATGAATATGCTTGGGCACATTCTAAAGTACGATAGTGTACAAAAGATAATTATAGAAGGAATAATGTTTGGAAAACGAGGAAAGGGAGGATCGAAGAAATGATGTACGTAACAGCCAATAGAAGATATTTTCAAGAACGGGGTTGCGAACATGAAGAAGAAAACAGCAAATCGTCAACTTAGGATTGATGACTACATAATAATGACGATGATATATTATATATATATATATATATATATATATATATATATATATATATGTATATATGTGTGTGTGACTGTTTATCCATACTTAAACGGAATATTACATATATATCTCTTTGTTAAACTTCTAGTTCGTTTTTTTTTTAACTATTAAATACGTCATCTATATTTTCTACGAATCTGGACAAATATATATACGATTATATTTTTATATACATACATAAGTATATTAGCTCGTATATATACACTAAATATATTATAAACGTGTATGTTCTGGTATGGGTGAGAAGAGAAAGAAATTTTTTTCGCTTTTGGTTTTGTTTCGACCTCGCTCTTCACCCTTGGCCAATTTTTGTTGGCTGTATACATTTATAATTTGCTATATAGAATGTGGATACCTTATCTATTTTGATAATCATTAATGAATGGTCGCCTAATATGCAAGATATCGAATTTCTTAGTAACGATATAAGAACGCGTCCGTAATATATATATATGTATATATATATATATATATATGTATATATATATATATGTATACATATATATATGTATATATATATGTATACATATATATATGTATATATATATATATATATATATATGTATATATATATGTATATATAATCGTGACTTACATTTCTTTTGCCTATTAATTTCACACATCATCTATGTAGCCTGTTATCCTTCCTTTAAAAGGCGTGTCTTATTAGCTGAAATTGTTATCCAGCTCGATGAAAACAACAAATAATTAGCCTTATTAACACAAATCTGTATAGATAAAAACAAATGAATTTTACTAAATGCGGTATTTCTCAAATCTGTATAGATAAATTGACACATAGAAAGATATGCATTTAGAGAAACAGATATATGGATCGATAGATCAAATATGTTTTCACATAGTTGAGAGATGAATGAATCAGAAATTATCGGATACACGATTAAATGTTTAAATTTGAGGAGTCCCAAATAGCATACATGTCGCTCTAATTGAACAAATCTGTATAGATAAAAACAAATGAATTTTACTAAATGCGGTATTTCTCAAATCTGTATAGATAAATTGACACATAGAAAGATATGCATTTAGAGAAACATATATATGGATCGATAGATCAAATATGTTTTCACATAGTTGAGAGATGAATGAATCAGAAATTATCGGATACACGATTAAATGTTTAAATTTGAGGAGTTTAAATATATATATATATATTTAAATGTAATGTGTCGAACGTTTAATAATATATAATTTAAAACGAAAATATTTCTTTCTTCTTTTTTTGTTTTTAAACAATAAAAAGCGGAGATTACTCGGAATTGGGTAGGTCATATTGCAAGAAGCAATTCTACCGTATAATCTAAGAAGATAACAAATTGGACTATTTATGAGAAAACAAAACAAAAGGATTATATGCAAAACGTGTTTGCAGCTTGAATACGTACCTAATTTTTTTTTCAAGTAGCGCAGATAATAATGCTCAAGAAACGAGAAATAGAAGCTGAGAAATTCAGCGCATATTATATAGACTCGTCTCGATATTAGTAGCCGGCTCTAAACTCGTAAAAAAATTAAAACTATCGCTAAAGCGTCTACAACCTCTGGTTGATGATAAAGCTCCGTCAGTTCAACGGTCATTCCGCCATTACACATAAGCTACAACGTAGACTTCACGAAATTGAAAAGTTCAGATTGAACGATTAAGTTGAGCAAGAAGAAATCAGTTCGTGTTTTGTTCACATTACGACTGCACCGATAACGCGTGCCACTTGTATTTAAGAAGTTAAATTATTCTACAAACTGCTGGCGATTAAACCGGAAATTTCCGAATGAAAGCGCAACGGATTAAGTGCAAAAGAAAGCAATCATATCGGTTAACAGCTAAATGCAAACTGTATGTTTCCTGTGTTACATAAGCAAATTATCAGACCGATTTGTACGTGCGGGGTTGCATCACCGGGAACAACGTCAAAATATCATCGTATGGGCAATAGTCGATATCAATAAACGATTAATACTCGACTCCCATCTCCGTATACTGTTTATTAACGATGTCGTCAATCGTTTAAGCAACAACAAGCACGATCATGTCAACGCCTAAGGTCAGATAATTTCTTGATACTGGACATGAAATTAGGCCACTTATTTGTCGCCAAACCCCTTTAGATTTAGTCATGTAAGTATATAGAAATGAATATGTAACCGGTAGGATATGTGCATTCATTTGTATACAGTAGTTAAGTTATCGTGTCGTGTATACAGTAGTTAAGTTATAAAAAACCGTATACTTATTAATAGAGATATTTAAATTAATTAATTTTATTAAATAATTAACATACAGTCAATAAACGACATTTATAAATATATGGTGTACCGGAATTCATACTACGATAGCTTATAAGATGAATTAATTTAAACGAATGACGCCCAACTATTACAACACGGGAGAAAAAAGTGAAAAAACGCAAACAAACAAAGAGAAAGCGTAATATTAGATAACGTTCGAACTAACGATTAAATATGAAAATAATTAATATGACATCGCGCTAATTAATAATTAGAACAATATTAACCCTTTCCGGTCATACGTGAAAGTTTGACACAGAAAATTATAAATCTTATACAGGCTGTTTATTGTATAACGTTGTTCAATGGTTTTACGTAAATATAATTAGAATAATTTTGTCAGTATTCAAAATTTCATGTACCATATAGCGGACATGATGACGACGGAAAGGGTTAATAAAGGACATAAATTATGATTGTTATTATTAATCTAAATTAACGTGTGGTGTGTAGCTAATAAGGCTAGAAGCAAGAGGCAGAAGAGATTAAATCAAGCAGTAGACACATGGGCGTAGGAACGTGATTAGGTTAGTTTTTAAATCAAATCATTTTTTATTTATCAAATACATACATAATACAATAAATAATAATACACGCTGCAAATGCTCGCGAGTAGCAGCGAAGATTTAACAAAACGATACCTTAGCACTAATTAGCAAAACTAAAATACAATTTTTTTACATTTTCTAATTTTCAAATGAAACTTGAACTTAAATTATTACACGTCCATATATCTAAAAGAAAATTTATATATATATATATATATATATATATATATATATATATATATATAAATTTAAAAATTGTTTAACACGAAATGGATGGGGCTAAAATATTTTTTCGTGTTAAACAAATATTTAAAAAAATAAAATAACACATACTCGACAAAATTACATTTATTATAGTACATTTTATATACAATAGATATATATGTAATACATGCGTTTAGTAAAAATCAATAAAACACCTATATTATTCACAAGAACTTTATGAAATTTAATACGTATTTTCAATTTTTTAAATAAATATAAAACATTTATTAATTTTTCGGAAAATAATCTAATTTGTATTTTTTAACATCAAATTTTCAACAAATTGTTTCATATCATCTATTTTGTCATTTATTTCATCTTCGGAATGTGCATCCTAAATAACTGCGCTCACTACTCACGATGTTGTATATCATCCTGACGAAAGCAAGTGCTCGTTATTCGTCTCAAAAAATGACGTACAATTTTCTATATAAAAAAATAAAAACTAAAATGCAAAATTAATCCGTATAAAAACAATTAAATTGGTTATTGTTTAGAAACGCCAAATTCAAATAATAAATAAATCCTTATGGATATCAACTGCTGAATAACAACTAGTTAGCTGAATATCTCCGAAGGGTTTTTTTACATTCCAAACTAGAATCTCTACAATAACGATTTCGCTGTAGATGATGATCTAAATGAACCATTACAGACTCGACAGCTCATAAAACGGTTTTCACCGAAAAAGTATATGCAAAAATGTCCGCCAAATACGGACGAAATCACGCCGGAAATCCTTAAACATCTTCCACGGAAAGTAGCCAATCTCTTATACTACATTTTTAATTCAATATTACGCGAAGGATAGTTTCCGACGAAGTTTTATCATACATAATAAGGTCGGAAAGCCATAAACTAATATATTATCTTATCGTCCACTCAGTCTACTGTGTTCATTATCAAAAGTTTTATAAAAGTTAATCTTGAACTATGTAGATTCGATTATAGAAACGTAAAATACAATTTCGAACAATCAGTTTGGCTTTCGAATTGATCACTCGATATTACAACAGTGTCATACGGTTAGTTGATGCGGTATCATCGACACGTCAGAAAAAGATGACGTACGCTCAACTGTTTTACTGTATGTTACGCAGTAATTTGACCGAGTCTAATATCAGGGACGACCGTTGTTTAAAGTAAAATAATTCTTAACTTCGGACCTCTGTAAATTGTTTGTATCATACTTAGCTGGTAGAACGTTTGTCGTGAGAATAAATTATGCTTTTTCCAAAGAACTCGACATTCCAGCTTCGGAACCACAAGGTAGTCTGCTTGTAATTAGACAACATTTGCCGACGACATAGCTATTCTAGCTGCTAATCCAACTTCAGTATATGCAAGTATAGCTGTTCGAAATCATGCAGATAGAATTCTAAAGTGGGCACGTAAATTAGTATGACATTAAATCCACCCAGATGCCAACACATGCCACTTTTACCAACAGGCAGCTAACGTGCCGTGCACTAGATATCGATGGCAGTAAAGTTCCGCAGACGAACTATGTATAAGATATCTTAGAATTCGCATTGACCGATGACTAAATTTGGAAAACTATTCTTTAGCGTAGCAGATGTTCTTGGCAGGATAAAGCTGACTTCGAAAAGAAAAATTCATTTATCTACGATAGACCAAATCGGGAAATATAGAATTGAATTATATGGAACTGAATACAACGGCAACTTATCGAGAATACACCAATCAAAAATACTCCGTGTAATATCTGCAGCGAAATATTTATCTAATTTAACTCTCTGTAATGAACTGTTAATGAAGTACATATAAACCGATATAGATAAATTTCAATTCGGTTAAACCCGAATATCAGAGGAATACTTTCAACTATACTTCTAGGCAATCCTGCAAAGACGATGAAAAAAGAGGAAATGACGCAGAGTCTCGATATGAGAATTAAATAGTTTAAATAACAAATAAAAACGCTTCATAATCATTCGAAATATCGATTATAATATCGATAACAAATTTACGTCCGTTACGATCGGTATCGATTAATTCCTTAATTCTGAATTTCAACTGCAGCCACTTTCTCTGCCACTAAAAAAATCTGTCTAATTGAAGCGCGTTAGATTAATCGCACTTTTATTTCGCCTTGTCATCGTCGTTATTTATAGTACTCTCTTACCGGTACGAAGGGGAAAAAGTCATTAGAACCGTTTACGAAAAAAACGGATATATATATATATATATATTGTTCACGTCATGATAATTTAAATTGATTCAATTGGGAAATGGGGACTAATATTTAGTTTAATCAATATAATAAAAAATATATACAATTATTTGTTTAATTAAAGTAAAATATATTATTATTATAGTAAAACCAGACTGGATTTGTAGTGGACAAACTATTGTTATACAATAATAATAGTTAATTTTAGTTAATCAGGAAAAAAAAACAGTAAATTAGTTTAACCAGTTAATTTTAGTTAACAAAAATACAGCCAGTAAAATTAATTTAGCCAGTGAATCGAGAAGAACCAGCGAGTTTTATTAATAATGAAAAGTCAGTCGAGTAATTTTCGTTTAGCAAGGCTCAAGAAAAAAGTCAAAAGGTGTTTTTTTAGTGCAATTTAATTTAGTTTAAATCAGTTTCAGTTCAGTTATTAGTTAGCTTTTGGTCAAGACGGTTGTCAGAATCAGAATTAAAAGGAAGAAAACATGGTTGGTGAGTCACATTACAAATTTGGTTAGTTTTATAAATATATATATATATATATATATCATTCAAATAAAATGTTATGTTATTGTATTTAACTGTTTGGCCGATGAAGTATAGAAATATATATTAATGTTATTGCATAATTAAAATTGTTAACGCACATGTAATTTATAATATTTTAATTTATTTATACAATAAACAACTATTTCTTTTATAAATACCGTATTGTTCTTTATCTTCGAAATAGAATAATGCACTATATTAACAATATTAATAATATATTAAGTATACGAGGATCCTAAGCGTGTAGAGAAGAAGTCTGTAGAAGTCTGTCAGGCAAGTACGAGGATCCTCGCAATATAAATATATATATATATATATATATATATATATACGCATTTTTTAACTTTTATCGTCGAAATCATTGCTATATAACGCGTTATCAAACCGATGTGGACCTAAGGTATATCCCTTTGGAGTACAGCATCGATGTATAATATTAATACGATACAACGATGCCAGTCGAAAAATGTGCATCGAGATGTGCCGGATGTGCGCGAGGTAATCCAAACAAATAACGAATGTTACCCGCGGCACAGGTTAGAATACCACCCGAACCGGCTGGCAGATGACTCGCCGGATAGTTGCAACGAAGTCCATAGACCGTTGAACCTCCTTAGACATTCCGCTTGAGTTTGATTGATTGGAGAGGTAACACCGAGTATCATTGATATATCTCACATCTTGTCACGTCAAATTACAATTTTAAAATATATAACAAAAAATTGGCTACCGCGGTAGTTTGCCCATCTAGCGTATCTATTAAATACGCTAACTTAAGCTATTTACTTTATATAGAAATTATATATAAATATTTTCAAATATAAGTAAAAAATGATATCGGTAAGAATAGGAAAAAATATATGACGAGGATTTTTATTATTGGGGATGCTTTTACAGCCTACCCAACGTGATACTGTGTGGACTATTTACATTTTAATCAAAGATACCGACTTCTCTAGATATGTCGCTATATGAGGGAACAATTGTAGCTTATCCAGGTGGAGAAGGGACGAAACTTTATGCGGAAGTATAATACATGGAGGACGTAGCAAGACAAAGTAAAGCTGAGAACGTAACGGTGTCACAGAAAAGCATAAAAAAAAAAAAACTTGATCGGGATTTCAGACTGCCTGTTCAGTATGGAGGGGACAAAAGGGAATTTCTCTAAGCTGCGTACGGTGAAGACGGTCAAGTGTACAAATCGTAATCTACTGATGAGTGCAATTCCTTTGCGATTGATCTTCTTAAAGAAATAGAACCACGGAAGTTTGGAGAGAGAGAGATCGATGGTATAATAATACGATAAACGCAAGAATTCGAGTATTATTTAGAGAAAGCAAATAGGACATATTAGTAAGGAAATCAAGCGATCGTAAAGGATGGCGTAGAATATGAACATTCGAAAAAGAGACGATCGACATTGGCTCTACCGCCGTATCGATATCGCGCGGATGAAAGCGAAATGGAGAAGGAAGAATAGGCATTTTATATAAACGAATGAGGAAGCCGATTATAACCGAGACGGAGTCTGCATATGGTAACAGTAAACTTACGAATGGTATTCTGTTTTTAGCGGAGTATCGAGTTTATAAAACCGAGGTATAGATAGTACATATATCGCGCTGAATAGATTAAACTTGTAGGCACCGTAAGAAACTGACCACTTCCCAGTGTACTTTATGAGCCGATAGTAAAAGTAAATCGATACAAGGGGAAGTATGGAATAAAAAGCTTTAGATGATTAAAGGAACAGTAAGTCGAGTTAGCGAGTGAGTTTAATGCGTGAGTGGCTAGGAATCGGTGCATCGCTCAACTGCTAGACCAATATTATGTAAACGTACTAAAAAATTACGTACTCCAAGTACAATCGGAAGAAAACGAGGATTTAAACGATATACAAGAAATGCTCGTTTAAAACATGAGATATATATAGTTAGCGTGTTATATATATATATATATATGTGTGTGTGTATGTGTATACAACTTAGCGTACCCAACAATTATGCATTGTTGCATAATAATACTAAGCGGATTTTCCGCTATCAATGTCTGAGAATATAGATGGGAACTTTTCTTCCATGAAATCTCTTTAAATCCTGTTCCCTCCCAAATTCTTATATCGAAACATTTGACGGCTAACTATAGCTGGTTAACTGTGTTGTCTGGCTGGCTGGCTGGCTAACTGGCCAACAGCCGGATACCTTGAAATATAATTGAAATACTTCGTTCTACTATTTTATAACGACGTCGAAGAAGAGCGGTGATAAGCGTTATACGGAAATAATACGACCATTTTCGTTCGAACAACGATAATTACCAGGCTTGCGTTAGGGGGGGAAACAAAATAAAGTACCGAGAGAGAAAAATAAAAAAGACAGAAAACTCGAGAAACGAAAACAAAAACAAGTGCAATGGAAAAAATCACGTAGCCAATATAAGTTAATGATAAGGTGTGTTCGTTGTGTTTATGTGCGCGTGTGTTGTGGTCTCGTTATTTCAAAATTAATCCCAGATAGCGACCTTGCCTCTCGTATAGAAAACGCGCTTAAGTTTACCCTTGACTTTCAATATTACCCTAAATTTCGCCACCGTATAATGAAGGATTTGCTTTATATTTGTTTATTATTATAAAAATAAAATAGAGACTATAAGGAATCAGACGGAGGTCAATTTTCACGTTTAATAAAAAAAAAAAAAAAAAAATGAAACACCTTAAAATAATAATAAAAATAAAGGATTGTGAAAATAATAAACATTATTACTTATTATTATTATTATTATTATTATAAATAATAATAATAATATTATCGATCGAATTATTTATATTTACCTATATATTCCGGTAATAAAATAAATGTTATGTAGTATTTTATGTGTTTCATGGTCATTATTATTATTACAATCAGTGAAATTCCGATATCTCGTCTTTATTACTATCCTTATTAATTTTACGATCGCTATACTATCGTTTCATCTTTGTCGTACGCTTAAAAAGTATCTTAACCGCGAAGTAGCCGTATCTGTATTGAATTAGATAATTATTATTTAATCGAACGAGCACGTAGTCAAAAATAATACTACACAATACGGCGGACGAGAATGACGGGTAAACAGAAAGAGACCCAGATTTGACCAAAACATTAAGATGTGCATCAATTATAATAATAATAATAATAATAATAATTAATAATAACGATGATGATAATATGAAGCCGCAAAACCGATGAAAAACGAATAAAAATTAAACGTACGAAATATATAAATCAAAAGGAAAAATAATGAAAATACAAGGACAGGCGGAAAACTGTTGAGGGGGACAATTTAAAAACATCACGGATGAGCGATGATAGTAATGAACGATAATTAAATATTTGTAATAAATCGATCGATCATAAAAATAATCGGTAAAAATAATAATTTCAGTTTTTTAAATTTATTTTTCATTATTCTAGCAAAAGAGCAAAAAAACATCGTATACATTAATAAGAAATACTCGCAAGTGCGTACATTTACGCGAATAAACGACCAAACAATAATTATAATCTTTATTGCAATTCTAAGGATAAGATACTTTCATCTGGAAGTCGTCACGGTTCATAAAAACAGGGAAAACCGCTGACGGATATTTCATCAAACCGACAGACCATCGGTTTACTTATCTCGTTTTCAAGTATTTTTTGAAGAAGTCGATCATCTTTTTAAATCGCATTGACCCGATTATAAAGAACAAAATAAAAACCCCGAAATATGTTAGAGAATTAGAATTTTTTTTTAATATTCGCAAATGATTCAACAGCGAACACTGATTAGTCGATGCGATCTAACTAGAGGAAAATTCGTCCCGAAATTTAATATTCGCAGTTCAAGTTAATATGAAATAATAATTTATAACTTCCCAGTCCAGAAAATTTCTAAATATCCTATCTATTTTACCCATAAAAGATAAGTGATTGCGTTGCTCAGTTTGTATTTCTAAATATTTAGGCATATACACACGTGAGTACGATAAATTACAGAAAATAAGGATATCTCACTGTGTATATACACACACATATATATAATTTTTTCATGTATATATATATATATATATATATAAAGAATGTAGAAGGTAGTAATTTTTTATTAAAATAAACTTACAACAAAGAAGTTAAAATCACTAAAAAATTTTTCTTCATGGAAAATCGCCAAGCTTTTCGGCTGTTAGGACATTATCAAGTGAGTATTTCAGAAATAAAAAATATAAAATGAAAAAAAAATATTAATTTAAGATTACAATTCACAAAAATCAGAAAAATGAAAAACAATATTAATAAAACAATCTGACCGTACTGTTGTTCCATCTTGATAATTTTTGTGAATTGTAATCTTAAATTAATAATTTTTCATTTTATATTTTTTATTTCTAAAATAATCACTTGATAAGGGCCTAACAGTCGAAAAGCTTTGTGATTTTTCGTGAAGAAAAATTTATTGTGATTTTAACTTCTTTTTTTTTATTATTATTAAAACTTCCTCATTTTCTCTAGCCGCTTTTATATTTTTGGTACTCACGTGTATACGCATAAATATTTAGAAATATAAACTGAGAAACGAAATCACTTATCTTTTATGAGTAAACTCGATAGACAGAATCGAAGAAATTTCGAGATTTTTTGGACTCGAAAGTTATAAATTATTAATCCTTTCACTTGGACTGCGAATATTAAATATCGGGATGAATTTTAATAAAAAAAAATATGTTTCTTTTTTTGTTATATATATATATGTGTATATATATATATATATATATAGTCATATACAAACGATATATATATAGTAGTACATATATCACGTTATTTATATACGCTGTTTGTTCGGCCACATAGTATATAATATTTAAATGACAGTAATCGAATATCATTCTATTTTCTTTTTGCAGTACTTGGATGATTTTTCTTATAAACGCTTAAACATTGAAGATATCATCACTCTCGTACTGTTTCCTGTTCTTTCTAACCGGATTTTTATGAAATGTTGAAAAATGTTTAGAAAAAGAAACGTACGATGATATCTCATGCCGAATGTTATGTATTATTTTAATAAAATCAATTATAAAAATTATGAATAGTTGTAGAGATAAAAACATTTGAATTTTGAATAGTAAAATTTTTCCATTTTTCCATTAATAGACGCAATTTTAAGCTTAAACCTATTGAAGTCGCCGTTAGTATTTATTTATTTATATACTGCCTTATGTAACTACCGAGGCTCTATTACGGGACAAGTGTTTTAAGCGTTAGATATAGTTGATGAGGTTAGAAGAGGAAAGGAATTAATTAAGGGAATAGTTGAACGGCTGTTGGATAGGAAACCAGATAGAAGAAGAAGAAAAAGAAGAAAAGTATATTTTGATTGATTAAATTTTACAAGAAAATAATAACTTATAATATATAGCGTTCTATCGTTCCGAAATATAAAAAATTCCTTAACCGATAAACTTAATAATAATTTTTAAAAATATACACGAGTGATAGTTGTAAACATTCATCGCTTAATGAAATTTACAGGAAAAATTAAACCTGCAACGTGTAATTCATCAGGAAATTTTAAACACGATGGTTAAAATAAAGATAGGGTATGCGGATGAATATTGGGACGATAAGTGTAGGGCAGTGTCATAAAATATGGCAAGTGAGTAGGTAAATGTTTAGAACATTGGAGTAGATGGTCGTGAGTGATAAGTGACCAAGGCGGAGTCTGCCGAGTGCTATATAGTTGAAATGGGATAAATTGGCGTGTGTGTTTTCAGAAGCCACCGTCGGGTTTGATATAAATAGTGAAGTTACGAGTTCCATTTTTGTTGCGGCGAATGAATTATTTCATGGCTGCGTTTAGTACTGGAGATAGCGGAGATTTATAGGTTGTAGAAAAGCATAGTATAGATATCCACCACTTCGTTTCCGACAATTCCTTTTATGACCTGGTATCGATAACAGGGATAAGCAGAATCGCGCGAGAAAATAAACTTATTTATATCGAACTAAGCGAAATGTTGCGATTTGAATTTCAGAGTATACAACAATCGAATTTATAAAAAATTTATTACGGTTCGTTTTTAGGCGTATGAAAAATCCGTTAGAGAATATTTATAACTAATTCGCATACTTATATACGTGTATTATACGAAAAGTTTGTTATTATTCTATAAAATTTGCACATAATATATATATATATATATATATATATATATATATATATATATATATATATATATATATATATTTCGAAATGTAACCGATTAATATCGGATTAGTAAATTATCGTAACGAATAAACAAATACACAAAAATTTTACAAAAAAAAAAAAAATAATAATTATTTACTAATTTCATTAGTGCGACTATTACAAATTCCACGGTACTTCTATAAAATAAATTTCTGTTTAAAAAAAAAAAACAGGTTTATTTGTTAAAAAAATGTTGACATTAAATCTTTTAGTGTATATGAAAATGATTCATTTTAATATTTAATTAAAAGTCTTGAATCCGCAAAATGACGCGATACAACGACGTTAGCGTACAATCGAATAACCTTCAAAATGTATTTAAGGGATCGATTAGAAATAATTTTTAGTTGATTAAATTGCTGTAGAAAATTTATAAGAAATTTTGTAAAAAATCGACATTAATTCAAAATTCGAGAATATCTATCTATATATATATATATATATATATATATTAGAAGGCAGTGGCACCCCCCGTATAAAATCATATGCGCGCACATCTGCATCGCATTAAATAGTGCCTTGAATGCTAGCTCATTTTGTAGGTAAAAATAAACGTACAATAGATAGTCACAACGTTCGGCAACCAGCAATACGACGATGATGATATATATATATATATACATATACAATAATATATACAACTGTAGTGTCTGTGATTTGCGCATATTTTCATCATAATCACTGCATTGGCCTATTTTGATCATACATAAACAGAAAATCTATTTTTAACCATTTTTGTGTCCGTCTGTTCCTATTTAACTCAACAACTGTTAAAGTAATAATGATGGAATTCGCGTAGCTTATAGCCTATATTATCGGATTCGTTTTAAGCTTTGCTTCACATAATAGGACAGAAATTACAACAATTTAAAGTTTTAAAAAGTAGGGCACAGCAATATCTCTGTCGAATCGTTTAAAATTTAACCAGCCACCTAAAATAAGGGAAACATAAGCCCGTAGAGCGACTGTAAAAACATGGCATGTTTTTTTTTTTTGCTTTCGCGTAGTAAAAGAAAGAGACAGCGATATCTCTACCAAAGACCAACTGTAAAATATCTCATCATCTACCCTTTCTGGAATAGTTGCGCTCCCAGACAACGATATTGTATTCAAAAAAAAAAAAAATTACACAGGCGAAGCCATGGGTAACTTCTAGTATATTAGTATATATATATATATATATATATATATATATATATATATATATATATATATATATATATATATATATATATATATATATATATATATATATATATATATTTATATACACAACGCAGCTAGTAAATTTTTATTATTGTTCTTACGTTCCATATTATCTTCATTATTCAAATTTATGCGATATTTCGACTGATCAGAGAGAACAGTCGATGTCGACCCTAAGCCCGGACGATGTAATCACAGTGATTAGAGACAAAATGGTAACTACAAACGACTAGAGCTATCTGCATTCGGCACGCCAGTTCAACATGATATAAATGAAACTTCCCTTTGGCTTTGAAATAATAGATTGGCGGCGGCGCTAATTGTTGAATATAATTCATTTACCTACTAGTGGCCAAATTTGTTCGAAACAACATTTTTATTATTTAGAATAACCGTCAATTGTAGACTCGCCGAAATAGAAAATGGTGTTAGAAAATTATCTACCGTGTGAGATAGCGCTGTGCAATTCAGGTTGCTGCGAAATTTAAGCGGTTGAATTATTCGTTTTATTATCTGAGACACAATATTTTCTCTACGATACATACGATTCGTCTGCACCACGTATGAAACGATCAGAAATTTCATGGAAGTAATTCAATTTTTATTAAAGTTATTGATATTTATACTTGATTACTAAAAATAGTTAAAATCACTAAATTTATTTTTAATTATGCGAAGCTTTTCGGCAATTACGCCATTATCAAGCTATATACAGTTAAAATTAATTAATATAAAATCATAACATATTAATTTAAAACTAAGTTTACAATTTTACACAAAATGAATTATGAATACTTTAGACTATCTGACCCTTTAAAAATAAATTTAGTGATTTTAACTATTTTTAGTAATCAAGTATAATTTTTATTAAGCTTCTATTATTATTATTCGAATAAGCGTATTAATTATTATTATTATTATTATTATTATTATTATTGTATGTTGATATATCAGAGAGTAGAGTGATTTTATGAATTACAAAATAAAACAAAATAAAAACACAGTTTAATCGCTATAAAAAATAAAATAGATTAAAATTACATTAATGCGTATTTTGTAATGCGCGCGTATTTTCGGGAATAGCGATAATCAGATACACATACAAGCTTACTCAGTTACAATACAATGGACAATGCAAACGAATTATCAGCTTTTACAATTAAATAACTCGGTGTATAAAGATATAAAACGCGCGCATTACGAAATATGCATTAATTTATCTGTTACATATTTTATTTCATTGTTTTTTGTAATTGCAATAAGAAATAAAATTTGATTTCACTCGATTATTATTATTATTATTATTAAATGTGGAACGAACGATGACCTAGTTGCGACGAGATACGAGCTTTTTACGCAGTCTTATTTAATTTACTACCGAAATAGCTGAAAGTTGTTATCTTATTAATTAGAAACCACGATGAAAAAACAACCTCTTAATGAAATATTTCTTATAATTAAACTTTAACATATCGCATAAAGTGTGTAAACTGTCAACATGCTATGTGAACTCGATTTACACATGTAAGAAATGTAATAATAATGCGTTATACGTTTAAATAAATATTTTGGAAAATTGCTTTTTTTTGATCGGATAAGTAACGTAGTATACGATCATCTTTAATACTTCGAGATATTTCGTTAGTTTGTTAAATTTAAGTAATAAGACCGATTCGCTATATTAATTTCGTAATTATCTCCACGACCGTTATTAAGTTTTTCTGATTATAATAATTTTACGTAATTCCTACATTACTATGTGTAAAAAATAATTATCAACGATTGGGACAGGTGTACGTATTTTTTTATTCCGATACAAAGAATTTTAGTTTAAAAGATAATATATATATATATATATATATATATATATATATATATATATATTTATATATATATATTTATATGTGTTGCTCTACATCACATAAGTTACAACTTGCCGCCAAGTTTCATACTATATCCATGTTATGATCTAGCGCACGCGCATTAAGGCACACAGCTAATGTATCGGTGGTATTAAATTCAAGCGTACGTGTAAACATATAAAACGGATATAAATAAATTATTTGATTTGAATAATCGTAATATATTTTCGATTATTATTAAGAGATAAGCAAATTTTTTCTTACCATATATTTTGGTTTTTTTCCTTATTGTCAGCCAGAGTAAAATCTCAACATCTCTATAACAGGAAACTAGTGTGTGTAAATATATGTTGCCTTTTCACTGTTTTGTTATTTCACATATCCGGTCGACTTGTGTTTGTTCGGTGATCTCTAAATTTCAATGTGACTTCTTCAAAATCATTCCAAAGTCTTGATGATGGATCAAAAGTTCTAAATAATTTGCAATTGAATAAATGGTTCCCACATATTTACCACATCGGCATTGATCATCTTCTGTCAAACCCCGTTTAAATAGGTTGTATTTCGTTCGCGCGATACCACCTCGTATTCTATTTAATGTTCTGTCGGATGAATAATTCAAGTAACAGCCTACTGGAAGTGATTCTACCGCCTGCTTGTTGTCAGCTCTCCATACTTTAAGTCCTTATACGTTATACGAATTGATCCGAATTCGTTAGTTCCTTCACTGAATTTTCTTTTAGACGGTGTTGGTTCGGCACTATTGTCATTAGCTCATTCATTATTTTCACGTTGTTTTCTAATTACCAATTTCTCCTGATCACCGTCTGTTTAAATTTAAAATAACAATAGTAATATTAATAATAATAATGATGATGATGATGATAATAATAAAACACTTTGAATTCTCATGAAAATACAATATGCTTACCTTTCAAGTTCAAGTAATAAAATACGAAATACTTACAAAATAAAAATTGTCGTTCTTTCAAGTGTAATAATTTTGATAACAGCGAAGTAGTTTCAATACTGTTTCTAGATATGCACCAAAATACAAACAGTATTATTAGATATTCCAACGGTCGCGAGCAGATTGCAATCAGGACTGCTGCCGGATGACCGGTTTTTGATCGGACGGTCCAGTTATATTCATATAACTTATGAGGTTCCACGACATACAAATCTGTCGCGACTCGCTCGTAGGGAAACACTATTTTAACTATTTTACGAGATTTAGACCAGTAAATGAATTATCGGCAGGAACGTTTCTGCTACTTCCATAAATAGGTTTCGTTAACCAAAGTACAATGCTATCTGCAGAATTGTTTTGACCTTCTACCTGATGGCCACAATAAGTTTCCGCGTTATATGTATAAAATAGTTTGGCATCGCACGGGCGGAAAATTTTTATTCCATATTTGTTCGGTTTTGTGGGAATATATTGCATTAATACACAATGCTCTCGAAATGCCGGAAGCATTTCATCGACGGTGATATTCTGTTCCAGATGGTAATACAATTTACAATTTTCAAGAAAATAATCAATTTGCTTAACTTATCTAACATGCACCTTTCAACTCGGGTACTTTTGATGTCAAAGCGAACATGGAACCTAAATCCTCTCTTAGACATCGTCATCCGAAAAATAACTATACCAAGACCATCTGTTGACGAGAAATCGCTCAGATTTTGACGACTGCCACGAAAAACTCCCGACAAATATAAAAGGACCATAAAATTGATTTGATCTGTTTCTTCGCAATCTCTTGAACGTGTGAACTTTTCTTTTATGCCATTTACGTAAATATTTGTATTTTCAACTAATAAAATCAATATTTTTCATCAAAAAGTAGTCTCCAAATGGGCAGTTTCATTTCCATATTTTTCGCAGTGTGACTAACAACATCCATCGACGTAACTAGTATATTATCTGCAACCGCTCGAGTAACTTTCCAAGGCATTTTCCTCCATTCAATATCATCACGGCCTACGACGATACATTTCAATAAAATTACTTCAACGTCCAGCTAACACGCTTTCTCATATTGAACATCTGTCTTATGATAAAAAAACAGATAAATAAACATCGGTACCACTGCAAAAAAAAAAAAAATTATTTTCATTCTCAGCCTGCTGTATGTCAATTTCATATTCAGTACTCGAATCCTCTTTACCATCTTTAGGTAAGATATTCAAATTATCATCAAGAATAAGACGACTGAATTTTATGTTCTAAGTTATTTAAAGTTTAAATTTTTTCACTCATTTTTATGATCACGACATCCTATTAAGAATAAGACTGAACCAGAAGATTCACAAATGCGCGCGCACATACACATATATATATATATATATATATTTTATTTTTTGCTTGTAATCTAGTCCGGATAGACTAATAAACAAGTTAATTTTAATAAACAATAAATAAATAATATGAATACCAACCTTCACCCAATGGAATTTTGTTTTTTCTACATATTAACTAAAAGTAATAAATTATAATACTCTTAAAACTATGTATAAATTAATCCAATATTAGCTCATGCAATTTTGTTCTTTTGAGGCATCTATATATCTATATATATATATATATATATATATATATATATATATATATATATATATATATATATATATATATATATATATATAAAATGTATATAATATGTGCATGTCACGCAGTCAAAGCCGCTTTAAGGGACGCCGGATAAGAGGGACAGCCGTTTTAAGGGCCAATCAGCAAAAACCCGAAACAAACGTATAGGTTGTTTTAGTTCGCTTTAGTGGTACAACGCGTCGGTTAAAAGGGACAAAGATTAATAGACTTTCTTAGTTTAGTTCTGCAAAAACTGCAGTGTGTCTTGCGGTTTTATTTTTTTTTCCTTACGAAATTTTTTTTTTCTTTTTTTAGTTCTGATGAATTTTTTGTATGAATAAAATGTTGCGTAAATGTTTATCATTAAAGGAAAAATTTCTATTTTAGACAAAATCGAAATTCAACCTCCCAATATGCCTTATCGGGAGTTAGCAAAAATCATGGGCGTCTCTAAAAACACCATCTCCCATTTAAAAACAGATGAACAGAACCTACGTAAAAAATGGAGTAGTAGTGAAAAGGGCAGTCAGGTGGTGGAAAGGAAACGGAAAAGAGAAGGTAAAGATCCAGAGGTTGATGAAGCTCCTAATTTATGGTTTAGCACAGTAACACAATGAGGTGTTCATGTCAGTGGGCCAATGTTGAAATTGACATCTGAAGAGTTTGCGAAAAAAATGGGTTATGAAGACTTTGCAGCTACGGATGGTTGGCTTGCTCGGTGGAAAGGGAAACACGATATCAAATTCAAAAAAACTCATGGAGAAAAGGCAAGCGCTGATTTGACAGGAGTTGAACAATGAAGTTCAAGAAAAATTTCCAAATTCCTTCAAAGTTACAGCCTGAATGACATTTATAATGCGGATGAAACTGGTTTATTTTATCGAGCCACTCCAGATGGGTCATTAGAATACAAACACGAACAACTTATTGGTTCGAAAAAAGCTATGGATCGTATCACTGTGCTATGTTGTTGCAATGCAACTGGAAGTGACAAAAAAAAAAAACTTTTAGTTATTGGTAAAACTAAAAATCCACGTTGCTTTAAAAATCTCAATGCAAGTAATCTGCCAGTAACATATTACGCAAACAAAAATACACGGATGACTGCTACTATTTTTTCAAAATGGTTAGAAGACTGGAATATAGAATTACAGAGAGATTCTAGAAAAATTTTAATCCTTATTTACAATGCAACTCCGCACCACACTATCGTTAAACTGAAGAATATTTAAATTGAATTCTTACCTCCAAACACTACTTCACTAATTCAGCCACTTGATATGGGTGTCGTAAAAAATTTAAAAGTGCAATATAGGAAGATGTTGATGCAGCGTATCTTAGAAGCTATTGAAGACGACCTGGTAACAGTTTCTACAATGGCAAAAGATATCAGTTCCACAATAACAATACTGCCGGCTATACAATTTGTTGCTGATAGCTGGAGAAAAGTCACTTTTATGACAATTCAGAACTGCTTTGCTCATTGTGGTTTCAAGAAGCCCGATTATGAAATTGTTGAAATGGAAAGTAATGAAACACCGAATGAATTACTACGTGTGACCGAACAATTTTCAGATATTGACGCCAATCTGCCATGCTGCGACAATAATATTGAAGATTTGAATAACGAAATTATGGAAAATATCACAAAGAAGAAACAAATACAAGAATCAGAAAGTGATGATGACACGGATGACATTTACCTCCTGTGTCTACTGCAGAGGCGAAAAAATGTATTGAAAAGCTCCGGCGGTATTTTATGCAACAGAATAATGAAGGCGCTCGTACGGCATCATTAGATAACTGTGCAGATTTTGTTCAAACGCAGTAGATGAAGAATTTACACCAAACAACTAGAGCGTATTTTTACAGTAAATGAACAATTTTTACAAATATCAGGTCGGATTCTTTTACCTTATGTATGCTCCTGTATTTTTCTCTTAATTTCCATATTAATAAATATTACGCATTAACAATGTTATAAGTATGTTAATTGTTTACTAAATTGTATATATTCTAACACCCGCTCGCTTCAATAAGAGATTTTAAAAAATTCGCTTTAAAGGGACAGCCGGTTATAAGGGACAAATGACTTCCGCCCGATGTGTCCCTTAAAGCGGCTTCGACTGAATATATCATCACATCATCATCATACAGTCATCAGACCTAAAAACTGGTTTCATAATTTTCTCCACAATTGATGATTTGCTCTTTTCCTATTAATAACCGCATATCCGCTGCTACCAGTAAGTCTATTAGCTGTTGCATATATTGCTCCTCTAAGTCTTCCCTTTCCACGTTTACCATTCATTATTCCTTCTATAATTATCTCTTGGAAATTATCGTGCCTTTGAATATGCCTCGATCATATTCGTCCTTCGTTTAATTATTCTTTTCTATAATTTTCTTTCTTCTCCGATTCTCTTTAGGACTTCTTCGTTTGTTAGTTTATTTGTGCACCGTATTTTTTCTTTTTTATATTTCTAGTGATTGTTTATACACTTTACTAATCGTCCGTGTTTCACGTTGCCATATTCCAAACAAATAATATATGTATATATGTATATATGTATATATATATGTATATATGTGTACGTGTATAAATATACAAGTATTTACGCAAATACATAAATATACATAACCTACTTTTATGTTAATACAAGTGAAGTAAGTATCGGATAAATAAGCAATGCGCGAAAGGACTGGAAATGATTGTTATAAAATTCTTTGTGCCACATAGTAACCGACTAATTATGTATATTTCTGCGAGGTAAACGAATATATTCCCTCGGACCTAGATATGGCTATCTCGTTCGTAGAATGCTGAAGTTAGTCAAAAAATCAAGGAAAAAAAGACCTAAAACACAAAATTATGAAAAAGTGTACCTACAACGCAGTTTTAGACGCTTTTCAAATATTTTTGAAAAGGTTTGAAATATACACACGGAAAATTTGATACATCAGCGTTGATTCGATTTTTACAACAATATCTACTTTTCAAAAGTTTGTAGATATGATCGATTCAAACAAAATTTCAAAGGTCGTATAAGAAGAAAAATGTTCTTTAATTAGTAATACAATAATTACACACATATATATATATATATATATATATATATATATATATATATATATATATACATACATGCATATATATACATGCATATATATATACATGCATATATATATATATATATATATATATATATATATATATATATACATGCATATATATATACAGTCGAATCCGCTTATAAGGGACACATCGGGCGGAAGTCATTTGTCCTTTATAACCGGCTGCCCTTATAAGCGAATTTTTTAAAATCTCTTATTGAAGCGAGTATATATACAATTTAGTAAACAATTAACATACTTATCACCTTATTAATGCGTAATATTTATTTATATGGAAATTAAGAGAAAAATACAGGAGGCATACATAAGGTAAAAGAACCTGGCTGCCCTTTTCAGTACGATTCCATTTTTTACATAAGTTCTGTTCATTTGTTTTTAAACGGGAGACGGTGTTTTTGGAGACGCCCATGATTTTTGCTAACTCCCGAATAGGCATAATATTGGGAGGTTGAATTTCGATTTTGTCTGAAATAGAAATTTTTCCTTTAATGATATTTATGCGACATTTTATTCATACAAAAAATTCACCAGAACTAAAAAAAGAAAAGAAAATTTTCGTAAGAAAAAAATAAATAAAACCGCACGACGCACTACAGTTTTTGCAGAACTAAACTAAGAACATAATAAGCTATCGGAGAGTGCGTAATTAATAAACGTACAGAGCAAAAAACGGTATAGCCCAATGAAATAATGTCAACACAAGAACATCTTAAACAAAAATGTTCACTTAAACAAAAACGAATTGTAAAAATGACTAAAACATTTTTATACAATTTTTGTTTATGCGAATATTTTCGTTATACGACCGGAAGTGTCATTTTATATCGGCTGGCTTATCGCCCCTCTCACTATTTATTGTCTTGAAAGTCTATTTGTCCCTTATAACCGAGGCGTTGTCCCTCTAAAGCGAACTAAAACAACCTTCATTTCATACGTTTGATTCGGGGTTTTGCTGATTGTCCCTTATAAACGGATGTCCCTCTTATGCGGAGTCCCTTATAAGCGGATTCGACTGTATATATATATACAGTGGCGCACCAAGGATTTGTATCTGTGGGGGGCACAAACATTCCACCCCACACCAAAAAAGTTAAAAAAATTTAAAAATTCGAATAAAAATGAATAAAATATACACAGCCGAATGTGTAACAATATAATGCCGAACGGCCCAACCAACGGCCATTTTTTTTCTTTGTATTGCACAGTCAGCTGGATTTTCAATGTCATTAGCAAACAGAATGTAATGAATATTTTCTAACAGTACATTTTGCAATCTAGGCTGTTTTGCACGCTCTTCAAGATGAGGTTTTATTAGTTATAGCTCTTTCAAATATTCTATTCTGTTTCAACTATCATTTTAGGTGCGAAATTGTTTGAAGCTTACAAGTTAAGCGCCTTATTCATATGTATTTTATACTTTTCTAATCCCGCTGAGGGGCTTAAGCCCGGTAGCCTCCCCGTAGGTGCGCCATTGTATATATATATATATGTAATATATATACATATATGTGTTAAATTTTAAACAATTCCCAGATAAATGAAGGAAAATTATTTTATTCGACCAAAGTGTAAATAAATACTGTATCACTTGTTCGAGGCATTTACACGGGTTACAAGGTTGAATGTTTTCTACTTCATTACTAACGCAATTACATTATCATAAATAAGATGCAATTCATTGAAATAGTACCTGATGGAATTATATAACCAGTGAGTACTTGTGTCGTGTAGAAATTTACTTAAATATTTTAAAATGTTTATTAACTAGCAATGTCGCTATTCTCTCTTTTATTCACTGGTCTTTTGGAGTTTCTGCATACACACATATATATATATATATATATATATATATATATATATATATATTGAATTATTGTAATATTTAATGAATTATTATTATTTGTCATATCTTCTTCTTCGTTAGCTCTTATCAGTCCATTGTCGTTCTATGACTGGTTTTTTCCGTTATGTTGACACGCTTATCCAACGTTGTTCGCTTCTAGTCACGTATACATTTTTAAGGATACTTATCGCATCTGTCACTTTTGTTACTTCCTTTATTGCGCTCTTTCGTCCATTCGTCCGAACGCTCGTTTTTTCAGGCTTAATGGTAATTTTTTTTCTGTATTATTTTTAAGAATACTTATTGCATCTGTCACTTTAGTTGGTTCCTTTATGCGTTGTTTCATCAATTTGTCCTTCAGAGTGTCCCCGCCATAGACCTTTACATTTTTTCGTCTATTAATTCCTAATTTGTTTTTAATTTTTTATATTATTAATATTTTTTTTTTTTGTCAATACCCACGTTTCACTAGCGTACATTAAAACTCTGACAGAAAACGCTATCTAAACGCTCGTTTTTTTCAAGCTTAAAGGTTTTCTGTTTTGCTTTTTCTTTTTGTACGCTAAAGTTCTATATTTCTTAGCGTTGTAAATGTCGTACATGTTAATCGTATTCTTCCGGATATTTCGTATGTGTGTGTGTGTGTGTTACGTGGTGTGATAATATTTATTGATTGGTTGTGTAGGTGTTCTCGTGTACAGTGTGCCGACGTGTGTATTTCAAACGTGCATTTCGTATTGATGTTTTTGCAATGACTACGATTATATAATTCGAAAATTATCAGCGTCATAATTATAGTTTATACGGATAATGACGATATTAAAACTAATCCTAATTTTGACACGCGTATAAATTAATAATAAAATAATAGAGTGTATAATGATAAAATGATGATTGTACGAAAATTCGCGTAAGTACAATTAACCGATCGAATCGATTGTTCGTTTGGTTTATTAAAATGACACAATTATTTTCCTACATCATTTCTATGATCGCCATCGTTTACCGTTATTATTTCATAATAATAATAATAATATTTTACAATTATTATTATTTTCTATTATTCGTATCGTTATAATTATAATAATGTTAATAATAATAATTATTATTATTATTATTATTAATTATTATTACTATTAATATTTTCATTATCGTAGCTATTACTATTATCATGAATATATTAGTTTTAATCGTGTTATCATCGTGTGATAACGTATTAACTTAATTACGACGATCGATTAAGCGCTACCCTATTTACACGTCGTTACAATATCGTATATTATCGCTGTTATATTTTCCCCCCCCCCCTATGTCTGCATCAATTAAGCTTTCTATATCAACCGATTTATTATTAATCACCCCTAACGACTGGTTAACGAGTGAATGATTACTCTTAGCCGCGGTAAATATATTGTGTTTATCAAGTACAAAACCGAATAATATTATGATAACGGTAATCAAACGAGAGAATTAAAATCCAACGTGAGAGTGATTAATCAAATTTTGTACGTTTATTTTTTTATATTTTTCGACCAACCTTTCCGTTATATTATATATAGAAATTTCGACTATCAACTTCGGTAAGTTCGAATTATTTCTTTCGCTTATTTTATACTATTCCTTACAATTAATATATTATTATTATTAACTTTTTCGAAATTCCCGCTACTCGCGCAGGCATGCGCATAGCGGACTTTATATTACATATCTACGTATTGTATTTATGGTGTAATGGAATTATTATAATTAGTATTAAGTTCATTATCTACATATTACTTGTGTGTATGTATCTAAAATGTTTATGTATATTCATAGGCATATAGGTATATATATATATATATATATGTTTCATGTATATATATATGTGTATACGAATGTATATGTACGAGTATGTTTTATATCTATGTGTGATATGAGTATAATGTATGTATGTATGTATATGTATACGTATGTATAAAATTTTTCCATTCTATGTGTTATTAAATAAATAAATAAATTTGAATTTGAATTTGAATTATTACTCTTTACCGTTACTATTGCTATTATTTATTACTACGGTCGTATAGATTCATTACGTCACAGTTGGTTCTGCGATAAAAGCGTCTATCCGTTACTCTCGTCAAGGATAACGATATTTATAAGTCTACCGAATACTATGTATCATATAAATACGAGTCTGACACGTTGAAATCTCCTATCCGAGTAATATTAGATAATAGACAATTCGCGATTTCGTATCCGGGTTTATATAATGATCGTCGTAATTTTCGTCGCTTACTTTTGAACATCGCGCCAAAACGATTATAGGAAATCTGACAGACAAAACAGTTTTTTTTTTTTCCATTTTCATTTTCTCGTTTAATCGTTTATTATTATTATTATCATTATTAATACACACTAAAATACCGATAACGATAATAATCAAATCGATTCGTTTTTACGATAAGAACGCAACGAATTTGCGATAGTAGCAGTAAGACGAGCCTTAAACGAACAAAATGATCGGTAGAATTAAATAATTAACTAATAACGAAAAAAATCGGATAATAATTAATAAATGGAATAGATTTTTTTTTTTTAATTTTTTATTCACAGAAGCAAATAAACGACCCGAGTAAATTGTTAAAGACTAAATGATATACACGATTAAACTGCGTGTAGTGAAAATAGACATAATTGAAATATGGACAATGTCGAAAATTAAATCGAAACAAATTTCTATTTCTATCTTTTCTTATTAAATATATATGTATATATATATATATATATATATATATATATATATATATATATATATATATGTGTGTGTTAATTATTTATATTTTCGTGTTTTTACCGGAAAAAAACAGGAATAAATATTTTAATTTACAATTTAAAATTTACTCAATGTATTATATTATATATATATGTGTGTGTGTGTATGTATTTGTGTGTGTGTATATACGTGTAAGTATATATATATATACACACGCACATATATATATTTTGTCGGGGTAGCCCAATGGCTAGAACGTGGACTTCTATATGGGAAGGTACCGAGTTTGAATACGATTGACGACGCAAAAATTACCGTCAGAAAATGAAAATATAAATAATCCTAATATGATTATCGCATGGCAGGCAATGGCAAAGCATACGCACAACACCACACGATCCCTAGTAATAATATAGTATGCTAAAAACTATACGCCGAGATGATTGTTGTCGTGACAACAAATCGATTATAATCAGTTCTCATGGGTGTGTGTGTGTGTGTGTGTGTGTGTCTAGCTACGCTAACGCCATATTATGATTTCCTTGTACGCTACTTTCACTGTACAGCAAAATATATGTAGTAAGTAATCGCCTACCTCCGATACGGAGACGACAATTAATGATGATCATATATATACATATTTATATATATATATATATATATATATATATATATATATATATATATATATATATATAGAGAGAGAGAGAGAGAGAGAGAGAGAGAGAGTGATAGGTAGATAGATGGATGGATAGATAGATAGACAGATAGATAGATTCATATATATATATATATATATATATATATTCGTTACACTAATTATTCCTAAACGTAATCCATCACACTTGTGTGTATATCACATAAATATTTCGAACATTTTTATTTTAAATACGAGATAAAACGAGAATATGTTAATGAAACAAAAACAAAATATTTTATTCCTAAGTAATGAATTAAATCGAGTTCACATAAAAGTTATATATATATATATATATATATATATATATATATATATATATATATATATACAGCGCCAGGGTGGCATACTTACTAGAAATCTTGAAGGGCAAACCAAAGATCAATTGTTCGATCCAAATTCTAGATTTTTTTTTATCACTGTGTTACTACCAACTATCACGGTACGGATGCTGGTGCATTTTGTACGTAATAATAAGGTATAATGACGGCTCGTCATGCTTGACAATGAACAATAAGACGACAATGACCATAAAGCTGATAATTCTAATTAAGTGTACCGGTGTGTGTGTGTGTGTGTGTGTGTGTGTGTATATATATATATTAATGCATATTACACACACATATATATATATATATATATATATAATATTCATCGTATTGTTCATTGTCTAACATCGTGGTCAACCCCTGTTATATTATTTTTTCGTACAAATTAGACTGGTAATTCTGACACTAAATACCTACAATGCAAGTAAGTACGCCTTTGTGAGCTGGGTTTGAAACCTCAACTGCTGGTTTTCAATGTCAAGTACTCTAGCAACTGTGCCAGAGTTCATATATATATATATACATAATACGTAATTATCACTTGGAAAATATTTTATAATTCACATTATACATACATAAATGAACTTTATAGGTTACGATGACTGTCACTGCGCAAAGCTGCGGGTGGAACGAACGCTACGCAACCGACCATCAATAAAATGATTATCTGTCACGATAACCGTAATCAACTGCGTTTGGTTCAACTATCACACGCATGTCATTCGCCGGAAAAATAAACTATGTTACGTCCGACTCATCGGATAATCACGATTGTGTGCTGCTACCGCTTGTTCCTCGCAGTGGTTTAATTCTCCACCGCACAATAGCAAAAGTTCGCCTAAGAAACGAAAAAAGGACGTCATAGACACTTTCAAACGCTTTCAACGCGATGATGAAGATAACAGCTCTGTTCTAACAATTCATGCAGAAATGTTTTATTATTAATCAGAATAACAATGTTAATATTAAAAATTTAATTTCTAGTCTTAAGCAACACGTAAAGTCTGCATTTAAAATTAGAAATTATAATCGTTATAAAACTTCTTTGTTTGCTAGCACACATGACGACTTCGATCTCATTACTGCAAACCTAAAAAACATAATATCCCATTTTTTTCGCATGTTTCTCATAACCGCAAGCCTATCAGAATGATACTGAAAGGTTTACCTTCATAGTTCAAGCCCATCATCAATATGTCCTTTGTCTCTCAATTTTATAAAAAATCTTTGGATTCGGTTCGCATTCCTCTTTCTCTATACTCTGTATTATTTCCACTCGGTACACAATTAAGGGCGCGTACATAACATAGATACCCTTTTTTCCCGTATCACGACGTAGAAAAAGTATGAAGAGCGCAATTCCCAACTTCAATTTTAGCATCTTAGACTTAACGCTTGTAAAAAACCTAAATACATTAGACTCAATCTCTGTTAACGATCTCTGTTCTGATCATAATCCCATACTTATTACTATTTTAACAACCAAACTACTCTTAGAAAAAAAAAATTTAGATAGCTGACAATAATTTAAAGAATACATTGACAACAACATTCTTCACACTGAGTTAAGCAATCCCTTCGACATCGACATAATACGAAGTAACCTTGTCAAACTAATTCTATCATCGCTTGAACAGCATAACCCTAAATGTTAACATCGTTTCACCTCTAGAAATATTCAATATAATTAAAAAACGAAATTAAAGTACTCGGTAGGCCTTGATAATATATCGTTGCTTATAATAAAAACTCCCTCATTTTGCTATTCTCGTGTTTTCGAACATAATAAACGATACCCTAAAACTGGGATACTCTCTACAAAGCTGGAAACATACAATGATCAATTGCCATACCTAAACCCGGAAAGCATCCTTCGCAGGTTTCCAACATGACCTAAGTAAAGTTGCTGGAAGTATAATTTACCTTAGATTAGTGTCTTATGTTGACAACAATAGCATCATATATTTATTAAAACTTTCGTGGTTGTTTTCTATTTTCGGTGAAAACCACGTCCTCGAAGTCTCTAGAGTGACCAGCTGTAACTAGATATTCTGCTACTGCTCATTTACCTACGCGTTTATATTTACAAAATAGCATTAACATAATTCCAAACTTTCAGTTCAGCTGTCGCTCTCATCACTTTACGTTCTGACAAATATGCAGAATACCTGATTCTATATCACTCACAATTATAACTTAAACAAGCATACCGACATGGTACTATTTAACGTTGCTAAAGCATTCGATACAATGTGGCACGCAAGTATCCTTTACACAATAATAAAATGTAAATTCCCGATATACATAATTAATTTAATTCGAAGGAAATAGATATTTTTATGTGTCTGTAGGTAGCGCTGCTTTATCTTGCAAAACTTATTTGCGGATGTTTCGCAAGGCAGTATAATTGGACCACTTTTGTTTACATTGTGCTTCTACGATTTTTCGAACCCACTCAACACGCAAGTTAGACTCTTTGCTGACGACGCTGCAATATTCTGCAGTTCCTGTAGACCTAGCACGGATCCGACATTGAAATTGTAGATTCACTAGCTAAAGGTGAGTCTTCCAGTGGTGTGGTATTCTCTTCAGTTTCAGAACTTGATATCACACATTTTATAAAGTCGGAATAAAAAAAACTCTGCGAACAGACGTACGTGGAGTATATACAGCAGTCGCCTCTTACTAGGTACTATCAATTGTAAGATTTTCTACTTTTTTAAAAACATTAAGTGGAGAGGAATTGTAATTAGCAGCAGATTGCGGTTTGGGCATTGCTTATTGAAGACCGCCTGTTCCTTATGCGGCTTACTGCCCTCTACATGCTGGACGAGCAGTTTACAATCCTGATCACGTGTTCTTCGAATGCCCTTCTCTAATAACATTACGCTCTGAACTGTACCTTAAATTAGTGCGCGCGTCTCGTAATGGTCCTTTTTATAACGTTCTATCCCTTCTTCATCTTGAGAATTTACATCCGTTTCCGGACATAGCGATATTTCTAGAAAACCTGTCCGAGTTTATAAAAATATGAGAGTTAGTAATTACAGTATCACGTTGGGAAGACTGTGAGGGCATTCCCATTTAAAAAAAAATGCATGTATTCCAAATTCTTTCAGGATGTTCAGAAGGGACGTTCTATCAACTCAGTCGTATGCCTTCTTAAAATCTACGAACGTTATATATATATATATATATATATATATATATATATAAGAAAAGTTTACAAGTAAAAGAGGAATTTGAAAGAAAAAACTATGTATTGAGTATAACTCACGTTACCTTAGATCTGGGTAAATATATTTACATATTACTATTATTGTTATCTAATTATGCATATTCTGCTTGTATAAATTTATAATTTTATTTATAATTTATGGCTGAATTTTTGCTTTCTTTAATGTTTAAATATTCGTATACCATTTTAAAAATTTCGTTTTTTTTTTTCGCAAAATCCCTCATTCATATTATATAACGTGCAAGTTTTGCCTCAAGAAAGAACTTTATTTTTAAATTTTATTCGTCAAATTATATAAGAAAATGTTATTTATTTCTGTTGATGGAAAGAGGTTGATTTACGAAATTAAATATTGTCAGTAACGATCTGTATTAACGTATTTATTTGGAGCTCGTTTGTTATCGGTATTGATTCATGGATAAGCAGTTAATAACTTTATCAACTATTTAATTGAAGCGGGAGAGAAATCTTTTCCAAAGACGTCCCCATTTATATCAATGCATAATGTTCTCTGGTGGTGTCATGAAGTAAAAGTGGCTATCCAAATCCGAAACAATGCATTGAAAATATTTCGAGCTACAAGACAGAATGCAGATTTAGATAACTTTCGTCTTTGTAGAGAACGCGTACATTCAATTATTCATGGATAAAAGATTCCATTCCACGGGACATATCATAACGGAGATAATTGTAGTATTTTAACGACGCAGACTGAGCTGTTTGAAGATGTATTTCTTGTAAACACATCATGGTATGTTTCTTTTATAATTATCTGTTGTAGTTTTATTAAATTATTTTGCAAGCCGTTGATATCCCATTGAAGAAGGAAATTATCTATCATAATTATTTTTAACTATTGAATCCCCTGCTATTTATTTGTGAGTTTTGTTATTAGTATTTTAGTGGAATGACCATTAATAGAAGAATAGACCGACTTATTTGTTAAATAATTGTTTGGCAGACAAGGATTTATTGTTATCACGGATTAATGATTCTATTTTTTTAAAGCGCTCCAGTGTTTTTGAAGTGAAACTTCCATTTGCGCGGTATATATAGTGAGCGAGCCGAATTAACGGACAGATATATAAATATATATATATATATATATATATATATATATATATATATATATATATACACGTACACACGTACGAATCGACGTAACGGAGGGATATATATATTATATTATATTATATATATATTATATATATATATATATGCCGTGCAGGGCAACAGGTTATTATAACCAGAGTCACCTTATCTAGTATGTAGTCACTCGACCGCCATATGGTGCCAGATTCACCGGCAGAGAAACGAAACAACAACCAGGTGAGTTCCTTACATTCACGTCGTGCAGGGTGGTAATTTCTTATTTGGCGGTCTTGGAGCTGATTAAAAAAGCTAAATCAGAACTCACAACATATGGCGGATAGGAAAACGGATGAAGGTTCACTTGCCGAGGGTGTTCCTATCATTAAATACCGTTAAGCTTTTATTACATTAATAACAGCAGACTATCAGCAGCTCGCTCGTGACAAGGTGCCCTAGTCGGACTACTGAATATCAGCCTAGAGCGAATAGGCGAGTCTCCGGAATTTTAAAACCGCACCTTTCGGCTATGGGAGTAAACCCCGACAGAAAATCCAATGGAAGACAACGGGAAAATACCACTGTATATATTTCTGAATAATCATGGCGTGTCAAGATAATAATTTAAACTCGAAAGAGTGCGTTAGGCAATAGGAGGTCTTTTGTAGCAATACAGATTGACTCGTGTCCTCCCGTGCCCTCGTTGGTACTCCACTCTGTAAGAGAGGACAAATGCGTTAGAGAATCGAGATTAGAATCTCTAGTGCAACAATATAGACATTGATACAAAGCTAAGTTCAAGTTCAAAAGACAAAAATAAAAACAAAACCAATAGCAATGAAAAACATGAAAATAAAGAACGAATTACACACCATCAATATTGCAACCTGGAATGTAAGATCTCCATATCAAGCAGGTAAATTGGCAAATGTAGCATTAGAAGTAGAAAGGTTACATTTCGATATCTTAGGATTCAGCGAAACACGTTGGATAGGATGGGATAAAATAAATGTGAATAATAATTATGACGTCATATATTCAGGAAAAGATAAATATGAATATGGCGTGGGAATTTTGTTGAAAAAGAAACTAAGTAAATTAGTAAACGGTATATTAACAAAATTAGAGCGTATAATATTAATATAAATTAAAACCAAACCTAAAACAATTAATGTGATACAAGAGTGTGCACCAACAGCTGAGTAATACCGATGAAATAGAAACACTTTAAAGTGATTTTGAAGAAGTACTAACAAACGCAAAAAATAATGAGGTCACATTTATACTGGGAGATTTCAAGTCCAAAGTGGGAAATCGTCGATGTGGCACAACGACAGGAATACATGGACTGGAGAACAAAAGTGATTGAGGAAAAAGACTCATAGAATTTGTTGAAAAGTTTAAATTTATAATATGCAATACATGGTTTCAAAAGCATGAACGAAGATTATACACTTGGTTAAGCCCGGATAGTAAAAAAAATCAGATAGATTAAAATTTAGTAAAAAAGAAATTTAGAATTGTCACACGTATCGATTATTGACCGCTAGATGTAAATTAGTCCTAAAGAAATGTAACAAAAAAAAATTAAAAAAAAAAAAGTCAATGATAAAGTACGGAACAACTTGAAACTAATCAAAAAACGTTAGCAGAATTTTAAACTGAGTTAGAAAAAAAAATTGAAGTAATAAATAAAACAGGAGTAACTCTGATAGTCAGTGGTCTGAGTGGAAACATGTAGTGATAAATGTAGGCGGATGAAAAATTAAGATCGAAGAATACAATTAGAACAAATATGCATGGGTTACACAGAAAATAATAAATATGATAAATAGTAGAAGACAACTTATAAATCATGCGCAGAATATAAAACTACACGCAAGTTAATAATAAAGGAATGCAAACGGACGAAAACCAACTGGTATAACGAAAGGTGAAAAGAAATAGAATTATAAAAATTACATTGCTACCGAGAAATGCGTGTGAAGATAAAATATATGATCAATCAGCATAAAATACGAAAACCAAGAATAATGGCAGTTAAAAATGTACAAGGATTCGAATGCACAAAGAAAACATAAATCCAAGAGACCTGGATGGATTATATTTATATGAAAATATAAATAGGCCAGATCATGTTAGGATTAGGAGAGCAGAAGACACACCGAGTATATTACAATGCGAACTGAACAGAGTAATTGAAAAAGCAATAAATAGAAAAACTACGGGCGAAGATAGAATATCAGTAGATCTGATCAAACTCGTGTTGAAAAATGTAAAGTACATTTATTGCGTATTTATTGAATACAATATATCGTGAACGTAAACTTCCGGAAGATTTCAAGAGAAGCAATTTCATTCCTATACCGAAAAAGTATAAAGCGAAAAAATGTTCAGAACATCGAACGATTAGCCCAATGATGAGTCAGATTTTAAAACTATTACTAGCAATTATAAACCACAGACTGGAACATAAAATAGATAAATTTTTAAGTGAAACGCAACAATGAAATGTCTATAACAAATGCTATCACCCAAATGAATCGTCGCGATAACGTTCAAATATTAATTCCTACATTTGTTTTACAAAAAAAAAAAAAAAATTATTAAGCAACCGTAAAACACTCTCATCATTCGTTTTTTTTTTTTTTTAAGTGAAAAGTATATGTATTAAATAAAATGTGGCTATAAATGCAGGGAACTAGTGTTCTTAATAGATAACTGTGTGTAAGTGTTGAGTAGTTGAATACAATATATAAAAAGGTATGTGTGATAGTTCCCTGCAATGTAACTTAACAATAGAATGGAATAAGGGATGAGAAACATAGTCCTCTAAACCATCAAGAATGTGTGTAAAATGAGTTTGTGTAAATATAAATATAAATATAAAAATTAATGTTATACAAACAAAATAGTATATATATATATATATATATATATATATATATATATATATACTAGAAGACCCGGCCACGCGTTGCTGTGGCTAAGGTTTTTGTTTTTTGTTGTATTACATTGTAGTAAACTATTTAAGGGGAGTGGTAGGAGAACATCAATCATGGAGACCACTATGCTAAATTTTCATATTACAAATTTGTTAGTAAATAACATGTGACGCTTAAAATTATGAATGAGGTAGGTAGGGCAGATAGTTTTAAATCTTGAACAATAATATTTATTATTTTGAATTATAAATACTTTTAATTTTAATTTAATTTAGCACTAATCGGTGCACAATATTTTTGGTTAACCTGTCTTTAGCTAACACAAATAGATTCGATGGTTTTCCTACACGTGAACATGTAACATATAGTTGTCCATGAGAAAGAGTTTTGAACAACGAATTAAGATATATATCCCATGCTAAATGCATTGTAGACACGGCCGAGCCCAAATCGAGCAGAAAAATTTTCAAAATCAAAAATTGAATTTTCAACTCGCGATTTCTAATTTTTAATAAATTTACTAAATTACATAAATTATAGATCTCGACGTCTATTTTCGTATAAAATTGACGCGAGACCGCTTTCTATCATAGAAGCCCCAAAAAAGGCCCAAAACCCCAAACGCGTTTAACCCGTATTTTCTCGATTGCTATTTCACCTAAAAATACGCAACTACCATCGTTGGACGCGTATTTTATTACCGCTTAATTTTTGTATAATTCATTTTCTGAAATTCCTAATCGTTCCCGAACCGCAAGGTGTACTACCCCTTTTGAAATTTTCGGGTTCGATTTGAAATTTTTTTTCGCGGTTTTTTCGCTTTATACGATAGATCTTATGTAG
Source organism: Coronaproctus castanopsis (assembly GCA_032883995.1). Taxonomy (NCBI): domain Eukaryota; kingdom Metazoa; phylum Arthropoda; class Insecta; order Hemiptera; family Monophlebidae; genus Coronaproctus; species Coronaproctus castanopsis. The sequence goes on from CM065054.1 coordinate 60,317,786, forward strand.
AAAACACATATTCAACCGTTAGAATCGTTTAAAAATTTTTACTACCCACGCCCTGCCAAATGTGGCAAGTCGGCAATTTTGAAAAATTCGTAACTCAAAACCTATCGATCGTATTTGAAAACGGTTTTTTACTTTGAACTTATCATACCGTTATCTATGAAATCGGTTCTTACGAAATTTTACAAAAATCTATATTTGAAAATGCGCCCCCTCAAAACCCCTATTTCGACTATAAATTGAGATGTAAGCTATCCTATCTTTCAAGTTGGATCAAACTGCACACGGTGTGCAAATTTGATTAAAATCGGTTAAGTACTTTGATAGTTTTCAGATAAATTAGGTTTGCAGCTTTTGCTATTTAATGATGCTGGATCAGTCATCGAGCTTCTGCTAAAATCGAGGGCTTATTTACTTATATTGTATTTAGGTCGCTGGAAATAGTCTGATCAGACTTTCATCTACATAATTACTTGTGCTTACATCGGAGTTGGAAAGACTTTCAGTCGTATTACAGCCTAACGGACATTTCCAAACACCTCCGTCTGTACTTTTTTTTTTTTTTTTTGGTCCAGCTTTCACCCTTTTTCCATTTAAATGAACTGTTCGGACTATAAACTTACACTAGTAGCCTTAATAAAATAATATAATTGACGCGCATCCAAAGAGGTAGGATCCGCAATAAGCTTTTCGAGTTGTATTGGTAGCGTATTCCTTGTTGATGTAAGTTCAGACAGAAAACTATCTCTATTTTTGCTATTTGAGCTAGGATCTAAACATAGAGACGCAAAATCTTTATGGAGGAGATCCTCATATTTAAAGCAGGACTCTTTTGGAATTGTCATTTGAATAGCGTTGTACTTTTTTTGCCTTTTAACGAGCTTTGGAATTCGGAATATGATCGAAAAGAATGGTAAGACATTTCCGTAAGCTTCGGTACAAACTGTCCCCATTTTAATTTAATATGATGCTCAATGGCCATAGTTAGATCCGATCGATTAATCACATCCGCTATCACATTTCCACGGACGCCACAGTGGGCAGGAACTCACTTAAATTCCACCTTAGTTCCACGCTTGTTGCCATTGTTGTATTGAAATTTCGAATATTGTAAATTCTGCGTAATCTAGACAGTTTGTAAAAGAACACTCGTGAAGTCCGTGAGTATTAGAATATTCGTTTTTTCTTATATAATCTAATAAAAGGAACAGCCATATGTAGCATATATTTCTGTAAAAAATGACGAGCTAACAACTTAGAGATGTTTCTAACTGTGGTAAAAAAGAAAATCCCGCTGTATATCTGTTTTCGGAATGTTCGATAGAGTCGTCGGTGTAAATAATTTTCCACTCGTTGTACTCCTTCTGCAATTCGACGATGGAATTGTTAACTCAATTCGGGTAACTCTTCGACGTAATGACTCAGTATCAACCTCCTCTTTCTTGGCGATTGTTGTTAAAATGATATTTCCTTTTGCATAAGCTACACCGCCGCTCTCGTCGGTTGATAAGAACATTCGGAACGTCTCATTATCGTAGTTGATATTCAACGATTCAGGGGATTGTCCCGATCATTATTAGTAGGTTTTATATAAAGAGGTCTAAAACTTTTTTTTATTAAAATCCTTTTCATTAGGTTTCGTAACACAGATCGGAAAGGTTATTGTGTTTTTTTTTTAAACGAATTTAAAGTTTTTTCAATTATATTATGGGGAATATGGGGAGAGACAATTACCAGTCGTTCGGACATAAATGTGTAAATTATCGACCGGAATAGCGGCATGAATTTTTTAACTAGTCATTTCTTTCGACTTAATAATGCACAAATACGAGATGGTTCGATTTCATTGTGAACGATAATTAATACGAATTTAACCTTATCTACAGCGTGTAGGCTTCGGATCGTCGTAGTAGCAACGATTTCAGTTTGTACGAGATACGTCCTCGACTTGATGCTCGTCATGTTGTACGACGGCACGTGCCGTTTTGTTAGTGTTACTTAACTAATAAAAATGAATCCGCTTTTCTGTATATTTATTTTTCCACGATACATATTATATATGTTTATTTTTAACGCCATTTTACGTTTTGATTTTTAAGTTGCCGAAATTAACTTTTACCATTTTATAATTTAACCTTCTACCAGTTTCAAATTAATCTCGAATTCCAAGGTTACCTTCGGTGACCGTTCCCTTTTATTTTACTTTCATTCCGTATTTTAGGCATTCACCTTTTCCTATATCGCATCCATCCTCTGTCCTTTCATCTACGATTAAACCGCCGCCACCCGTATTGTCCATATAGGTACTGTTTTAACAAATCCAAGTATTCCTCTGAAAAAATTACACCTTAATATTCTCCTATACTATAAAAGTTCTCTTAAAATATGTATTACTTTCAAAGTTTCCCGACAAGCTTGCGAATATGACCCACTCTATCAAGTTTTTAACACTCAAAATTCGAATAAAAATTATTAGACATTATATATATATATATATTTTATTTTGTTCTAAATAAAATTCATGTTTTTATACATATATATATATATATATATATATATATATATATATATATATATATATTTGAGTGATTATTAATAATAGTAATAAATAATAAATAACGATATTTAAGGGGAAAAAGGAAGCGTAGCAAATTGAAAATTTTATTATGCATTACACGCATATATATTGCGCGTGGATATATACATGTATATAAATACTAAGAGTGTGAGAGAGGCGGTGAGAGTGAGCAGGACAGAAAACAGAAAAAGACAAAGATTTATAGATATAGAAAGAGAGGTATGCAAATAATTGGAAATTACGCGAAGATTTTTCCAATAGAATAAATCGAAATGATTATTAACGTGAGATGGTTGTTATTTTATCGTTGTGATCGTCTTTGTAATTACCGCTTAAAGAATGAGCTGCATATTTTATTGTAGAGACGGAAAAAAATAATGATAGACTTTTCAGATGCTGGTAACGTATATTCAGCGAGGCGCTCACATCCGCGTGTAATGATTACGTATATTTATTACACGCGCATAAGTAAACAGCCAGCGAGTTTAACGTATCGACTTGCACGTATGCGTTATAAGAGCAGCAAAGGAATGTGTAAATTAGCGGTCACGATTCAGGTGTTACACATTTCCTGACATTAAATGAGGAAAAAATACAAACCGAAACCGAGAAAATGACGGAGAAAAGATGAAATAATCATGCAAGACAAGATAGAGATCAAACCGATTTGGCCTTGTCCTGAATCTATACCGGCCAGTACATATAATTCTATTCCTGGTGTGTGTATATATATATATATATATATATATATATGTGTGTGTATATGTTTAAGTATATATACATACGTATATATTTATATATAAATAGATAGATATAAGCTGCCCGATCTACAAGGTCTACTACGTGAAAATAAAAACACTGTGACTATTTTAATTCGAATAATTAACTTCTGGACATATAAACTAGCCGTAATACTTAATGTATGTTTTTTATATATATGTATATATATAATATATGTATATACCTATACGATTATTAAAAAAGTATTCGTAGAAAAAATGTAACCAAAAAAAATGCTGCTAAAATGGAAGACGAGTTAAAATGTTATAAATTTTACTAGTGTTTAGACAAGATAATACAGGTCTTCGAGATGTATATGTATACATATATATCGACGAATGTTAAAACTTTTGGTAGACGGACAGGATAACGAATCGAGATGTCAAAAGAATGGGAATTATTACCGATCGTTCAAGAACGCAAACTGAGTTACCATGGTCATAGCCAACGAAATGAAAAATACGGTCATTTGCGATTCGTACTACATACAGAAATCGTCGGGAAAAGAAGTCTATGCGGCAGAAGTAAACTTCAGCGGAGGGGCCGATGTGCACAAGCGGAATTAAACAATGTGACCATTGGTTATAGTGAGAATGTCGCATTACTGATGTCCGATCGGAGACGGCATAGATTAGAAGAAGTATTGCAAAATGTGTATACGTCATTTCATCTGGCAACGATGTATGTGTTTAATTTAAAACGGTGCAAAAATTGTAATATCTAAAATTTAAAAATTATAAATTTTTTATTAGGAGAAACCTAATATAGAATATCCCGTTAAAATGTTAATCGATAGACAAATACAATTAAGCAATTATCGTCAATTTAAAGACGGACTTCTGGATAATCCAATACGGATTTGCCTATAGTAAAATTTACCTTTCTTACAAACAAAGTGCCCCGTTGTGAATATAAAGATCACGAACCGATGTTAATGTGCTATCACGCGTACTTATGTTTAATAATAATTTTTAAAATCAGCGCAACATAGTGCTGGTATTGTCAGGGACGCCGAATACAGACGTCGACTACATATATATATACATATATATACATATTTATACATATATATATATATATATCCTATATCGGTTCATTGCTGGAAGTAGGTTCGTCACAATTTCTTCCATTCTTTCCGGTTCGGAACATTCTAAATCCAGTTCCTCCCAGCTACCATGTTTCTTCTCTTATGAAGCTGCCACAATTGTAAAAAAAATTCGCTATTTCCGTCTGTTATCCTTCCCTCTTGCTATGTGTCCTGTCGAAGTCCACTTCAGTTTGGCCATCTGCTCAACCAAGTTACAAAGTCCGTTCTTTCGTATCCGGGTATTTCGCTCGCGAACGAATCATATTATATTTAATATTACTCGTTCTCGCACTATTTGTGCCCTTATTATACTTCTAACATTTGTTTTTGTAAAAGTCTACGTTTGCGAGCAGTGTGTAATTTTTTTGTAAATTGTATATGTGAATTAATATTTTTACATTTTATTTCTTATAAATTGTGTATATTTATTATAATTTAAATTTTATTTTTATGTTCGCGCGATAATGAGCTTAATATCGGAAAAGGAATTTTTTTATTAAAAAAAAAAATTAGCGTCCTTTATTGTTATTTCCTTTTTTAAAAAATAAGTCACCGCATTCCACACTTTTCAAAACACCCATACATACATATATATATATATATATATATATATATATATATATATATATATAATTTTCATTAAAATTTACATACGAAAATTAAACGATTAATTGGATTGTTCTTATTATTTCGAAGTATTTTGGAACATCGATTTTTCTTTCGTTTTTAAAAAGGAAGAATTAAATGCATACAATATATAAGTATAAATATAAATGTATTTAGGTGAACACATTAAATACTCGCAAATCAACGCGCGCACTTTCTCTAATATTTAACAGAAAATCAGACCTTATCGGATTAAATAAAAATTTACCGTACGCAACTGTTATTCGTCCCATATTATCTTACTCATCTCGATCTTTAATAAGTACGTATAAAAAGCTTCAGATAGTCCAAAATTATTATTATTATTATTATTATTATTATTATTATTATTATTATTATTATTATCATTATTGTAGAATTATATTAAATGCTTATACTAAAATTTTATATTTACACGAGCGAACAAAGTTATATCGATCAATTTATTAATAAAATTTCCTTCTTTTTTTTTTCAAAAATAGTATATTTGATAGAAATACAACTTTATATTATGAAACTTAAAGTGACAATCCAATTAAGTTTAATGCCACTCTAAATTCCATTTACAATAACTTACATTTTTAATTCGATATAATACTATTATCATCTAAAATGAATAGTGAAAATAACAATATAAGAACATTAAATCTTAGTATATCAAATTATAATTTTTTCTATTATTTATTTCCTCAATAGCTAACACGTTGAATTATTTATATTTACTATTTACCAATTCTTCCGCTTTACATTCTATTACAATATCATTACAATTACACCCCTGCAAGATATGATAAACCGTATCCGTAAAATTACATCGAATACAGTTATCAGTTTCAGCGATACCAAAACGTTTTAAATAAGTTTTGAAACTACCGTGTCCAGTAATAAATTGTGTGTTATAATAATTGGGAATAAAATAAATATTACGGAATCTATCATTTATATTTGGAAAATACTGATATACGTTAAGCCACTATATGTATTCCACATGATATTGCTCTAAATAATATTGATTAAGTACTTTTTTAAACTGTTTATCGTTTAAGTGTGTGCCTTCGTATTTATATTTGTTATTAATATAATCTACTTGATTAAATTCGCGTGTTAAATTAATATTGTTTTTAATGTAAAATAAATTAATATGTTTACGTATTTCTAAGTCTCATAATTCCGGCTATTACTATCGAAGTAACTAGTAGTTTTATATCCTTTAATCATTTTAATAGCTATTGTTCTTTGAAATGATCTTATTAACGTTTTAAACCTTTTAATTTTTAACATATCATCGTAAATACTACTGCTATAGATTATATTTGGCATAATTATGGATTTATACATAATTAGTCCTTTTTTATAATTTACTCTATTATTGTTATTATAAAAAGTTTATTAAAAATATGTAAAAATTTGTTTATTTTATTCTTAACATTATGGAAATGGTTATAGAATTTTAAATTGTTATCAATTGTAACTCCCAGGTATTTTATACTTGTCACGCGTTGAATATTAATATTATTATTTGTTAAATTTAATTATTTGTTTTTAAATTTTTTGTTAAATAAAATATATTTCGATTTTGTCATATTAATATTTAAATTGTAATCATTTAAAAATGTTTCAATTTCCTTATACACTCTACATATATTTACTTCCATAATGTTTTCCTTCTTATCCACACAATTATCATGGCTACGTCATCGATGAAAGTAACAATTTTAACATTTTCAGGTATTTTAGTTTTGTAAATTCTAGAAAATACCATATTCCATAAATACGTACCTAAAACTGATCCTTGCAGTACTCCTGTGTCATTAACGCATGTTTCTTCTTGTGTGTACCAATGTTTATAATTGTATATCTATTATGAAAATGATGATTTAATATATTTTTTAGATTTTGATCTAGTCCCATTTCTTCTAGCAGTAACATTAATTTATTTAAATTTAGGCTATCAAATGCCTTAGTTATGTCCAATGTTACTAGGGCTACCCTTTATTTTTAAAAGTTTTCACCGCTTTTATTACTTCAAAAATTGCCAATTCCGCTGACCTATTCTCCAATCCGCCATATTGATCTTCGTTAATTATTTCCATATCTCGACTTAATTTTTTTAGTTTTTGTAGCATACATTTTTCATAAATTTTGCTTATATTTGAGAGCAAAGATATTGCTCTATATGAGCTTGATTCACACATTGGTCTGTTTGCTTTCGGTCGTATAACAGTTTTGGATACTCTCCATATTTCTGGGAAGTAATTTAATTTAAACAGGACATTTATCAATTTGTTGATTACCCCAGGTATCTTAATATTAAATATTTTTAATAAAATTTCCTTAAATTTCTCTTCGATAATTGTTCTATCCGTCGCGATAAGTTAACTATGATAAAATTTCACGCGTTCGTGCACGGTGTACTGAATATTATAAGCACCGTAGAATTTAGATTTTTACAAAAATTATTTCCTTATTTCGATTAAGTATTATTTTATTATTAATTATTAATTATGATTACGCGATTTATTAATAAGTATCGATTGTAAATCGTAATTATCCGAATTACGGGTTTAACTTAAATATTTTTATTGTCTTTTGTTTTTTTTTCTCGTGTGAGCAGGGTTTTTATTTTATCGTTTTCTTTCCGGGTATTTCTTTTTGATCCGGTTTATACGGAATATTAAAAAGTTAATTTATTATTAAGTTAAAAAAAATAACTATTTGCAAAAGATTATTGTAGTTGGCTATTAATTTTGTCAAAAGTGTACGTTAACACATTCAGTTATACATTATAAAATTTCGCTACAAATATATGACATTTTATCAAATCAAGTTTTATATTTACTTTCTTATATATATATATAACAGTTTACAATAATGCAAATGTAACGCGCGAGTAGCAGCATAAACGATAGAATTATTTTCTTAAATATACTGCGGTGCTTATTACGAGAAAAATAAATTAAACGAGCTTATAAAATAATTACGCGATTGTTGATAAAAAATAAAAATAATAAATATGTTATATAAATGTCGTAATCTAACGTAATTTAGAATACAGGTGTACACGCGTATAATATTAAGCTAATCCTGGCATTTTCAAATGCATACACACGCGCGCACCACACCGCCGTACTCAACATATGCATACACATACGGTTTCACACTGAATCATATGTTTGTCTTCTTTAGTCTGATGCTGGACTAATCAGCCAGATCAAATAGTTTTGTCATTTTTCTCCGATGAATTATCCAGAGGAGATTTAACGCGGTGTTATTAGTATGACTGCACAGCGTATCAATATGTCCTTTTTGCTGTTTCTTTTATTAACGTCTTCTACATATCGAGTTTTTGTATTCTGGTTTTATCATTGCTCACGAACCAAGGTGCGTTTGTCATTGTTCTCAATATTTTGTAATTTCCGTATTATGCGGATATCGCCTTTAGTACTGCAGCCCCATAGTTTGACATCCGTAGATCTCAAACGGATGCGAGAACTTGTTTATATATTAATAATTTATTTAAGGATTATATTCATTTAGTGTTCATTTCGCACTATTCCGCACATTATTAGTGATTACGATTGCTGACTAGTAAAAATTGTGTACGCGATTATACGTCTAAAATGTAATCTATTATAAACTTCCGATCGATTAATTTTTATATATCAATCTGGGTGAAAAATCTTGCGTCCATTATTAAAAAAAAAAAAAAATTATACAATATAAATTTTGCGCACTCTATTAGAATCGTAGGTACACCTTGTCGTCATCATCGTATCCTGTAAAAATAACGATCACAAATATATATTACTGTAGCAGTTCTTTTACCGGCACGCAGTTATCGTTATCTTGTATTATTGTATGTAAATTTTACTACTACGCAAATATACCGTCGTTATTTTGTTGTTGCTTGTAAACATATTACTTTTAATTTTCATCTTCAACAAAAAAAGAAAAAAAAAACGTCACGTCAAAAAATTACTACGTATCACTGAAATAAATCTTTTAAATCGCGAAAAAAGTCATATGTCATTCGTGATTACCTGGTCTCGTTACATTATTCAAATTGATGTTTAATTTTACCGAAACCCCGGATGTATCTACCGTTAAGATTTACCTCCTACGATATAGGGAACTCTTCTTCATATTAAATAGTATTCGACTTCCGTACACGATCGATATTTCAAATACGATATATATATATATATATATATATATATATATATATATATATAATAAACCGCATGTTTGGCTATGTAACGGAAGTCCGTAATTTAAGATTACCTCGCATAACTATCTACATTTCCTCGAAATTGAATTGCGTCAACGTTTAAACACCATTAATCACTTCGATGACAGCTGGGTCAATTTGGTTTATTATCTTTTAATTTTGAGAATTACGAAATATCCGTTTTAAAAATAATAATAATAACTTAAATAATAACGATAATGGGAATATGAATAATAACAATAATTGCATAATGTATCGCTTACGTCTATAATTATAAAGTTATTTGAGTGCGTCAAATTACAGATGATGTATTTTGACGAGACTAAGAAGGAAAGTTTGGTTGTGGAAAAACCTAAAATTATATTTACGGCTTAATGATGCCAATACCCAACTTTCGCCAGTTAGATAAAAAGTCAACGCGGTTTTTATTAAGCAGAAACGAGAACAAACTGTTTTGTTTTAGTTCTAAGAAATTGGGTTTTTATCTACTGATCATCGTCATCACCTCCAGTATGATTGACTGGGTTTTTCAGTTTTAGTAGATTTATCATCGTCAGAAAACCGTGGTACCTATCCGAATTAATAATGGCGATACATATATACACGTATATTAGGTAGATGGTATAAAGATTAACAGATATATATATATATATATATATATATATATATATATATATATATATATATATATATATATATATAATATGCTAGATTGCAGTTTAAATGACCGTCGGACACATATTTTGTTGTAAGAAAACTATTAAAAGTTGATATCGGAATCCAGACCATCTAGCAGAAGAAATAAAGTAAGAATGTATACGAGCAGCCGAAGTGATAGATCTGATGCACCTAAAAATAAATACCCGAACAACTTGTAGCAGATTGGCAATGAACAGATATCAACGGAGAAAAGGTATTCATAAAGTAATTGGCTGATCACGATCACGACGTCTTGAGGAATTCAACGACATCATCGAACATGTATATATATATATATATATATATATATATATATATATATATATATATATATATATATGTACGTATTTATGTATATATATATATACACATACACGTATGTATATATATATATATACATGCACATATATGTTATAGATAGATAGATAGATAGATATCAGTATAATAAGGTCGTTTCTACTTAAATAAGGTGACTGCTGTCATGAATCAGCCAGAAATGTATTTGATGCATTTACATGCACGCGTGCTTGAATATATATATATATATATATATATATATATATATATATATGTAATGTGTGTGTGTGTGTGTGTATGTGTAATGTAGTAACTGAATCACTTGTTCATTGAAATAAGCTGGAGTTTCAACAAAATGTGATAAATCAAACAACGAAAGATCTGTGTTAATAGTTAATCCTTCCGCATCTCGATATAGTAAAAGTAGTGTAAAATAAGAGATTCGGTTAGAATATAAATTCTTCAGATTATTTTGTACGTCTTGAGCCCAATTCATCGTTCTTGGTGGAAGAACTTTGGATCAATGGTGTGCACTGTTCGACATTCGAGAAGCGTGCAAACTTTAATGTATGGTCGTTATAGATACGTGATGATATTTTTCACTAATCGCAGCGCAATTATGAGATTTACGGTTTGCAGTAATATGTTAAAAGTCTCGTTACCATGACCAATTTCTAACAAAACGAATGGCTCGTATATTCGTAAAAGTAACTGTGCCATTTTAAACTAAGTTCATATCTGAAAAGGTATTTCGATATTCGCGCGATTTTTAAGCGCTAATCACTATTACCGTGAATTCAATTTTGGGGGGGGCTTCGAATGTGTGTGAATGTTTTTATAAGCCGCTACGATTGCAATTATTTCGTATTATTTAAACTTTAATGTTACATTCTTTAAGGTATTTGTATAGGTCAAGCGGATTTACCACCAATATCATTATTATTTGGATAGGTAGCTTATGGTATTGCTGTATTAGTCTTTCTATAAACTGTTTTCTCTCTGGTTTTTGAATGTATTACATGGCCGTAAAAGTTGATTTATATTTTCTTCATAATTGCCTTCACAGAATCTGCATCTGTCTGAATCCGAGATGTTTTTAATTTTCTTAAGATTTTACCTGTTTTGTAATGTCCGGTTCTGAGGCGTATAATCTGTTTTATGTATATGCGATTCATAAATTTTAATTAGTCCGAGTGTATGCCACAGATTTTTAATATGTCGGTCTTTTCGAACAATATAGTAATATTTCCCTATATATATATATATATATATATATATATATATATATATATATATATATATATATATATATATATATATATATATATATGTAAACTAACACGTTCAAATTCCATTTTCTGTTTTGTTAATACTAGATTCTGTCTAGTGGTATTTAACGTTTACAAATTTTCGATTGATTATAAAAATAAAAAATTAAACAATTTCTTATCCAAGCTAACTCCCAAAAATAATACTCTCTGGAAAACCAGTAAATTTTTAACTAAACACAATTACCCTCCCCGGTTAAAGGATCTCGCAACTAGTCAACTAGTTTATAAATTAAATGATAAACTAGACTTGCTCGCTAACAATTTTTCAAACGTCAGTAAACAAAACGACAAGTTAGCGTCAAGAACGCATCATTATAAAGTAAGTAAATTAAAAACAGATTCCAAACTATCGCAGCTAGCTCCGCGAAGGTAACACATCTCGCTACGCCTTCAGAAGTTAATAATTAAATCCTCGAAAAATAAGACATCTTATGGTATGGACGAAATTTCTGCAACAATGGTTGAAAACTTACCCCGCATTGCGATTGTTTATTTAACCAAAATAATAAACAGTATTCTCATAAATTCTTACTTTCCGGTTAAATGGAAGACATCTAAAGTTATTATTCTACCTAAACCTGGGAAAGATATGTCAAATATAAATAATATTCGTCCCATTAGTTTATTAAGTACTTTAAGTTAATAGAAAAAGTTATACTTAGTCGGTTGCAAAAGTTTTCATCAGAAATATTCTTGTAAATGAACAGTGTGGTTTTAGAACTAATCATTCTACAGCGCATCAAGTTGCAAGGATAGCTGACTTTATAACAGATAATATTAACTCGAATGAACACACGGGATTATTATTAATAGATTTAGAAAAATCATTTGATACGGTTTGGCACGATGCTATTTTATATAAAATGTTTTCCAAGAATCCCACATATTTAAAAGTAATAAAAATCGTATTTATATAATAGAGTTTTCTATGATCTCTCTATTAGCTCTTCAATGGGGTCCTATTGCGCTTTCCTTTTCCCGCTCTTAATAAATGATTTACCTAATATACCTTATATTAAAACTGCACTTTACGCAGACGATTTAGATTTGCATACAGACCCGATACAATTTATATTGTAGATTACAAAAGGCTTCACCCTCTGTAAGTACTATAAACGCTGGAAACTGAAACTGAACACCGAGAAAACGGAAGCCATTACCCTTGCCGAAAATTGTAATTAACGGTCAAAGTATTAAACGGGGTTAAAGATGTCGAGTATTTAGGCGTCACTCTGGACTCGCGTTTGTCGTTCGATAATCATATTAATCGCACTATCGATAATGCGTATAAAATTCTTTCATCAATATTTTATCGAAGGTACCATCTTACTGTTACAAATAAAAAACTACTACATACAAAGCTATTATTCGTCCCCCCCCCCGGTTAACATATGCATGTCCAGTTTGGTGTTCAGTTTCTAGCGGTACATACTGTAAATTACACTTATTACAAAACCGTTTGTCGCAGAATCTCAATGCCACCAGGTTTGCCAGAATTTATGCATTCTCAACTAAACCTTGAACTGGTATTTTTCTATATCAACAAGCTTGCTAAAAAATTTCACGAAAATTGTAAAATTCACGAAAATGTATTAATTAGGGTTATAGGGAACTATAATATGGCCAGCTTACGTAATATACAAACATCGCCGACTAAAACACCGATTTTTTAAACATAATTACGTTATTTTATATATTTGTTTATTTATTTATTAAGTAAATTGTAGTCATTTTTTTTTATATTTAATTTATACTATTTGTATTTCTATTTCTTTCTCTTTTTTTTGTAGCAGCTTTTTTTTCAAATTTCCCCGTATATTATCATCCTTGCTTTTAGCACCTTGTTATTATTATTATTATCGTATATTAGCTACTAAGGGTGGTGTGTACTTAGTATAAACAATGTGTTGTATTCCATGTTTACAATTTAAATAAACAATATTTCTTCTTCTTCTCTCTCTTTTTTCGATTGTATCATTCCTATCAACAAACTCATTTCCAGTTATTAGGTCCTGGTATCCACTTGAATGTGACATAATGCGTTCCTTATTTTTTCTTTTATTTTATTTGATCTAATTATCGTTTATTGAAGCATCGGTTATTTTGTATGAAGCGCTTAGTGAATCGGTTAATATAAGGAAATTTAATTATCGTTATAACGAGCTAATTTAAATATTTCCCTTTTTTTCCATTTCGATTCAGTCGACTATTTTCCACATTATAATTGTATAATTTATGGTCGATCAATTCGTCGAAATATCCGTTTGAAATTTTAGCACTAATAATATGGTTATTTTTTCATTTATTTACCAATTTGTACATAGCATAGTAGGCTATTAACAAATGTTTGAAAAGAGATTCGTGTATAGGAAGCACATCCGTTGGTGTGTTCTGTCCTATTCATTTACACTCTTTTGAATCTTAATTCTCTTGAAACATCTTGTCGCCGGTTTCTTTTTAGGATAGCTGTCGCTATCTCATTGGAGTGACAAATGCATCAGGTGATTTCGAGTTCGCCTGTCGATGACCCGTCGATGGTATGAATCCCAAATCTAGATGGATCAGTTCATTGGTGACGTACCAAGGCATATACATCAATCTGAAAGCTGTGTTCTGAAACCACTGTACGAACATCCTATTCGTTTGTTTTAAGCATCCCCACAGCACCGGTATAGGAGGTGCATATTAGTTTTAGCTTACTGTTGTATATTAAAATCTTGTTTCGTACTGACAGCTGCGATTGATATGCTCTATATAAGTCGATACAGGTTTCTCATCTTTAGATCCAATTTCTTCCTCTTCTTCTGTATATGAACTATTCCGTTTAGAGTGCCATCTATAAGTGTACTCCAAGATATTTCGTCCCTTTGCTTCTCGGTTACATATTAAAAGTTAACTGCTTATTAGAGTCTTTCTAATGCAGAATAAATATGATAATAATAATAAAAAATAGTAATCATATTGAAATATCTGTAATAAAAATCTCCCTCGTTAATTACACAACTACGTTTGATCTCGTCTTTCACGTATGGGACATTTAAGTCTCGATGTAATTTAAACCGTCGTATCCTATTTAAGTGTGTGTATCTTTTCAGCAACCACGTAACATTAAACCGTACGTCCGAACTGGCTTTATAATTACTTCGTAAAATTAAAGTTTGTTTTCTAGCGACAAACTGGAGTACCTGCCAAGAAGCGACTTTAATTCGTGTAATTTTATACCTAAGTGGTTTTTTTTTTTTTTTTTTAACTAATACGCTTCTTCCGTGTCAATTTACGATCTAAATGAATGCATAAGTATTTAACATCTTTAAGAAGAGGGAATCAGGATGTTACTTAGCGAGGAAATGAAGCAATATTGAAGAAGAAATAAGAAAACTTCAAACTCCAATTTCGTTGTTTTACGTGATGGTCCGTCTCATCGGGTCGAGACAAAAAAAAATATATTATAATAAGAACAATACGCGCAATGATAAACAACCGATATAGTCATATGACTACTCAGTGCAGAAATAGGCGGCGGTGTTCAAGATATGGTGAGGGACACGCTCTCTCCAGCTCTACAGCGACGAAGTTTATCGATATTTATTTAAACAGCAGGGATGTGAACGTTATCACTGACAGGATTTGTCCATATTACATTAAACAGTTCGAAATCAGGAAAGTGATGGTCCACGATAATATTTCTTTCTTCGAAGCTAAGAAGAAACTAGCCACAAGAGAAGTTTCCAGTGCTTTCTCTTATTCGGATCACTGAAAATTCTAACGTGTATATTTAGTATAACGATAGCAATCAATATAATGGTAACGATAAATTTCATCCTCCAATAAATAAATTCTCTAATGTCCTCGGTCCCTTCGCACTTCCCCGAATTACCTAAACGCAAATATGCCACTAAACCTAAACAATCTTTTAACCTAGAATCTATTCACGTCTTTCCCTCTGGACGTATTCCTGCTGTCTTAACTAGTAATCATTCTTCTGCAGCAAAAGAAGAAGTACAGGCTACTGTATGTAATGCTTCTAACGATATTTCAACATCTACAGTAGGACCTTCCTTTACCAAAATCTGTTTCGATTACCAATACCGCTAAGTCAACGACAGTTTCTTCAAACAAGCCATCTACGAATAACCAAACGTCCAACCATTCTAGCTGTCCAAGTGTTTCTAAATCGAATAAAAATAATAATTTCACTTCTTGTAAAATGAACAATTCAAACACTACCTCTTTTGTATAAATCCTCTCTGTATTTTTCCTTTCCGTTCATTTAATAATTGACCAGGAATGCTGCACTTTATGCAATGGAACTCACATAGTATCCGAAGTAATGCTTTATCTCTTGAGGGTTTTATTCTGCAGAATTCAGTTGACATTATAATACTCTCCGAAACGTGGCTGAAATCTGGCTCCGCTTGTAATTTTTCAGGATATTTGTGTTATCGTGATGATAGAGATGACGGATATGGTGGGGCAGCTATTCTTATCAGGCACAATATATGGCCATACAGTAATTAATTACTTCCCTCCTTCGAATCTTTTTTATGGTAATGCGAAAACGTGTAACCTGGTATCGATAAAAATTCATTCTGATAATAAAGATATTTCCGTTATTTCAATCCTAATTCTTTTAACAACTTTTTGACTGGTCTGAATTCAGAAATTCTTTTAGGCGGAGACTTCAATGACCATCACCCAGATTGGGTAGAGCCATCTACTAACTTAATTGGGAGAGATATCTTTCAGTTGTGGAACATTTCCAACCTTTGTTTACTGAATACTGGGTAGCATACCATACTCTCCACGTGTCTAAAATCTTCTTCAACTATTGATCATACATTCGCATCCTCACCCTTGTCATTAAAGTCGCATTGGATGGTATGCCAGAAAATTCCTGGAGGTACTACCCATTGGTCTATTCTAATAACGTTTCACAATGCTCACCTTCGTTCTTCCCCAATATTTTCTACTAGGACTTGGAATATTCATAAAGGTAAATGGGATATGTTTTCCAAAGTACTCGATGACCTTCCGGCCAACCGTCTTGGCTATAAATAAAGCAATGATAGCTACTGTTCCCACAAGACGCGTTCTTAGGTCCAAATCATCTCCTCCTTGTTGGAATCCTGAATGTACAGATTATATCATTAGGAGAAATAAGTGTTTTAAATTTTTTTCGCAACAATAAAACCATCACCTATTATTTCAGCTTCAAGAAAGCCGATGCCGAGACAAGACGATTCCTTAAGTCCACTAAGCGACTAGCATGGCACAAATTCTTCACATCCCTCAATCGGAATACAACTCTCTATGATATCTGAAAAAAATGTAAATCCTTCCGTAAAAGTAAATGAGGGACCCACTCTCTATAATAATCCTTCAAGCTTTTATCAGTTTATTGATAAAATTTGTCCATCGTACACTCCCACACAAGAGGAAACATATGCAAAAGGATCAGATTCTGCTTGTTGCTCCCAACAATCTCAGATGTTAACAGCAGAGATTAGTTTAGCAGAATTATCAACTGCCGTACGTAGTAAGCAGACACTTATCCCGGTTTAGATTTCATCCCGTACTTTACCATTTAACAGTGTTCCAATTTCGCTCTTTTCATATTACGTGATACATATTAACGTGTTATGGACTAATAATATTGTCCCTGCAAATTGGCGCAAATTCCTTGTTATAGCTATATAAAAAAAGAAAAAACAACAGATAAGCCGGCCTATGATTTTAACTCATACAGCCAATTACCCTGGGCTCTTTTCTAAGAAAGATCATGATGATGATACTAAATAATCGTATGAGATGGTGGATGGAGTCTAATTGCAAATTCCCAAAATCTATGTATAGTTTGCGCCCTTACAATGGATTGCCCTTACGGCTCATGTATATGATTCCTTTATCAATAGAGCTTACCAGACCTTAGATTTCATCAATTCATTCATGTATAACTCCCACTTATCTTTATCAACGAGTAAGTCAACCTGTATGGCTTTCTCCCTCAAACAGCTAAATCTGGCTCATCTGTAACTACCTAGGAGAGGAATTATGATGATTACATATACATTTAATGCTGTACTGCGAACATCGTACTTCCCAAACCAGTGGAAACTATCGCAAATATTAATGATTCTAAAACCGGGCAAAGATGGTACAAACCTAGGATCATACAGGCCGATCTCGCTACTACCTATGATAACCAAATTATATGAAAAGTTAATTATTATACGACTAAATGAAATAGTTAACTATCAGTCGGCTATCCCTCAGCATCAATTTGGTTTCAGAAACAGGCACTCTGCTAAGCAGCAAATACACAGAGTAGTAAAAATTTTTGAAGACGGGCTGGAAGCTAAAAAATACAATGAATTCATTGATATTACTAAGGCATTTGATAAAATTTGGCACGATGGTCTACTCGGCAAAATTTTACGCAAACTGTCAGGCGCATACTAACAAACTGATCACAGTGGTGGGAGACTATGGCGCTGCTCCGCATATACTTGTTATAAACATCGTCGTATTAAAGATAGATTACTCTTAAGATAATTTTAATCTATAATCAAATACTTTCCTACTAACTATTACTTAATACTTTATTTTTTCTAGTTTTAATCTTTTATCTTTTCTTTTGTGCAGGTTTTTTCCACTTTTCCTGTGTTATTAACTTTTAGCTATTTATTATTATAGATTAAGTAACTATTTATTATTTGTAATGCGGTCGAGGTTGTTATATATGTACTCCACTGTATAAATTTTTATATTATGTAAAATCAAATGAAAAAAATATATATTTTATTATTATTATTATATATACTATAATAAACACCCCTATAAAATGTATAATTTAATGTTAAGATTTTATAATGTACCACTGAAAGAGTTACGTTTAACAGAAAACATGTGTTAGTATATGTATATGTACACAAACACCGAAATATATATATATATATATATTTATATATAATTGACTAAATGCAACTTGTTGCTGCGGCTATTGTGTCCTGTTAGTAGACAGTGTCTGAAGTTCTCGATATTTACTTATATTCAAGCAATCGTGTACACTGTTCGCTGTAGATGTTCTTGGTCTTCTTATTGATTACCTGTAACTTTACCGTCTATTATATTTTGTATAAAGTTATTATGTCTTATAACATGTCCTAACAGTTTTATTTTTCGCTTTCCTATATGATTTATTAAACTTCTTTCTTCATGCATTACTTCTAGGACTCATTTGCTTGTTTTCATTTCTTTCTAATACGTTTTCATTATTCTGCGCCGGGTCCACATCTCCAATAAATATTTATTTCCTCACGTTCACAACCGTAATTGAACACACACCGAACGTGTGTTTTCGTAAATTTATTTCAGACGTCTATACTGATGTTCTTATTTGTTAATATTTTTTTGTTAATAACCGTTTCAGTCACATATGCAATTTTGACAGAAAATTATAAATCTTATACAGGTTGTTTAATATATCACGATGCTTTTTTAGATGATTGTAGATGATTTTCAATGTTTTACATACATATAAAATTAGAATTGAGGCATCTCATAATCAACCGGAAAATATATAATTTTTTTAGTATTAAAATTTCATGTACCGTGAAAGTGTTAAATGTACATTTGGCTCGTTTTTATATCTACGTCTGTTATGACACTCCGTAGGTAATGTGTTTTTGTGACTTGTTCCAACTATGTATTCGTGTGCTTTCGCTGATCTACATTACTTTTGTATTCTTTTATATTGATATTTATTTTATAACTGTATTTTATTCATACTGTTGCGCTGCTAATAGAGCAATATCAACCGCGAAACCTATACAGTGGATTTGATCCCATTTACTTTTACTCCCTTTGATTTATTTTTCATCCTATTTTTTTTTTTTTTTGATTGGTTCTTCTACGCGTACGTTAAATAGATCGGCGAAAAATTATATCCTGGCCTTACTCGTTTCCATTTTTTTAGCTTCCGACTTGTATCGATTAAAAATTGTTGTTTATTTATGATTTATATATTATGATTATGTTTCCAGTCTATATTTTTTTTCTTTCAAAATTTTAAACAATATTTTCTAATCGACATTTTCGAATGTTTTCTCTAACTCTATAAATGTTACGTAAGTTTGTTTATACGTCTTTCCAGCAGGAGTTTTAAAGCCGAAGTAGCTTCTCTTGTTCCTTTTCTCATGGTCTTCTAGATATTTTTCAATGTTCCTTTTAGTCGGTTTTGCTGAACTGGATATTCGAAGCGTACGGCAATTGTGTAATTGTTCTGTAATTTGCATAATGTCTGATGTTTTCCTTTTTTTGGGGGGGGGTTGACTTTTTATTAAACCGTCCGTTTAGACACCGTTTTCATAATGGTCATTTATTAATTGGAATAATAAATTTTTCCATTCTTAGCGTTACGTATTTGAATATTTCTGCTTGTATTCCGGCTACTCCTATTGCTTTTTTATTTTTTAACCATTTCAAGGCAAATTCTAATTTAACTCTTATAAAGAAGGTCTTTTGTATTGCGTTCTTCTATTTCTTAAATATATTCCTTCGTATTTTACACCGCTATATAATTCTTCCACGTCTTCTTTCCAGCGGTATAGTATGTTTTCAGTTTCAAAAAGGATTTGTCCCCTCTTACCTTTAACTGTTTTGCTTTTAGTTTTTTACTATTTCTATGTATGAAGTAACGTCTGTATGTATGAAAAATGCTAAACTACCGTTTGCGAACGTTTTTAAATGACTCATTTTAAATATTTCCCGAATTCGTGTTTTTTTTTTTAATATTTTCGCTTTATCATTTTTCCGTCCGAAAATTAGTTAACCGCGTTAAAATAAATAATTGTATCATTAGACAAGGATTTTTTTTTTCATAACGTATTTCGTAGCGCAATCGTTCAAGATAATATTGAACGTAAAGTTCAGATATTGTCAGTAGATATCGCTGCAACTTGAGGTCCAAAATTGTTCAATTTCGGAGTAGAAAATTTTTACAAGTAGAACAACAGCATCACAGAATTATATTTTTCTTCCTGCTTCGTTACACAAGTTGAAACTTATTTGTTCTTCTAATTGCACTCATCCTATGGATACCCATTTAGTGGCCGATGCAGACCATGTTATCCTAGAGTGTTCTCATTATAGTAATTTTCGTGTCGTATTTTATCAAACTCTTCACAGCCTTACCGTTTCCTATAAATATTGCATTTCTCTTAGCTCTTCAAAATGCTGAAGTATATACGGCCCTATACTCCTATATTTTAGATTCTGGCATCATTATTTAATTTTACACATCCCTACATTACTTCTTACTCTGCCTAATTTATAAATAGCCCGTTCTTATTCATTACATAATATAATATACAGACATGGGTAAACTTAATGGAAGCCCCCCCCCCAAAAAAAAAAACAAACAAAAAAAAAAAACGATTTTGCTTTTAGTTTTCTACTATTTCCATGTATGAAGTAACGTCTTTATGTATGAAAAATGCTAAACTATTCGCGAAAGTTTTTAAATGGCTTATTTTAAATATTTCCCTAATTCGTTGTGTGTGGTTTTTTCTTATATTTTCGCTTTATCCATTTTTTTCTTCCGAAAATTAGTTAACCGCATTAAAATAAATAATTGTATCCTTAGACAAGGATTTTTTTTTTAACCTATTTCGTAGCGCCATCGTTCAAGATAATATTAAACGTAAGGTTCAGATATTGTCAGTAGATATCGCTGCAACTTAAGATTAAAAATTGTTCAATTTCTGAGTACAAAATTTTTACAAGTAGAACAACGACATCCAAGAATTATATTTTTATTAGTGAATAAAATAATATAAACGATTTACCTTCTTCTTCTTCGATTATAATACGTATGACTGCGCGTTAACGATCCTAATTGGCATTGTAATATCCTTGGACGTTATCGGATATTCCGCCTTACCGCTACTTGTTCCAGATCACTAATAGAACTTAGACCTATGGCGCACATTCTTCAACACGGAAGTTCTTCTTCCTCTTCCTCGATTTACTTCGGTTTTGCCTTCAATTACCAGCTCGATTGATTCTTTGACCTAAGGTATCTAAAAGATATGCTTTCCCCACTATTAATTATCCGAATCAAATATTTCTCAGTATCAGCCAGCTCTAATACTTTTCCATGGGTAACTCAGCGATAACTGCTTTTGTATAACCAAGTTTTGAAAGCAGTTTGGCGATACGGTTGCCAGTTATGGGATTGTGCCAAGAAAAGTAATATTGCTATTTTGCAGACAGTTCAAAACAAAATCTTTCGGACTATTGTCGACGCTCCGTCGTATATAACAAATCTTACACTACACGAAGGTCTCAAAGTGAAAACTGTAAAGGAAGAAATAGCAACAGTTGCTAAAAAATACGTCGTCCGGCTAGAGAACCATCCTAATCATATGGCGATCTCCTTACTAGGCAACTCACTCGTTATCCGCAGACTCAACAGAACGAATTCACTGGATTTAATATGAATACTATGAATATGTAAAATTATACTTAAGCACCCATTACTGAATGGGATGCTTCTCATGTCACATTATGCATAAATAATCATAAAACTTACTAAAAAGCATTAGCTAGGTGTATAAATTATTAATAAGTAAAAAAAAATAATAATAATAAAAAATTTAAAACGAAAAAATTCTATGCAACAGCGTTTCAAAAGCTTCCAACTTTTAATAAAATATTTTTGTTGTCAGGGTCGGTGCTTCCAATCCGTATAAAAGAATAGCTCACTAAATTTACCAATTTTTGTAAATCTTCCATTGAACCTACAAAGATATCAGTATCATGTGCATATGTCACATTGTTTAAATATCTTCCATTTACTTCGATACCTAGTTTTATATAATCAAACGGCTCACCAAATATTACATCTGCACATATATGTTAAAAAGTAACGCTGATGAAATGCATCCTAACCGAACATACCTCCGAATCTCAATACTTTCTGATTGTGCTCCATCGACTAACATTCTTGATTTCTGTTCCCAATATAGATTTCTATTTATATCAAATACTAAATTCAATGAAATTATTTTCTATTAAAACGAATATTTTTAATCCACATAACATATCAGATCGTACGGCAATATTATACGGCCAAACTGGTCGTATGGAATCCCCAGCTATGGGGTTACACCAAAGCTTTGAACAAGCGAATTATTCGAGTGATTCGAAATAAATTTCTTCGTACAATAACCAATGCTAGCTGATTTCAAATGGAACGAATCACTGCACGCCGATTTAAAAATTAAATGGGTTAATGAAGTTACCGCTGATTTGTCGCTTACCGACATAATAAATGACTCTGTAATCAACCGAATCCGTAAGTCTCAGTAATATTACCTCTACTGATTAAGATGTAAGACGCCTCAAACGTCTTAAACCCAATGATTTAGTGACATCATATGTATTGAATAGTTTAAGGATATATATGTATAAATAACAAAGTCTAGCCAGTATTTATCCATTAATTATAATTATTATTTACTGAGAATTATTTCTAAAATTGTAATATTTATATATATATATATATATATATATATATATATATATATATATATATATATATATATAAGGGTAGCGTCAAAATTACTGAGATTTCTCGCTGATACCAAAGACGAAATGTCGAAAGAAGTGATATACATAATCCAAACACAGCTGATTTTAGTTTTGAAAGGTAAAATAAAATAATTAAATATCGCCAAGTATATCTGTAGTGGTTCTTTGGTAATAAATATTGAACAAAAATAAAAACACTTTATACAATATCACAATTATCGTATATTTAGAGCAGTTTCATTTTTGAATATAAATATGGAATTGCGATACAAATGTAGTTATTGTATTTATTACTGCCTATTTCGTTTCAAACCGCACGCTTCGCAACAATTTACATACTCATCGTATGTCGAAGCAATTTATGCGAATCAGCACAGAAAAGTTTTTAGGAAATTAAAAATTAACAATATTAACATGTTCAACATGCACAACCCCATTTAGCAAATTAACAACGTCCTATAACCGTGATGATTTAAAAGACGGATGACATCTACGAAATTCCACACCAGTTACGTATCTTTATCCGGCCTATGTATACTGGCTAGGATGATAAGTGCTTCCCGCACTCGATTCACATTAATGATGCAGGGTATCAAACATACGGACATTAAAAGTTTTTTATTTATTTATATTCCCTAATTTATTATAGATCACTTTCAAGAATAGAAAGTGAAATTACTTACTCGCGTATCTTTACGTACGTACGAAACCTTTATAGGTTGCTGTTTACAGCATTTTATGATTCGTGTATGTATAAATATGTATATACGTGTGTGGGGGGGGTGCGCGCTAGTAAATACTCAGTAGTCGGTAGTAAGTGGTCAGTAGTCAAATCAGTAGTATCAACAGTGGTCATTAAAAAAAAAAAAATTCTTTTTCATTAGCAACTAACTTAAAAATAATTTTAAAACAACACAATACGTTATACAGCATGATGAGAAATTAATTTTTTTTTTTTTTTAAAAACTGTTTACGGTGTTTTAATTCGTTTTACTTTATGATATTACAATTAAATTAGAAATGGTACTGCCTGTGTAGTAAACAAAATTACTGGGGTCCCTGCCTTTTATTTTGACTTAAGGTAATCATAAGAAATGTTTGATGTTAACTGAACGGAAATATAACATTTATAGGAAACATTCATTAACCATTCTAAATATTTATTATTGTATTCATCATTATTTTCGTTATTATTACTGTTATTATTACTAATATTTATTTTCAGTGTCGATAGATAACGACGAAAAACCAAAATTGTTTTAATATAAATATAAATTTAATTATGTAACTTTAAAAGTAAAATAAAATAATATTATGTATACCGTTTTATAAATTCTGTTATTTCACGCTTGTACGTTGCGATAATTTTATATTCGACGAATCGGAGTGTCGTTATTTAAATTTAATTTGAACATATTTATAATAAGGACAAAATAACAACGGAATGATAAAAAACAAACCGACAAGTATTAAAAACGTAAAGAAAAAATACATAAAAAATTTAAAACCTACATTATTTTTGACATCTAAAAAACAAAAATAAAAACAACGCATTTGAGATTTTGTTAAAATTTTTTTATTTTCTTCTTGTTTTTATACGTTCAAATTTAGAAATCGTGATTTTAAAAATAGGAATATCTACATTTTCGAATAAACTAAAAGATTAGTCAAATTAGGATTTTGAAAAAAAATTTTATAACACTTGAAAATAATGTTTATGATTGTATCCGAATATCTGTGCGGAGAATAATTTCGACATAGATACATTTTAATATTAATTATATTTGAATACTTGTAATTATACATTTTTAAAGAGGATCATTGAAACGAAAAAGTACTTAGGAATATAAATTTTTTTAATTATATAATTAGTAAAATTTTCATGTACCAAAAGGAAGTTGTTTATTTTGCCTCGTTTTTTTGCTATAAAATGGAAATGATTATATTAAAACAGTTAATTATATTTCGTTTATTTAATAATGAAAAGATTTAAAATGTTCTTAAATATGCGTATATATTTGTTTGCATTACGGTCTGTTTATATTTCTTTTCTATATTTTAATTTTAAATTCCAAATTAATTTACATATTTCAGAATTTCAAGTATTAGTATCATGATATAAAAAATAAAACTTTTAAACATAATTGAAAACAAGCATGTTCTATATGTTGAAGATGGTCTAAATACTGTGAAAAATCGGTTTGTTTTTTTCTTTCTCCTTTTAGGAATTGATATGTAGTTCAAGGACCTCTTGGTACTTATCGGAATAGGTAAACAGAAAAAGTATTGTTCTTTTAGTACGAATTTTAAAATATGCTTTTAATCGAAAGTAATGTATTTCAAATATGTTATCGTGAGTTATATAATGATTTATTGTTTAATAATCGATGATTATATTTAATAAAAACCTGATCGATGTTGTAAAATAAGTTCGTACCATTTTTAAATTAGATGATTTTGAATTCATTTAATTTTATGGAAGATCAAATTTATCAATTAAAGGTGAGCGCGTAAAATTATGTAATATTAATAAATCTGCATTTTGCTGTTTGAAATGAAACTAGCGCATTGTCCGAGAAAATGAAAATATTACACGTGCTTGTTATCAATTTTAATGTGTAATAATGTATTCGTTAAGTTTATTCGACAAAATATAAGTGCGTACCAAATAGAATACATGCATCTATTGTAGTTTTCTAGCATCATGTATATAAACATCAAATAATGTCTTGTGATTTAAATAGAATATGATTTATTATTAATTTTTATTTTACATAATTAATTTTGTTGCTCGTTTATATATATATATATATATATATATATATATATATATATATAATAATCGAAATAGTTCTTTTTTTCAAAATATTCATCCAATTTAATAATTTGTGTTTTGCACTAATCCGGTATTTCATATTCATGAAATTGTTTGGCCTTCAATTATGTAAACATCCATAATATAAGACAGAATTAAATAATTTTTAAAAAATAAATATTATTTGCCGATTTATATGTAAAAATCGAGTTAAAATTTTATATATTTTTTTAGGAGTATTGATATCTCGTATATTACGAATATATATATTATGCATTTAGGTGAAACATATTCCCATTTTGTGGTTTATATTGTTACATTTTATATGCATTTAAGTCATTTATAAATAACAATACGGACATTATTTTTGCTTTATATTATGACGTATATTCCGGTGATTTTATAAATATATTTCAACCCTTTCAGTCGCAGTGTCCGTTATACGGTGCACAAATTTTTAACGCTAAAATAAACACATATTTTTATAATAAAAGCAATTTAATTAAAGTAGAATATTTCAATTTTAAAAATATTTATGTAATATATTAAAAATTATCTAATCATCTAAAAATCATTGTTACACACAAAATATTACTTTATATTTTGATATTCTCTATTAATTTTTTTTAACTATTTCATCAAAATGTGTATGATTTTCATTAAAAAAAAAAAAATGGTAACACGTGACTAAAGGGTTTAAATGTGCTATATCAATTTAAATAATTCTTACATGAAATAATAATTAGAATGTCTTATTAAATTTAAGGGAGTTTGTTTTTATTCTTATTTTACTGTAATAAATATGTACTAGTTAACTTTAAAATTTAATATTTGTTACCCAATGAAATTATGTTCATAAATTAAAAACGAAGATTTATATCCATCCATATATATATGTGTATATATATATGCATATATATGAGTATATATAAATAAAATAAACCTAAGTTCAATTGCACCGTTGAAATTATATTTTCAGTTTTGCTACTTTGTGTAATTTCTATCTTTCTTAATATTAAAAAAGTAATTTACTTTTTTTTTTTTTTAAACGTTTTTAATTTAGGTTTGTACAAAACTACATTTTGTTACTTCAATGTGGTTTTAATTTTTAATCGTTTTCCTATCTATTCATAATTTTATTTCGTTTTTAACTTGCATGTTTTATATGTTTCGATATCAATGTATTGTATACATGCCATTTTTCTAACACTCCTAAGACGTTTAATTATAAATCGTCATATATAATGATTCTATGTTGTTATTGAACTTAAGTTGTACGGGAATACATCAAATTATTCTTAATGTTCGCTATCATATATAATTTATGTTATCGGTTCAATTTATAAACTTAGGAAGAAAACGCTAGGAAATGATAAAAAAATTATACGAATTACGCATTAAATAAATTTCTATTTAATATAATTTTTTGTAATTGTAGTCGGTCTACATGAAGTGTATATATATATATATATATATATATATATATATATATATATATATATATATATTGATTGTGTTTTCATTTTTTACACATAAACGTATATTTTTGTACGTCATTATACGTTTTCCTTGTTTAAATAATCCTTATTTATCATTATTTTTTGTTTACAGGTATTTACGTTTATTATCCGCTAACTAAATTCTTATATCCGTAATAAAAAATTACTCTCGTTCATCTTACTGGAACTATTTTATAGCGATCGCAGAATCTTGAGTTTCAGTATGTTTCATACGCTGTAAAATTTACTCCGTTTACATATTGAATTCGCTATGAATTACAGGTAAGTTTTTTTATTAATTATTACTATTAAGAAAATAACAATATGAATTGAGACGTTTCTAATTATTTTAATCGGTAAGCTTTTATTGATGTTTAAGTAATACATAAAATAAAAATTGGATTTAACTTAAGGTTTGTATTTATACCTATATATAGAATGTATAAAATACCAACCTTAAGTTATATCCAATTTTTTTTTTTTTTTTTTTTGGCTTCTATACAGTTTACCCATGTCTGTATATTATGGAATGAATAAGAAAGGGCTACTTATAAATTAGGCGCAGTAAGAAGTAATGTAGGGGTGTGTAAAATTAAATAATGATACCAGAATCTAAAATATAGGAATATAGGGCCGTATATACTTCAGCATTTTGAAGAGCTAAGAGAAATGCAATATTTATAGAAAATGGAACTTTAAGGCTGTGAAGAGCTTAATAAAATGCAACGCGAAAATTACTATGATTGGAACACTCTAGGATAACATGGTCTGCATCGGCCACTAAATGGGTATCCATAGGATGAGAGCAATTAGGAATTAATAAGTTTCAACTTGTGTAACGAAGCAGGAAGGCGACTACACCCGAGTCTCAGTTGACAAATGGTAGTAATAAAACCCCGCAATTTGATCGTTTCAACTTTAATATTGTAGAACCATGGATTGGAAGGTATGTCGGGTTGAATGGATTTATAATGCTTTGCAGTAAATGGATCGGACCACAGATTTTTCCAGTATTCCTTATGCGCATATTTAATATACGCTAGGAGGTCTGTAGGAGTATAAAATAAAAAAAGTCCGTAATGTAACCGTTGAAGTAACTAAATGATCAGCTAGATTATTGCCATGGATATCGCTATGCCCGGGGATCCAAATAAATTTCACTCTTACACCGAGAGAGTTTAATCGGTATATATAATTAGATATATCCAGTTTATATATATATATATATATATATATATATATATATATATATATATATATATATATATATATATATATAGATAGATAGATAGTCTATTGTTACAAGAAACTTGTGTATCATATTACGTTTGATCGGAGTATTGAATTTGTAGAACTAGGGTGTAGATGGTATATCAGGCTAGATAGATTTAAGCTTATTTAGTACCGTAAGAAACGACCACAATGCTTCCCAATATTATAAAAGTATGTAATAAAAAGAGTTAAATGATTAAAGGAAGATGCAGTCGAGTTAGCAAGGGAGTTTAATGCCTGAGTGGCTAGAAATCCATGAATTACTCTACTGCTATACCAACATTATGTAATCGTACTAAAAAATTACGTATTCTAAGTATAATTGGAGGAGAACGAAGATTAGACGGTGAGTATTTCAAAGCTTTAAGACAACTTTAGAGTCTGAAAGGATAATGATATTTCTAGAAGAACGATTGTGTAGCACATATTTAAGAGATTGAAAAATCGCCATGGATTCAGCATTGGAAATTGAAGAGAAACGTATTAATAAAAATTTCTTAATAATTGATAACGAACGCGAGACTAACGAAAGAAGAATATTTTGACCCGTCAGTGAAAATGTGTAAAAAATTAGGTCATTTATAATTAATTATGGAACTAAATAAGGCAGTTAAGGAAAGGACACCGTGCTTAATGAATTGAAATTTGTCCAGACTTATGTTTATGGAGACAATATTGTACTATGGAAAAGGAAAGAAGAAAGAATAACATCCTGGAATCTTGAGAAATTACGGGATGATTAACACAAATCTCCAATTATGATAAATTTGTAGAAAACATTGAAAGAAGGACGTGTTGTTTATAGAGTAGATATTTAATAAGAATTTTTCATCTAGAAGGGTTTATACATAGTAAAAGGCAGATTCTTTGACTCAATGTGTAATGCAGCAGTGGGAGTAGACGAAAAAGTGCTAAGAGTTAAACTTAGACAGAGATTTTGGATTTTATCTAAATTATTGGGAGCCCTAGCCGAGGCGTTTGCAATGAGAAAACGGCTATAGTTTAGAGTACGTAGGATGAATGATTTATAAAAAAAAAATATGACCACTGATTCGCTATTCCAAGTAGTGTGACTAAGAACTTTACCTTAATGTTAATATACGAAATATGCTTCGTCTATGGTTGTGATCAAGAATAAAATCCAGATATTTATGCGATGTAACAAATGGAATGGGACAATGGGGTACTGATAAATCGTTTCTGGTAATGACTATATTTCTGTATGTGAATATAATCGATTCGCACTTGTTAAGGGAGAGTGTAAACCTCTAATCAAATAGCCTATTAAAAAACAAAAATAAGTACGCCTAGTAGATTAATATGTTGTTCCAAGTTTGTGTATGTAAATTATACAACAACGTCATTAGCATATGATAGAATTTTGATGTTGCCAACTATATGGGAGTTGAATAATTGAAATATATACATATTAAACAAGATTGGACTTAATACTGAGCCTTGCGATATATCTACACGTGTACTGATCGCAAAATTGGATCTACTACTGGGTGTTTAAAAATAAGGGTACGATGGGTAAATAGATTATTGCATTAGCAATAGAAACAGGAATACCCAAAGAATTAAGAGTGTTATTCAAATCGGTATTGAAACAGAATCGAATACCGTAATATCGAAGAAACTTGACACAAGGTATCTTTTATCAATAAATGTATTATAAATATTTGAAACCATTTGGGTAACATAGTGTAGGAAACTAAGATTATTGTGGAAACCGTGTAAACCAGAAAGGAAAAGATATTTTGGTCTTCAAGCCTCCAGTTAATTCCATATTTCCAAATTCTTTCAAATGATTTATCTAATATTAGAATTTATTTATTATCCCGTCTTAGTATATTTTTCCATATTTTTATTTCCACTTCTTGTGTGTATGGATGAGCACGGAATATATCTTCTCACCTTAAATATTCGTAGTTTATGGAAACATTGTAATGATCTAGTAGTTTTATTGCATATACCTAATACTGTGTATCATGTTATTGTATTGACCGAAACGTGGCTGTATACGTCGTCAGTCTAAGCTCAATTTAGGGATGGGAATAGGCCATATGACGTAATAGTATACATGTCAAATTTATTACATCATACAAGATTCAACTTATTTTTAGAATCTGGTAAAATATAGCTTGACTGAAGCTTTATCTGAGCTTCAACATAGCTAATGGTGACTATATGTTTTTAGTATGTTTTTATCGCTTTTTCGACCCTTCTATGAGTAACTTCATTAAGAATTTAAATGGTATATTAGAGCTTCTCGGCTCTCTAAACTGATGTTATAAATATTAATCTGCTTGACACGCTGGTCTGCAATGATTACCTTAATATGATGAATACTCAGGATTTTTCTAGCGTTGACAATGAACCGACTAGATTAAATCGGTCGTCGTGTCTTGATCATGCTTTTATTTGAATGAATCGCGTAATTTAAATGTAGTTTTATACAGTGTATTAAAAATTAACTTCGATCACTTTGGAGATAGTTGTAGATTTATAATTTCGTTGGGTCTTAAAATAAAATGTAACCTCACTTTGGACTATGATGTTTTCAGTAAAAAGCTACATCAAATAAATGTATCCGTCATATATTTTAGTAGTAGCTCTATTGATAAAAAGTTTAGATGGTTTAGTTAATGCTATGGAATGTAATAAGTAAAAAATTATGTAAACGTCGGGGTTTCCATAAACGTTTACAAATGGATAACGAAGGAAATTTTACAATTGTGCCAACTTAAATATTTCATTCATAAGCTTGTTTATACCCATTAAATAACGATGTAATTAAAAAGTTCAAAACAACTTATGAAAGTCTTCAGAAATTTGAATGACAAAGAAAATTTATTACTCAAATTTATGTTCAATCAAAAAAATGCATTGTTAGATGGCGAATAAAGTTATGGGGGAAACAAAACTCAATTGTTAAAGCCATTGTTAATGAAACTCTATCCGTCTTTAAATCTTTTGTTACTCGCTGTTTTAACGAATATTTTTATAACAGTGTTGTAAATTCGGTAGACTCGTATCGTTCATATTCTAACATCGCTGGTGAGACTCACAATATATCACCAAATGTATTTACATTTGTTGATTTCTCGCAGGGTGATGTTAAGTCTGCCATCTTATCTCTCGCGAATAAATATATTCATTTGGCTCGGATGGTCTTTCTACATCGTTAATTAAAAGAAATTGTGATTTTTTAAATTAAATTACTAACATGTTTATTTAACGATTCCTCATATATATATATATATATATATATATATATATATATATATATATATATATATACAAAGCTTGGGATAAAAAAGGTTTGTCTAATTACAGACCTATTTGTATTCTCTAAATGATCTCTAAAATTTTTCAGAAATGCATTAAAAAATATAAAGTACATTTTTTTTTTAGTAAAAATCAATTCGATTTTTTGAGGTGAACAGGATGCACAACGCAGCGTTATATGAGCATATACCTCATATTACAAATTGCTTAGAGATCGGTTGTTGCCGTATATTTTGACTTGCATAAAACTTTTGACGCAGTGGATCATTTCTCCTAAACTTCATGTTCTCTCGTCAGTTCTAGATCTTAAAAGTTTATAAAAAAAAAATGTTCATAGTGATTATATAATATCTAATTATAGGATGTCTAGTATTCTCGGTCTCCATACTTATTCTTAATATATGTTAACGATCTGTGTGATGTAAGAGTTTATGGTAAAATTATTAGCTAATGCGAACGATACTGCACTTTTAGTTAATTCTCGATATACGAATATTTTACAAAATTTAGTTCAAGCAGATTTAAATTGTTTTATGCGTTGGTTAATTAATAATAAACTAATTTTAAATACTCTTAAAACGAAGTTCGTAATTTATATTTTTCAGCCTCAATATATATAGATAATAAATTTGCGAAAATATCAAAACTGAATGAATACCATAGTCGAATTCGGTCCTTGTATATGCGTGGCCGCGATTATATTTAATGCGTTTTCCGAGGTACTAAAAATTTAATTTAGGAGTTATAAATGGCGACGTACACCTTTACTAGAGTATAAGGAAAATAATCGGAAAACAATTTTACATTAACTTACGGTTTATAATTGTATCATACGACAGTGGGTTTGGCAACTTCACAAGCGTGGAACTAAGATGAAGTTTAAGTGGGTCCCTGCCCACTGTGGCGTCCGTGGAAATGAGATAGCGGATGCGATTACTCGATCGGATCTAAGTCCATTTATAAAATTGTATTTTATTCAAAATAAACTGGATTTGGATTATTTCCGTAATTATTATCACCATTACCATTTTTATTATTTATTATTTATTATAAATTAATATGATTACTGTCGATACTTATCTGGGCACGAACAATATGATTGTTATCAGGTGGGAAAACACACTTGGACTGTCGTTATTATCCACTATTACTAATAGTGATCGAGTTAATACCTATTGATAGTCCTGAATAAAATAACGAGTGAGAAAACAAAGAAAGAAAAATGAAAAAAAAAAGGATTTTACAAACTTAAATTAGACGTAAATCAGACACGACCGATCGGTTATCATCATTACTGCCGTCCCCGCATCGGAGGTAGGCGACTACTTTGTACAGTGGCAATCATAATATGGTGCTAGCGTAGATAGACGCGCACACTTGGGAGAACTGATTGTAATCACGTTGTTGTCACGACACAACGCAGTCTCGTGTGTTTTTGTAATGTATTATATTATTACTAGCGCGCATATGGTGTTTGTTATTGCCATCCACGCTATAATATTAGGATTATTTTATATATATATATATATATATATATATATATATATATATATATACATATATATATATATATATATATATATATATATATATATATATATATATATATTTTGATGATAATTTTTGCGCTGTCGATCGTATTCGAACTCGCCACCTTCCGTATAGAAGTCCGTGTTCTATCCATTAGGCTATTCTGACGATTTACGACGAATATAAATCGCGACAAACGATTTAATCAAGTTTCAACTGATTCTATAATGTCGAAATTATAATTAATAATAATATTCGCATCCAGTTTATTCGTATTCAGCCCTATTGATTGTCGTTGGCGGAGTTAACGGAGGAGTAAAAATTGCAAAGTCGCAACTTAAGTAATTCATATTCGTAATTCGAAAAATTAATGAATCGAAAAAGTCGAAAGTCAAATATAGTCAGATAATATTAAGACGCTGAATACATTTTTCTATCGAACGCAACTACAGACGATGTAAAAGGGAACGGAATTCAATACGTAAGCATCGAGACTTATTCGTACGGAAAAATATACTAAATGCAGAAATTAATCTACTTCACTACCGATCGTGCTCATTTGAATCTTTCAGTTATGTTCTTTTAAATAAAGTATCCGTGATACGCGTATAAGAAATCTGAATGTCGTTTATTTATTTGACTTTCATTTGCAAGATTGAGAGATTCCATGCAGCTCGACATTTGCTGAAATTGTTCTGTATCATTCAATTTTGACACGAGGTTCTTAATAGTCAATGTGATCATTCGCTTTGTTTAAAGTTACAAGCTAATCTAGTTTCCGCTCAAATATTGAAAAAAAAAAACCCTTTTTTTTCTCTATCATTTCCGTTAAAGGGAAAAAGTGTACATCGACGTTGACGACCGTGTGTACAGAATAAATGGAACAAAAAAGTTCAGAAAGTTTTTCGATCGTTATGTCGTTATCGAGTGAACGTTAAAAAGAAATTAAATATAAAAATATATAATTATATACAATATAAAAAATTACAAATTATAAAAAATACTAATTTAGATATAAAATTTCTACAACAAATTGAAAAAGAAAACCGTATTTTATATTTGGTTATTTTTGTAAATTATTATTTATTATT
The DNA here is from genome assembly GCA_032883995.1 of Coronaproctus castanopsis. Classification (NCBI taxonomy): domain Eukaryota; kingdom Metazoa; phylum Arthropoda; class Insecta; order Hemiptera; family Monophlebidae; genus Coronaproctus; species Coronaproctus castanopsis. Next base: position 60,352,518 of record CM065054.1, read on the forward strand.
TTACAATAATTGGGCTTAAGTCTGATAACCAAAATTACCCATTGTATACTCTATTTTAATATAAATATATCATATATATGATAACGAAAGAACAGTGAAAAAAAGGAATGATGAGAAAAAATGCAAAAGAAAAAAAACCATGAAGATTAATTTTAGATATATACACGTAGGTGGCCAGAGCTGCGAGGATATTGTCGTTATTCAGGGCCAATAGGTGGGCAACCGAGAAGGGTGAGTAATTATTTAAACGTAAAATTTCATTAATAAAGACATCTCTATAGTACTGCTATACAAATCGCAAACAAAAATCACACGATTAGCATCGGCTATAGTTCCCGCATGCACAGGACAGTATACAGATGGAGTAAGATTGATAGAGTAGGCTAGGAAGGTAATTGTGGTTGGAACGAAGTCTAACCAGGATTGAAAAGAAAAGACGAGCTGTTAGGTTTTTAGGAGTCGTAAGTGCGAGAATGGATGTGGTAGGGAGATTAGATTGGATAGATCTATAAACCGTCTTTTACATAGACTTCTATCGATGAAGAAGATCTGCTCGAGCGGATGCAACTAAAGAGGAGGAAGGAATACTCGGAAAGAGGTTTCCTTCCAATGCCTCAAGTTTTTCAGTCCGATCGCATACTTAATTTTTCTGGATACCCTCATGAGCTGGAACCCAAACGAAAGATACAAGGACATGTAAGACAGTCACTTGCTATTAATATTTTCCCTCTGAACCCATTAGATCTGATATAATGGCTTTGAGAATGACGAAAGCCTCTGATGTAAACACGATACAACATTTTCGGAATCTAAACAGTTTGTTGTAATTTAGATGAATAGTAAGCTGAGATACCGTATTTTTTTAACCATCTGTAAAAACTTGTGATCTGGCCATAAACTAGCGGTGGTTGATAATATATTATTCATTTGGCAATGACTTCTCTTACAGTCTCCATTAAAGAGAAAACAGCCATATTCTAGACGGAAGCGAATGACAGCAACGTAAATTATATGAAGTATACTCGAATCAGGCTCCCACCAAACAGAAGTTAGAGACTTCGAAATGTTAGAGGCTCGGAGAGATTTCCCTGCTAAGTCTTTGATATGTGGACCCTCGTGTTAATTTTTGGTCAAATATAATCCCCTAGAAGCGTTTCTGCTAGGTAAAGATGAGTGGTTCACAGTTTAGTGTAACCGAGAGATGAACCAGATTTAGCTGTTTGAGGGAGACATTTATACAGGTTGACTTACTCGTTGATAAAGATAAGTGGGAGTTATGCGTGAAAGAATTAATTAAATCTAAGGTCTGTCGTAAAACAAACAAACATTCCTGTAAATATTCTCCTTTGTTATATACAACAATAACATCCGCATAGGAAGTATAATATACCTTATCTGGTATCTGGTCAAAGAGAGGAGAAATATACAAGTTAAACAGTAAACGGCTTAGCACAGACCCTTGGAGGAGACCAGTAGTGTAGACTGTTCTGAGTAAACAACTAGAGTAATTTAAATGGTGAAAAACAAGAGTGCGATTAATCAACAGATTTTGAAGGAAAACAGCAAGGGGTTTAGAAATACCGATCTGAATAATTCGATTACAAAAAGTCGGAATATGGACATTATCATAAGCTGCCTGACAATCTAGAAAGCAGGAAGTAAGGTAAGCTCTGTTAATAAAGGAATCATATACATCAGCCGTAAGGTGGGCTAGGTAATCCATTGTAGAGTATCCTGGACGGAAACCATTCATAGATTTTTGATGCAGTTAGACTCCATCCACCATCTCAGACGATTATTTAGTATGGCCGACATGATCTTTTTACGACAAGAGCCCAGGGAAATTTAAAATCATAGGCTGGCTTGTCTGTTTTTTTTTTTTTTTTTTTAATATACAGCTATAACAAGGAATTTGCGCCAATTTGCAGGGACAATAAGAGGTTATATATATATATATCGCATAATATGGAAAGAGCGAAATTGGAACACTGTTTAATGGCAAAGTACGGGATGAAATCTAAACTGGGAGAAGTGTCTGCTTTACTGCATACGGTAGTTGATAATTCTTATAAACTTACATCTAAATTAGTATTTTTTACGTTTTATATTTTTATATTGTATACATTTATATTATTACTCGATAATGGCTTAATGGCCGAAAAGTTTTGCGATTTTTTATTTAAATTTATCGATTTTATTAACTCCCTTTGTTCGTTATTTATTTATTAAATTCACTACATTCCGTACGTGTCAAAACTATGCGCAGAAGTCGAGTTTAAGATGTTTTTACAAAACAAGCACTTAACATCAGATTTCGCTGGTTTGTTTAATTTCATTGAATTTTCTAATGAGAACTCTGCACAAATATGTCGAAATATTTCCATTCAAACAACGGATATGATTAATTTCTGAAAATTTGTTGCATCTATAACAATTCGTAATTGCCTGAATTATATACGCTTACGTAAACACAGTGCGATATAAACGCGGTTTTGACGTTAACTAGTATAACACAAGCGCGCTCATTAAGCGCAATTATAATAATAATAATAACGTTGATAACGGTCAGGCTTTGCCGTTAACAGTAAACGGCGACAACACCGAATATATAATATTAGATTATCGATTTACTTCCGAGAAAAAGTCATCGATTATCTAGTTATAAATTACTTAATGTCATGTTTTTTTTTTTTTTTTTTTTTTTTTAATATGTATTTAAGATATTAATTATTTCTTAGAGAAATAGGTGAGAAAATCACTGAAAGGTCGGACGTATCATGGAGATTTAGCTACATTCCTGTACAGTGGAAATTTGCGAATATAATTGTTATACCTAAGCCGGGGAAGCTACCGACAGAAGTGGCTTCGTATAGACCTATAAGTCTGATTCATATATTTTTAAAAATTTTTGAGAAATTACTGCTAAGAAGACTTAAATCGGTTCTGTTCACAAACAATATAATACCGCAGTATCAATTTGTATTTAGAGATCAGCATAGTACAATAGAACAGATTCACAAGGTTGTTGATGTTATTCTCAGATGTTTTGAACAAAAAAAACTTTGTTCCGCGATGTTTCTGATTATTGAAAAAGCGTTCGATAAAGTGTGTCATGATGGCGTATTTTATAAAATAAAATGCAAATTACCGGTTCCTTATTATTTATTAATGAAATCTTACCTCTCGGAGAGTAACTTTCAGGTTACTAACAACGAGGCAGTTTGTAACATCTATCCTATTCGATCTGGAGTACCCCAGGATTCGAGTACTTGGACCGATACTGTATCGAATATTCTCTTCGGATTTTCCGCTAAATACTAGCACAACTACAGCTATGTTTGCTGATGACACTGTTATACTATCTGTCGACTATGACATCGAGTTAGCATCATGTGTTCATACTGGAAAAAGGTTATACGAATTATCTAGCATGAACGCTCAATAGAGTAGAAATTTCCACCATAGGTAGTGTGAAATACCTCGGTTGTGCGCTTGGATCATAAATAGACGTGGAGTAAACACGTTAATGCCAAAAAGAAACAACTCAACCTAAAATTTATTAGTTTGGTTAATCGGAAAGACATCCAGACTTCCAATAGAAAGTAAAGTCTTGTTGTATATATGGTCCTATGGGATAGAACTTTCGAGCTCAGCTGACAATTCGAGTATCGATATCATACGGTTATCCCAAGATAGAATCTTGCCTTTCAACAGTCGGAGCGCCATGGTTCGTGCGCAGTGATGATATACTTAAAGATTTGCAAATACTCATCAATCAAAGAAGTGATCTGAAACCTTAAGGAACGATACATGCAACGGTTAAAAAAAAAAACACGTTAATTACCTGGCACCGAACTTTATAGTAAACCGGTCCAGATTCGTATACGCTTAAAATGGTGTAATCTTATTAATTATCATATTCTGTAAGATCGCTCACAAGGCTTGCGTACCATTTGTAAAATAGTCGAGCTATAAGATAAGGAGCTGCGGCTATAGGATCACGCTTCACTAAATAAATTTAATTTGATCCTTGAACGTTATCCTCGCCGCTTATTGCCTCAAATAGGTCGACCACTACCCTTCGGAGCTACAGCTAGAAACGGTTACGTAAATGTCAAAATAAACTGTTAAGTGATCAATGAACGTGATTTTACGGCGATACTTGTTATTATTTGTGGTGAGCCATTCTTCCTTACGCATTCGACATTTGTATATTATATACATTAAAGGATGAGACAAAACGACTTCGCGAAATATGTGTAAATAAGTTTATTATCTCAATTAACTTACACACGCATACTCGTATGAACTAGGAGAGATTACATACTGGCTGTGAATTGAAAAGAAGCGAAATATATAACTAACTTATGTTAAAGGCTAAACTCGATGAAGAGAATATCTTATTCTTATGCAAGGAATAACTGTAATAGTGATAATAATAGAGACAATAACAAATATAGTAACAATAATAACACTTTTTCTTTTTTTACTGTTATTATAATTATAGATAGTATATTTAATAATGGTTCATAAAGCTAAAGTATATATAATAATAATTCAAATTAAAATTATAATTCACTTCAAATTTCGGCTTTACGGTTTTATTCGGGATAAATTATGATAAAGAAAACTAAACGCCTCTGCGCAATAATGCGTAAATGGTAAAATACATATCGCCGCTTTTTCAAGGGACAACTACGTTAATACATTCCAATACATACATATACGGACAGATCCTCGTATGCACATCAGACATTGACGTTTGTTACCTTAATTGATTATTCGAATGATAATTATTAACATCTGTGTACATTTATAATATTTATATGTGCATTATTTAACGAATAATTCCGTGGTTTTTTATTTTCGTATACGCATTTATATCTAGAAGTATATGAATTAACTATGAGATTGTTAAACATTTCCTTACATAATTTTTTCATACGCCTGATAACCGGATAGACGAACAACGAGTGATCAAATAATCTTATCATCTGATATTTTATTCATCTGTATTTTTTCTATCTATCTACGTATGTTTTCATTTTCGTAGCATCTTATTTCAACAATGTTTCTTTTAGGCTACGATATTTTTTATAAACTAACAAAAAAAAAAAAAAAAAAAAAAAAGTTATTCACCTAGATAAAATGAAATTTTATTTTTTTTATAATGTGAAATATTTTTTCTTATAAAAAATCATTTGAAAAATTAGTTAAATCACTAAAATTTATTTTCTCGTGAAAAACACAAAGCTTTTCGGCATTTAGTCATTATCCAGTGATAAATTTCATTTTTTAAATCATAATTTTACAAGTATAAATTAAAAATAATTACGTAAAAATATCTGATGGCGACGGTGAAACTATATTCCATAAAATGTTATTCTTCTTGTCTGTTCTGTTATTAATTTATTTTTTGAATTGTTGAAATTGAATATATTAACATCGATATATTTGTTTACTTGATTTTGTTTTTCTATTTATTTTTTTCTATATTGTTTTCTGGATTCTGCAAAGATTGTGTACTGATGAAATTTTAAATTTTCATTTACTGTCGTAATGTACGGTATCCGAAAATAAAATATAAAATATAAAAATATACATACACAAAAATTTTTAAAAAACACAATTTTACGAGTATAAATAAAAAAGAAGTATTTGAAAATGGAAAAGTATGTAGGATCATACTTAGTAAAATACTTACAGAAAAATGATGTTATTGATAGAAATCAATATGGGTTTCAGAAAAACAAATCAACATCGCAAGCACTTGTCGACTTTGCTGAAGAGATAAGGACAAATCTGGAAATGCGAAATAAAGTGATAGTGACGTTCATTGACTTAACAAAGGCTTTTGACACAGTGAACCATGATAAATTGTTAATAAAATTGAATAACATAGGTGTAACGGGTAAAGTCTGGAATTGGTTTAAAAATTATCTGAGTGATAGAAAGAGCGTAGTAAGTATATCCGGAGTAAAAGGAATTGAATTTAAAATGAGAAATGGTGTACCGCAAGGGAGCAACTTAGCCCCGATCTTATTTAATATATATGTAAATAGTCTGCAAAAATATTTAAATTATAGTAAAATATATGCTTTTGCCGATGACATAGCGATAATAACGACAAATATAAATATAAAAATAGCCATTGAAAATATGCAGAAAGACTTAATACAAATTAGCATATGGGCCCGTGACAATAACCTGATAATAAATACTAAAAAAACAAAATGTATGTTCTTCAAATCTATGATGGATATAGAAAGATACAAGCCTATATTACAGATGCACTCAAATGATTGTGCCCATTACATGAAACAGGAGAATAAGTGCAGTAACAAAGATTGCGAACAAATAGAAATGGTACGAGAACACAGATACTTGGGTGTGTAATTATTGACGAAAATTTAAGATGGAATAAACACATAAGTTCTGTGGAAAAAAAAATTCGAGCAACATTGCCAGCATTGTATACATTACAAAACTACGTTAGTAAAGAAACATTAAAAATAGTATATTATGCGCTGATAGATTCACGATTAAGATATGGTGTGCAGGCATGGGGTTTAGCTAAGAAGTATTATACTGTACGTATCGATCGTTTACAGAGAAAATCCTTACAACTAATTACAAGAGATAATGATAGTGAATTACATAAACTTTTGAAGGAGGAAAACACGCTGGATATAAAAGGACTGTGCTTAATGGTTAGAATGTTGGATTATATTAGAAATCGGAAACCTGTAAAAGTTAGGGAAAGAAAAGAAATAACATATGATCTAAGGAAGATACAAAAATATCATACTCAAGTACCGAAATCGAAGCATGGAAATCAGACAGACATGTACATATTGCCGCGTATGATGAACGAGATACCAGAAGAAATATCGAACGAAAGGGTGGAGAGGAAACTAAAACGTGAATTAAAAAAATGGTTACAAAATAAGGAAAATGTGGATAAAATACTATAAGAATAATGAAATGACGAGGATTATGAAATACAAATATAGAATGATACAATGCGGATGTCAGGGTTCTACTACCGATTGGAAAATTAAAATTTTGGTGTAAATGGAAGTCTATATGTGGATGATTAGAGTGGAAATATATTGTTTGCAAATTGAAAGTTAATATGAATTAAAACTACTCTAACAGATGTATACATGTATTCTATATGTGTGTGCGTGTGAGTGTGTATGTGTGTGTGAGTATGGTACTGATCAGTACTTAAGCTCACTTTGGCAGTTAAGTTAGAGAGTACGTGAGAGTGTAAATGAGTTATAATTATATAAATAATCGGTAATTAAAGAAATCAATATAATAAATGTAATCAAAATAAAAATTTATATTAAGCGTAAATGTATAATATTAAATCATAAGAAATGTAATTACCCGTCGACAAGCGAAAGCTTGACGGGATAAGTAGTATTAAAATAATTGTATTATGTCGTATGAGTGTTGTTGTGTTGTTGTGTGTATACATGAGGTGTGATTATGAGTGTATATATCATTATAACATTTTTCACAAATATACGTTTTAAAAAAAAAATAAAATATATATATATATATATAATGGCGTCGCGGAAGAAGTTTAAAAGTGTATTTGAATTATTAATGAATAAATTCCGTTTGTATTGATTACAATTATCATCGGCCCCATTGAGAGAACTTATTTAAAACGATATTGCAAATAATAATAAAGCTGTGGAATGAGTCTAATTTATTTTTATCGCTTATTCGTTTTCGAAAGTATGTACGGTCGTTACTGGCGAGTAAAGGTTGGGTAGTGTACAGCGGGTGGGTGGGGTTAAATTTGAACTACCCACGATATTATTACGGAAGGTTACATGTAAATTAGTGTAGCTGGTTCAATCCGAATCGATAGCCAATCAATTTCTACTTGTAATCGTATTGTGTAAATCTCATGTAACATACGTTCGTAGCATATATAATTTATTTCGCGAATACGTTTTTTTCCTTTTACTATGCTTGCGTGTATCGTATAGTTTACATATATTCTGCTAAATATGTTTATGTATTTGGGGATCGTATATTTTACTTTCGACACATATACATACATATATATATTTATGTATGTATATAATAACGTATAAATGATAGAAATTGAAATAAGAACAATAATGATAAACACGCTACCGATTAATCTATATCTTGTACGATAAGAAACGCGAAATTAAACAATACGTAAATTTGTCCTCGCCGTAACTCATAAAAGTACATGTGCTACGTATCATTTTGTACTTCCAACATCGGTATTTATGGTGATCTATCGGACGTAATTTGAAATTTAACATTTTCATCTTATGTGCAGTGTCTAATTTGAAACAATTTTAGCCGAGAATTAACTTTAATGTTTTTATTTTTTTACACACACACACACACACACACACATATATATATATATATATATATATATATATATATATATATATATATATATATCTTTAACTGCCATACCGAAAATGATGTTTTATGCTCCAGGCCATACAATTTTTTTTTTCATGATTTCTCAACATTCCCACCATAATTGAGCTATTTCGTGATAGTTTTAATTTTTATTTTTTAGATTCTTCATTCAAAATATATGCTATGTATTAAATATATTACGATTTTACGCATAATTTGTGCTTTGAGGTAATGTGTATCAGTTTGATACACACGGGCATCAACTGAAAATAAAACTATGTGTGAAAATTTTATTATATATATTTATATACATACATATATACAAAAATTTAACGGTGCAAAACCCATTTGAAAAGTACACGAAAAGTCTATTAACTTATAATGATATAGTGTAAATATAAGTGTATACATTAGTAGTATTATTTTGTGCGAATTACCCACAAAAAAAATAAAACACCGAATGCACATATATGATTTGTATTGGAATGATATACACGAAGTTTTTATTTGATTATTTTTTTCGGCTGCACATTTACCCTCGAAAAATGATAGGCAGTTTTTCAATAGCACACTATTCGTTTTGTATTATTCTCAGCGATTTTTTTTTCTATAGTTCTCTTTGTACAATTGACACGTACAACATTCTTCGTGTATTCCAATGTTTCTTAGTATATATATATCCAATATATTCTCTGACTTTTGTGACATTTTCTTTTGTACTTTTGCCAAATAAATTATGCGACTGTTCACAATATCGGTTTTCATTAATTAATCAAATGCAATTTTTGGATATAATTTTTTTTAGGGGGATGCCTTTACAGCCTACTCCACGTGATGTTGTACGTACTAACTTATATTTCTATAAACGAGGACAACTTCTCTAGATATATCGTTATGTCTAGAAACATATGTAAATTCTCAAGATAAGGAAGGGATCATACACTGTACGGACGACCGTTATGTGATGAGCGCAATAATTTCAGGTATAGTTCAGAATGTTATTGAAGAACATGTGATCAGGATTTTTTTATGTTCAGTATAGAGAAGGCAGTATGGAGTTTCTCTCAGCTGCGTAAGGAACAGGCGGTCCGGCTGCAAGTAATGACCGAATCGCAATCTGCCGATAGGTACAATTCCTTTCCGCTTAATGTTTTTAAAAAAAGTAGCACGATGAAAATTTATTGAGATACGGTTACGTAGCAAGGAACGACTATTATATACACTCCACATATATCTGTTCCCAAAGTTTTCTATATTCCGACTGTATAAAAATTTTAATAAAGTGCAGAAACTAAAGAGAATACCACACCACTAGAGGACTCTTCACCCATTAGCTAACGAATCTACAATTTCATTGTCAGGGATTTCTACTCGATGTCCCGGGTACCGATAAGAAAGATACAAGTTTTAACATAATGAATGAAATCAATGTATCTGGCACCTACCATCTCCATTGCCTTCGAAATGCTTTGAGATAACTATCCGGAAACTTCGTATAAATTAAGAATGATAAAGATATTTAGTTCCTCGACGAATACTGTTACAATATGAAGTTATTTAATCTGACAAATCAATATGTAGCCTTTTGAACCGTTGTAAAATCAATTGTAACATACGGTGGAAAAAGTTTTCAGTTTTTGAGGTAGATTTATTACTGTCAAACTGGTGTCTATCCTACACTTTTGAGTTATAATATTTTATGTGATTTCCTAAATATTAAACTCTCGAGCGCTAGGAGAAATATAAGTAAGCTGAGATTCCTGCATGATCTTTGTAACGCTCGCGTAGATGACAATTATTTATTATCTACAATAATTCTCCCAGTATTAATAGTAGGTCACATCGTGTTTTCAATGAACCACACGCTCGTACAAATCTAGGTTATAATTCACCACTTCTATAACATACTAAACATTCATCCACAGCTAGATATTCATTTTGATAGTAAATTCATATATAAGCCATTATCGATTAACAGTTTCCTTGCATGGGTATATGTTTGTATTTGTGAATCAGTGTGTGTTTATGTGCGTGTCTCGATGGATTGTTTGTTCACATGGGAATATTGTATGTTTTAGTATTTCTGTTTTTTCTTCTATTCGGATTTGTGCTTTTGTATACAGGTATATTCTATTTCAGTCGAAACATTACTTTTTTTTTTTTGTCGATATTAGTAATTTATTTTTCAATTTTTAATACTATTTCTATTAATTAGCGTGTTGTGTGAGTGTAGTTTTATTTTTATTCATACTTTTATTTTATAATTATTCTGTAAGTGCATACACTGTAATTGGTGTTTGGCTGTTGTGTACGCCGTATTAAATAAGTTAATAATTTTTTTTTAGATTGTAATTTTTAACGTGTTATACAACTATTTTTCAAACTGAAACAGTTATCTACAATATGTGTCGATTATTATGAAAATATACACGTTAAAGATTTATGTAATGTACCGTATAGAGGACGTTACGACTGAAAGGTTGTTTCGTTTCTATTGCGTTCCTGACGTATAACAATTTTTATCTTCGTTTAATTTTGTAATTTTCAAGGCGCTTTCGTGTAACATTTGTCACAATTTTCGATGTTGATGAGTTGTAATTACTCTTAAATCTTATATCGGTTCACTGCTGGATGTAAGTTCTCTCCAATCTGTTCCATTTGTTCTGAGCTTTCTGAATCCAGTTCTAACCAGCTATCTGAGTTACATCGTCATACCAACGAGTCAGCAGTTTGCCAATGTTTCTTCTCTTGTGTATAGTGATCACCATTCCAACACTAGGTTTGTCCATCTTCTCGCCTCTGGCTGTATGCACTGCTCGGGTACACTTTAATTTGTCCATTTGCTCCAAAACGTTACAATGTCCGATCTTCTTCCGTTTCCGATATCTTAGATTTAACGTTAATCTTTACCGCGCTGTTTGTTTACATCCTTCTAATACTTATTTTTATAAAAGTCCACGTTTGTGAGTCATACGTAAAAAACCGACAGAAAACACTGATTATATGTTCGTTTTTGAACTGATTAACTTGCTCTGCTAATGATATTCTTCCGTCATGTACTTTCGATCTTTTTTCTTATCGATCGTAATTTTTTGTCGTCCGAGATACACGTGCCAGTTGACTGTTTCTACTACTAGTGTTATTATTTATTCCTATTCGTACGCTTTCTCAATTACTATTAAATGATTTCTTTTCTAGCTTTATGCACGATACGATTTGTGTACCACTAATTTATTAGATTAAATTTACACGAGCGATATTAATGTCGTGTCTTGTTGTCCGTCTTTTAAATCGTGCGTAATATTATATAATAGATGCGAAAAGGAACAACGTATAATGAATCTGTTTAATCGTAATCTTCTTAAATTCTCATTTATGACGACCCTATTATTAATGGGCGTGTGATGAACTTGTACGACCAAGGTAAAATTAATAAAAGACCCGTCGACTGACTTGAGTCTCAACGGGGTCATCGAATCGTACGTAATTTCATGCTGGTGCCATTGTTTTTTTTTTTTAATATATATATATATATATATATATATATGTATTTTCTTCCCCTTCGATTTTAATCAGGAAATTATTCGTATTAAACTTACACCTCTGTAGACTCTGTGTCCCTAATTTTATATGTTCACTTCAATGCGAAAATTGTTCAATCTAATTTGTAAGCGAGCTTTAGTCTAGATAATTGTATTAATGCCAATAATAATAATAATCAAGTCACGTCATTTTTACTGCTTATTCTTGTTAAAATCTGCAAAATATATATATACATATACACTTAAACGTTTCTAGCATTGAGCATATTTACGCGTGCGCTAGGTTCTAGGTTATTGAATATAATAAAAAATTATATAAGCCAACAAATTTGCTATAATAATTTTCACAAATTCCTTTTTTTTTTCAAATAACGTGAATGGTTTTTGTTTTTTTTAAAAAAAACCTTATAAGATGCAATCGGTTCCACTGAACGATGGGCAGTTTTAAAGCTTTAACGGAATTCTTCCCAGCGGTCGCTATTTCTTAATTTATAGTTGTATGATATGAAATATTATTTGATCGTTACGGTCGGTTTTCTAATTCGATCTGACTACGCCTCTTTAGTCGGCTGAATGATACGCCATTACTTAGGACGTTGGCTACTAGTGGATTGATATGGGTTTCAATCCGATGCAGGTACCAACACAGCTTCTGTTTACTTCTTTAACAGACGGTATACGGAGATCGTTGTGTATATCGTCGTTGCGGACATACCATAGGGCTGACACAATATTCCGCGAGACTTTTGATGGAAATTTTCTGTATGTATTATGTCTATGTTAGAGTTGCTACCCCAAAATCTGGATACCGTATGACCAAATTGGTTTTAAAATTGCTTTATAAAGTAATACTTTATTTTCGAGCGACAGTACTGAGTATTCGCAAATCAGGCCAGTACATGTTGCGGTATGTAATGTTCAGCTGTTTGCGTTTGACAATGACGTGCTTTTTCCAGGCGAGTCGTCTATCAAGGTGTAATCCAAGATATTTTACGTTATACAATTCGAGAATTTAAATTTTTTGTCTTTATTTAAGGTAAATAAAACTTGCTTGCATTTTGTTTCGTTAACGTTAAGTTTCCACACACTAAATCATTTTTCTACTTGTAGTAGATGTTTTTGAAGTTGCTCAGATGCTAAATTGTTATCACGATGGATGGAGAGAATAGCGGTTTCGTCGGCAAACATAGTTGTATTTTCGTTAACTGAGAAGTCGTATGTGTAGAGCTGATATAGTGGTTAGTTCGAGTACACTTCCTTGCGGCACTCCCGATTGTATTGAATGAATTCGTGAGCAAACATCATTAACATTATCGTGGAAATATCTTTCTGTTAATAACGTGTAAGTAAATGAATTTCTTAACACGTCAGTTCCGCAGTTAGAATATAATAATAATTAAAACGAAAATAAAATGGAATTTCTAACGCGATATTCTATTAATGAAAACACTCAATTGCATTCGTTTATATTTAGTAGTTATTACATGACTAGATTTCATACACGATTAGAATTACAACGGACTACTGCTGCTTCAATGTTCCACCGTTAAAGATCGGTACTACCCTCGCGTATTAAAAACTGGTGATACTCGGGCGTTTTAAGCTATCAATATTTATAATATACGTTCAACATATTTAGTTAATGTCACTCGTAATTAATTTCATCTACTGTCAGTTCTCTAGGTAGCTAGTTATTATAAACTGCGACCCGTCTATCATAGGAAACTTGTATGCTCATTTTACATTTATTAACTAATGACAATAATAATACCGATGATAATCGTATGCTATTATAATAATAATAATAATAATAGTGAATAATAATACCAATACATTACTACTACTATTATGTTTTTTTAAAGTTATTATTAATACGCATTGACGCTTTACAAACATATATGAAAAGATTGCGTTGCATGTAGATGAGATTTGCCTGTGTGCATGTATATGAATGTATGTGTAAAAGATTATATTTTGTCATTCGTTCATTGTTATTGTGCATAAGCGTTTTATTTTTCACAATCAAATATTATGGTTTTGTCTATTGCTGTTCTGAAGAGTTCTGTGAATGTTGCTCCGAATCATGTTCTTAAATTCTTGAGCCGAGATATTCTTCTTCGTCCCATTATCTTGCCTCGAAGCATTCGCTACAGTAATTCATATTTTCTTTTCTGTCTCATTATGTGGCTCTAGTATTCTAAATTTCTGAATGTTACTGCGTTCAGGATTTCTAGTTTTTTGGTCATATTCAATAAAACATACTTGTTGGTACGTCTCTGTGTACAGGGAATTTAACGTCGATATAACCACATCTCAAAAGAACTCAGCTTTTTGACATGCTTTCCGTCAAAGTTCATGATTTCACTCCATATAGGAATATTGAAAAGAACATAACATCGTAGTAGTTTAATTTTTGTTTTGTAAATTTAGATCCCCTCCCATCATGGCGTGTGAATAATACTTTTATTTTATCTCATTTATTATAGTTCCCAAATATTTTCTATCTTTTTGTTTTTTATGATTAGCTGATGGTGGGGTATATTGTGCTTGCTGATTACCATCTATTTAGTCAGTTCCGGACCAAATTTACTGCTACTTTCTACTACTTTGTTCATCAACGTTTGAAGACCTCTAAGTTTTCCACGATCGTTACACTGTTAGTAACTTCTGGTGAAGAGGCGATCGCGTCATTTTAAGTTTGTTATTCAGGTCCTTCATAAGATTTAGATTAGATTATGGCTCAATATTCTATGGATCAGCTGCTTCTTCTCTTCTCAAAAAAATTGGATTGTCTTCACAACATTGGTGTGAGGCTTACGGCAATATTCGTTCCTGTTTTGTCTTATGCCTCCAAATCGAGACTTTGACTCCATCATTACATTTTAGAAGAATATTCCTGACAAATAAATTCTTAATACTGCGCTCTTCAAAATAATGTTCTCATAGATAATATCCTGTATCTTTACTGTTACTGGAGGTTTGTTGACTTCAAAATTCTTCTTCTTGCCAAACGGGTATATTGCATATATGCCTGCACTCATTCCTGTTTTTCCCTCTATATATTTTAACCTTCTCTACGACATCAATCTCATTAATATGGTATTCACACCTGTCAAAAATTAATTAAACTTAATTAATCGATGCTCATTTACATTTTATCACCGAAACAAAGTATCTAGAATATATTCAGATTTTCACCGATGGTTCTAACTTATGAGGATTCAATGAAAATGTGGGTGCTGCGTTTTTTATTTCGAATTTATTTGTACGGCAATTTTCTTTACCTCTCGTGAGACCTTCATATTTACAGCGGAGCTGCTAGCGATCGATAAGGCATGTTAATATATTATAAGTACCGGCAATATTGTTATTTTCTCCGATAGCCTTAGTGCACTTTTGACTATTAAAGACACTAGTTTTCATACTCACCGTTTCGTTTTAGAAATTAAGGAGAAATGTTTGACACATCGTGGAGGTAACTTGAAGTTTTTATGGATACCTAGTCACTGTGGCTTCTCCATGAATGACATATTTTATACTTTGCAAAAAGTGCTATTAATTCTGGAGATCGTTTTCCATATATTCCCTCTGATTAGGAGAACCTTTAAAACTGACTGGATTAAAAGTATACATAACTGTTCGATCAAAGGTAAAATCTATAGTATCGTTCAAACTGAATTTCCCCATGTACCCCGGTTCAAACACCTTCCCTCTGTTATTCCGATCACAACTCTCCGCAGATTTATCACTGTCATTAGTAGGTTACTTTCTGGACGTTCTAGTGTAGCTTTGAACTACAATCTTTTATATTCTCCTTATATTCATTGTACCGAATGTTTCCATTTCTTATGATTATCCTCTCTTGCTATATTAATATTTTATAGTTTTTTCTCTTCTTTTAGTTTAATCTAATTCATTCGTTATATTTATTCATGATTTATTTTTTGTTCTTTCGGTGGCCAGACGGTATGTGCAGCCAGGCCATAAAAAAACAAACAAACATTACAGTGTCATCTGCGTATCGGAGATTGTTTAGGCACTCTCCATTAACTAGTAATCTTTCTTCCGGATTCTGGAGAGCATCTTTAAAGATTTGTTCTAAGTATATATTGAATAAAGTTGGTGATAATATTGCCTTAACCCTAGACTTTTCTCCTTCAACGTTTACGCAGGCTTCTTGGTTCCAGTACAGATTTGTAATGATTCGTATTTTATATATCTAAATTACTTCGAATCAAACAGAAACTTGAAAATTTGAATTTGAACAATAATAATAATACAATAATGTTTCGTTAAACGATAGTTGAAATAAAATTTGTTAGTTCGTTCTATATATATATATATATAATATATATATATAGAACGAACTAACAAATTTTTATTTCACTCATATTACACAAATCATCCAGGCGGTACAGCACACGGCGGTACAGATACCATAATAAAAAATAACATAAAGCATTATGAATTAGAGAAATATAAAATTAGTCACCTACAAGTAACCTGTGTATCAATTGATGGGCGACGTAATAATCGTTTCACAATTTCAGCTATTTATTGCCCACCGAGGCGTAATATTACACAAAAACATTTTACCGAGTTCTTCAAAACATTAGGCAATAGGTACATAATTGGAGGCGACTTCAAATGCTAAACATGTTTATTTTGGATCGAGAATAACTGTAACCCGGGGGAAATAGATTGAAAATGGCAGTTGATGAAATACAAAGTACCATTCATTCATCAGAAACATCTACGTACTGGCCGACTGATCTTAATAAACTACCGGATCTACTTGACATTTTCATAGTAAAAGACTTTTCTCAAATATTTCTTGATGTCAAAAATGATGATCGTTTGTTATCGGATCATTCTCTAATAATGCTCATTATTAGTGAATATATAATCAAGAAATCATGGAAACCAAAACTGCACAATAAGTATACCGATTGGCAAGAATTTCGTAAACAGTTAGAAAATAAGATAAATTTAAAAATACCACTAAAAACAAAAGAACACAGAACAAGCCGTAGAATATTTCATTCAAATAGTAAAACAAACAGCATGGGCAACTACAACAAAAGTTCATGAAATTAGGATAGAAGTTAACCTGAAGAGAAAATTAATGAAGCAATGACAAATGTGCAGAAATCTTGCAAATAAAACTGCACTAAATAATCAGATCAAAAGGATGAAGAGTTTACTGTTGGATCTAAAAAATAAATCATTTAGAGAACATCTAACCAATTTATCACCATTAATCGAACATGATTATTCTTTATGGAAGGCAACAATAAATTTAAAAAGACCTAAACAAACTATTCATCCAATAAGAAAACAAGGCAGAAGCTGGGCTCGAAGTGATTTAGAGAAAGTTGAAGTACTTGGGAAATATTATGCTGAAACATTTCAGTCCACATCTTGTAAATTCTTGCAATAATTTTAATGCATATTGCCACGATGTATTTAAGTCTGTTAAATTTACATCCCCAGATGAAATACAAAATATAATTAAGTCATTGAATCCTACAAAAGCACCAGGTTACGACTTAATCTTAGCAAGAGTTTTAAAAGAACTACCTAGAAAAGGCTTATAACCTATATATTCAATGCTATACTTAGATGAACATACTATCCAATCCAACTGAAATTTTCATAAATTGTGGTTATTAAAGTCTCTCCGTAAACAACACTTACAATGCACACCAATTTATCCGCCCCTCAGTCGATATAAATGCGCTGAAACCTGCAGAAATTCCAAACGACACCGAAACCAATCACCCTAACACAGCAATAGATCAAAGTTTTCCCGCTCTCCCTGACCTCACCTCAATACCAATCAGTCAAAAGCGCCCAGCACCGTCTACCAGTACCGATTACTCATCAAACTCCACTAGAAAAACTGCACCTGTAACACCAAAATCGGAAAAATCAAAAAACAAACCAAAAAACTCAAAAAAACAGAAAAAAGAAAATGCTAGTGACTCAGAGGAAAATGGAGAAGAAATTTCCTCGGAGGAACAAGCAGAACTATCCCTAAACGACATCTTTAGAGGTTATGTTGAAGAAGTAGAAAAGAAAAACCTAAAACATTTACTAACGCCAACAAACTTAATCTACTTCATAGATATGTGCAACAAGTCGCAAAATGCATACCTCATAGCGGCTGAATTCACAAATGACATTCCCGGACTAATTCAGCAACTAAAATTCTGTCATTCTCACATCAACTACCGACGAACAAAAATTAGGGTCACAAAAATAATAAAAACATTAGAACTAGTGATTTCGTCACCAGCAAATAACCAATAAAAATTTAAACTGTTTTCTATGGAGCAAGCAATAATTTCGTGGAACTCTAACGGTATCTATACCCACTACGAAGACCTACAATTATTGATCAATACATACAATCCTCTCGTATTATGCATTCAAGAGACCCATCTAAAACCGAGCCAAATCTTCCAGATAAAAAATTTTAACGTATACCAATCAGATCCAGTTCCAGGTGGATGTGCTCACGGAGGAGTACTGTTGGCTGTTCGAAACAACATAATACACAACTGTATTACCCTTCCATCTCATATGCAAGCAATAGCGATTACCATTTTCACACCAAAACCCCTCTCAATCTGCACTATTTACATCGCTCCGGATCAGAAAATACAAACGGACGACTTGGAAAACATACTTCAATGCGTTCCTTCACCGCTAATCTTTACTGGCGATTTCAACGCCCATTCACCAAGCTGGGGAGGTGGAAAATATAATGCAAAAGGCCGGGTCCTGCAGGAGATAGTCGAAAAAGCTAGTTTGGCACAACTACTCACCGGTGACCCTACTCACTACAACTTTTCGCATCGTAAATGGTCGACTTTAGATCTAACGTTTATCTCACCTCAATTAATCAGTCGTTTCAATATCTTCCATCATCCGGACCTGGCGGAAAGTGATCATGTCCCAACTATCATATACGAACAAAATCCAGGTTCAAAGTATCCTAAAAACACAATTACTCATAAGTGGAACCCGTCAAAAACAAACTGGACGCAGTACAAAAATAAACTGGACAAACTTGATGAAATGAAAATCACATCCACAAATAACATATTTATGAATATACAACATATAACCCAGACTTTAGTAGAGACAGCACACTCATGCTCTCCTTCACGTCTTCAATCAACACGACGCAAAGTAGTCCCATGGTGGTCCTCAGAATGTGCAAACGCTATCCGAAACAGGAGAAGAGCGCTGCGAATCGTCAAAAGAACTCATTCACAAGAAGATCTACTAAGTTATAAACGACTGAGGGCCAAAGCAAGGAGAACATTAAAACAAGCCAAAAGGGCTTCTTGGAATGCCTACGTCTCTACAATCTCACCATTTACGCCATCAAGCCAAATATGGAGGAAAGTAAAATCCATAGAGGGATCGCCAACACTCGCAACACCGTCGGCTCTTATGATAAACAAAACTATAGAAACTGACCCAATTGAAATTCTTTCAAAATTTGCAAATTTCTTTGCATCCGCCTCCAGCGATGAAAACTTACACCCTCAGTGCACAAAAAATCGGGACCAAATTCAACTAAGAAATTTCTATTCAAATAACCAAGAACCATATAATGCGACATTCTCTATGAATGAATTAAAAAAAGCTATAAATCATTCGAAACCATCAGCTCCTGGTCACGATAGAATACATATCTCAATGCTCCAAAATCTGCCGGAACACGTCCAAAACCTACTGCTCGATATTCTAAACAAACTGTGGATTTCTTCACAACTTCCTGCAAGCTGGAAATTAGCAGAAACTATTCCAATCAAAAAAACGAACAAAGACCCACACCAAATAGAGAGCTATCGACCAATATCATTAACGTCAGTTTTTGGAAAGGTATTTGAGCGAATGGTCAACAACAGACTAATGTGGGAGCTAGAATCACAAAACTTATTAACTAAATATCAATGTGGATTTCGCAAAAATCGAACAACGATAGACCAAGCTCTGTATTTACAAGAATCAATAATACAAGCATTTAATAACAAGCACCACCTATTAGCGGTCTTTTTCGATCTCTCCAAAGCATTTGACACCACAACGAAGCAAAAAATACTGACTACCATGTACAACTGGGGCTTCAAGGGTCGACTTCCACTTTTCGTCGCAAATTTCTTAGCAGATCGTCTCTTTAAAGTGAAGATTAAAAATAGAGTGTCGGAAGCTAAACAACTGCAAAATGGAGTTCCACAAGGCTCAGTTCTTAGTCCAACTCTATTCAATATAGCCATCAACGATATCATCGAAGACATTAAACTCCCAATTAAAACGGGACTTTTTGCCGATGACTTAGTAGTCTTCCTAACATGTGCAAACATAGAACACGGCGAACACATCATTCAGGAAGGAATCAATAAAATTACAGCAAGAGCGCAAAACAGTGGTTGGACGTTTTCTTCGGAAAAAACAAAAGCTGTTCACTTCTGTAGAATCAAATCCTGTAAAAGTAACATACATATCCTACTAAACAACACACCCATTCAAACTACATCTCATATTCGCTACTTGGGCCTTTTCTTCGACAACAAATTAACATGGAGAGAGCACATAAATCAACTGACGAAGTCATGCACAACCAAATTAAATTTACTAAAAAAATTGGCACACACATCGTATGGAGCTCACCGTTCTTCACTGTTAATGATATACCGCTCTCAAATTCGCTCAAAATGCGACTATGGAATCCCCCTCTTTTCCATAGCATCCAAGAGAGACTTCTCAAAACTAGATACTATCCACAATTCCTCGCTTCGATTAATTACAGGCGCGCTCAGAACATCCCCAATATCAAGCATCTACTGCGAAGTCTCAGAATGGCCTCCATCGCTTCGACGAGATCATCTTACGGTAAATCTTCTGTTACGCACGATTGCAAATCCAGAGCTCCCAGCAACTAACAGTATAAAACGATCTCTTCAGAGTACATCTGAAACCAGATTACTAGGTTCGAGAGTAAAAAGAATTATATCCGATACTACGAAATCAATTCATACCGATCTATCAGAAGCTGATGAGCTATACAACATAGAAAGCAACCCTACAAAAATCCTTCCCCCATGGACTTCGAAAGACGCCGCATTCGATTTTACACTGCTCCCAAAAAAGCACTCTCACTTTGCCATCATCCACAATTTATTATCTCCCCAAAGGAAAAAGATATACTACTCCGACGGTACAAGTTCCGCAGAATCCGCTGGTTGCGCAGTGGTCTTTAATCGAAATGTGATCTTTTCAACTTCACTTCCACCGTTATTCTCCGCTCTGTCCGCAGAACTATACGGAATCCTACTAGCGTTGGAACACGCGGTAAAATCCTACCATCACATTATAACGATAGCTACGGACTCCATGGCAGCTTTACATCACATTCAACGGAAATCAAATCATCCGGTCGCAAACTCCATAAACACAATCGTACAGAACTGTCAAACGGCGATAACCTTCGTATGGATTCCGGGCCACGCAAACATACCAGGAAATCATATGGCCGATCTAGCAGCAAAAGAAGCTTCCAAAATGCGCCCAGCACTGCGTATTAAGATTCCACTCAGTGATATCAAGGAAGAAACCAAGGGCCTATTTTATAGGTTGTGGCAAAAAAGATGGACGGAACAACAAAGTACATCACACCTGCACACAATAAAACCGTCAGTTCGCGAATGGAAGTTTCAACCTGAAGACCGAAGGGATCAGGTGGTGCTGTGTCGACTCCGGATCGGTCATACGCAACTTACACATGGACACATATTCCAAAAATTAGTCCCACCAACCTGTGATAGATGCGACGTTCCGATTACAATCCACCACCTCCTATCAGAATGTCCAAAAATCCCAAAACATTCTTCCTTAAATATTTCATCAATTCTGGCCCAAGATTCCCCATCCGTTTCATCCTTTCTTGTTAAGCTTAGATCGGTAAACCTGTTTAACAAAATTTAAATTTGCTGGCCGCGCTCCTAGCCTCGCTGCTGTACATAGCGCGAAAAAAAAAAAAAAAAGAAAAAAAAAAAAAAAAAAAAAACCACCGGCAACAGAACCAAGCTCGTACCGTCTTATTTCATTATTTCCCATTCTTTCCAAGTTGTGTGAAAAACTAATTATAAAAAGAATACTATACCACTTATAGAGTAAAAAAAAAAAGGATCATCAATTCGGGTTTAGAAAACAGCATAGCACCGTCGTGCAAGTTCATCAGGTAGTTAATATGATTGAAAAATCCATGGAAGAAAGAAAATTTTTGTGGTGCGATATTTCTAGATATACGCCAAGCTTTTGACAGTGTCTGGAATGAAGGTCTAGTACAGAAAATCAAACATTATTTCCTATGTCAATTGTCAGAACTGTTACAATCTTATCTGGAAGAAAGATACTTTTGCGTTAAATATGGTGAAGAAGAATCCCAAATTTATCCAGTAAGATCAGGTTTACCTCAAGGAAGCGAACTGGGGCCGTTATTCTATATAATTTATACGGCAGATATAATGTTGAAGTGGCAACGTTTGCTGATGATACAGCTATCCTAAGCTCCTCTGTAGACGCATGTACAAAACTGCAATCAGCAGTTGAAGAATAGCAACATAGTTTAAAACGTGGAAAATTAATATTAATGAGGATAAATCAACTCGGGTAATATTTACTAACACAAGAACTGCTTCAACAAGACCCATAATCATAAATGGGACAATAATCCCTCAAAAAGAAGAAGTCAAATATCTTCGGATAAACTTAGAACAACGGCTAACATGGAGTAAACATATAATTAAAAAACATAATGAACTCAATATCAAATGGAAACGAATGTTTTGGCTGTTAGGAAAAAGATCAGAATTATCGATCGAAAACAAGCTATTATTATACAACCAAGTCTTGAAGCCAATTTAGCTATACGGTTCTTAATTATGAGGTTGCGTGAAAAAAAAAGCAATATTGCTATTTTACAGCGAATGCAGAACAAAGTCCTGCTAGTACTCCATGGTATGTAACTAATGTTACACTTTAAGAATATCTTAAGGTGAAATCCATAAAAGAGGAAATCGCGATCGTTGCCAAAAAATATGTCAACCGTCTGGAAAAACACACTAAACACATGATGATCTCCCTAATGGATAACTCGCTTGAATACCGTCGACTGGATAGAACGAAACCTCTCGACTTATATACGGTTAAGTTTTAGCATCGATCAGGGATGGAATGCTACTCATGATATAGTATGCATATAAATTACAGAACTTGCCAAATAGCAAGGTAGGTGTAAGTTAACGATAGCAATAAAAAAAAATCGTTCTGAATTTCGTCTTAAATTATGTTTGTAAAAGAGAAACCCGAGTATTCATTAATAATTTAATAAATTGAATGATTTTAAAAAAGGGAACCCTATTTATGGCAACGCTTCATTCTTTAATCTATTTATCCTTGAATGTACGGAAATGATGGGACTAATATCATTTTTTCGTTTATTCATCCTATTAATCTGTTATTACGCCTTCGTATATTAAATTATACACACAGCGTATAACACACACACACACATATATATATATATATATATATTATTTTTAATAAACGTATAATAGTATTAAATTATGACGTGACCTAAAAATTGTTGATTATTCTCTGATCTTTTATGTAATACTTCTTACATATATTTTTTTTACATGTCGTTTTAAAAAATTACGGTCAACTAATTATTCCCGAAGGATGATTTTCTTTATTTCTTTTTATTTATATATATATATATATATATATATATATATATATATATATATATATATATATATATATACACGTATAATTTGATTTTTTATATGGTTATTCTTATTTAATTATTAATTACTACGTGCTACTGATGTCATACTATTTTAATTTGTTAATACCTGTAACAATGTTCTACTTGTTTCAGTAGCCATATACTTATTTCGTAAATAAATAAATATTAAATATATAAATTATTAAATAGAACATAGCGATAAAAGAAATACACTAAATATGGTTCCACTGTATGAGATATTATAGGAATTCTATGTATAATATTGTTACAAAGACACACATACGTGTATATATATATATTCTGTATATACGTATAAACTGCAACGATAAACGTGTATTTAAAAAAAAAATCAGTCTGATATATTATTCTCTGAGTGGTGTTTAATTTTTTATCTACTCGTGCAATTATTTCTCTCTCTCCCTCACGCCATATATATATATATATATATATATATATATATATATATATATATATATATATATATATAATAATTATAAAAACTTTTTTAACCCTTTCAGTATTGTGTTATCAAATTTTTGTGCAAAATTATAAATTCTATACAAGAGGTTACCGCACGGGCCACTAATCGAGGGGAAATACAAGTTTTGTCAAGGTTCATTACCGTAGAACATGTCATTACAGAATGTCCGAAATTCGAACAACAACGTGATCATTAATAACCGGACTACATATGATTGAAACATTACAATGAAGATGCAATACAGCGAGTAATGTACTTTCTAAAAATAACCGATTTAAAAAAATTATTATAAACCAAACAAATAATATTATAAGTAGAAAATAATTTTTTTTTTGTAATTTATTGTATCTAATTTCCGTGGACGCAAATGACCTTTGTAATCGAGCGTCCTAAAATAAAAATATAACAATAATAAAATACTTGCAAAGACTTCTATATACATGATTGAAATATTTATTTATTTGTATATGTATATATAAACGACATATGTGTATATGTGTAGAAATTTCCCTGTTACTTTTACTGGCCGCATATCCGAACGTACCAATTAGCACTGAACAATGAAATCACATGTGGTAAAACGTGTATCTGAATCTCCGAAATGAGAGAACATCAGAATGTGATAAGAAGTGTATCTGAATCTCCGAAATGATGGAAACTACCCGTGTAAAAGGGGTTCCCAAACACACAAAAAATATACTGTTGATAATTTAAGAAAAAGTACTTTTACATGACCGTGTCATTCTCGTGTATAGATTTTGTACAAATTTGATCAAATCGTCAATATTTAGGAATTGTGTAATATTAAATATTAACCTCTTATCTCATTATTTTTCTTTATGGCGACACTGTAACTGTCACCGCATGCGAATACTAAAAAGTTATTTCTTTCTGGAACATTTTCTATGACAGACCGCATGGTTATTGGTATATATTGTATCTTGTATAAATATTGTTGAGTCTCGTGTATTATTTGAAATACAATTTTCGTTTCGTTTTAATTTATGCGAAAGTTGTCTTTAATTAGTTTACATTTCTGTTGAAATTATTTTACTACGATGGATTCGATTAAAATTATTTGCTCTCGTAAAGGAGAAAATTGTGTGACTATAAACAATTATAAATATTGTAAAAAAAGAGAAAATAGTGATAGCACTGTTTGGGTGTGTAGTAAAAGAACATGTAAATCGCAAATATGGACAAATAGTTCCATGAAAATAATTAAAGGAGACATCAATCACGGTTCCCATCCACCTTTGACAAAAACTGAACTGGACAAATTGGAGGTAAGTTTTTTTTACTGAATATGTTCTTTTGATGTTAGTATGTTATACCTACGTATGCATGTACATATTTATTAAACTATAAAAACATAAATATCAATATTATTATATATACTTTATGTTATATCCAGAAGAAAAGTTAAATAAGTGAAATTTTGTCAAATGTACATTCAGGAAATTGGTACATTACATTGATATTTATAAAAAGAAATATAAACAACATACAACAAGTCTAATTTTCACGGTTTTTTTGTGTTTTTATCAGATTATTGAAAGTGTAAAAAGAAAGGCCTCTAATGATTTGTCACAACCACCAAATAAAGTGATCAGAACTACAATAGCAAATTATGAATCAGTTGAGCATAAGGATATTTCTCGTTTGCGTCAAGTCGTGCATCGGCAACGTAAAAAAAAAATTCCCAAAATTCCTAAAAGCATTGAGGAAGCAATTCAGCTCCTGAAATCGAATAATAATTTGTTTACTACGAATAATAATGAAGAATTCATCTTTATCAACGAAAAGGACCAGATTGTCGCAATTACTTGCGTTAAAAACTTACAATTATTTCAGGATGACGTTTTGCTGTTCGCCGATGGAACCTTTTCATATTGTCCAAAGCACTTTTCACAAATGTACATACTTCATGGATTTAAAAATGGTTTTTACTTGCCATTAGTGTTTTTTTTCTTGCCGAGTAAAAGCAGAAAAACGTACGATGCCATGTGGAATTTTCTAAACGAAGTATGCATCAAATACACTGAAAAAGAATTGAGTGTGAAGAAAATTTACATGGATTACGAAATTGCGGCACACGAATCAGTCACCTCTTTTTCAGAAAACTGTGTCGTGAAAGGATGTCGATTTCATCTCAGCCAGTCGTGGTATCGGAAAATTCAAAAAGATTTACCTGTTATCAGACGAGAATACGAGAAGAAAGATTCGGAAATCGGCGACTGGATCAGATGTTTTTTCGGACTCTCGTTTCTCCCACCGCACGACGTTGAAGAAGCTGTATCTGAATTGATAGAAGTCGCACCTAGCAGTGATGCTGTACAGTTTTCAGACTACATCGTAGATAATTACATTCTACCCGATTCTTCATTTCCACCAGAGCTTTGGGCAGATACACCTGATGATTTACCACGCACTACCAATGGGCCCGAAGCTTTCCATAGAGTGTACAACTCCATGTTTTCGGCTCCTCATCCTAATATCTGGCGTGTCATTATGGCGTTACAGGAGATTCAGATTGAAACTTACTTGAAAATAGAAGATGTTAGCCGGAATAAAATTCACAAACCAAGGAAAGAAGAGATCGAAAGAGTTAATTTTGTCCTGCAGCAATGGTCGAAGTATTTAAATAACGAAATTACTAGGTTGAATTACGTCAACATATTAGGCCATAAGTTCAAAGGAATTAAATTGTGATATTTTTCATGTTTTTCGTTTTTAAATGTTATTGCATGTTGAACTTATTCTATTTTTTAAACTTATATATGGTACGTTGTTTTAATAAGACACTTTTTGAGAACCACTGGTAGAATATTTATTTGATCGGAGATTCGAATATACTTTTCTGGAGAAATACCGGTCACTTCACATCGGAGATTCGGATACACATTTCAGCAGGCGTTTTTGAATGACAGCGACTAATTGGTACGTTCGGATTTGCACCGCTTTTACTCGTCTCTGCTATACATTATTATTATTTTTCTCTCCAGTTTTAATCGCGTATAAATTCAAAACGTATGTATACATTGTGTAGGTTTGTAGTGCTCCATACAATTTATTATATATATATATATATATATATATATATATATATATATATATATATATATATATATATGTATGTATGTATACACATATAGTCGTACATAATTGAAATTAATACTAAATAATTCATATAATAGAACTCTATAAAATGTGTACCATCTAATTCGATTTCTGTTTAAATTTAAACAATATAACTTTCTAGATGGTTCAACTATTTATTATGTTTAGTTTACATAAATTTTAGTAAGACGCCAATTACAATGTACGCTCTTACAAAATAATTATAGAATAAAAGTGAAAACAAAAATAAAACTAGACCACACTCACACAACACTCTTATTAACATTAATAATATTAAAAATGGAAAAATAAATTACTAGTACCAACAAAACAAAACAAAACAAAACAAAAAAAGAAGTGTAATACTAATGTTTCTAATGAAATACAATACCTATATTCTGTTCGGATACGTACTTGTATATACAAGTGTACATATCAGAACAGAATAAAAAACAGAAATACCAACCATGCACCCATGTTCCCATGTAAAGAAGCTCCCCCTCAAAACACGAACACTAACACATACTAATTCACAAGTGCAAAAAAAAAAAGAGAAGTCACATGCACATATTCCCATGCATCGAAGCTGTTAAACGAAGTCACGCATGATCGCATAATTACAATATACGAATTCACAAGGGCAATAAACAGAACATTTTATGACCAGAATATGTTTTACCATATAAAACGAACTTACTGAAAAGTAAGAATTGAAATATAGAGTTTTAAAAAATTTTATTATAAATAAATTTATTATCAAAATGGAATATCTAGCTGTGGATGAATGTTTAGTATGTTATTATATAGACGAAAGCGGATAGAAGTGGTGGATTATTATAACCTAGATTTGTACGAGCATGATGTGGTTCATTGAAAACATGATGTAACCTACTATTAATAGTGGGAGAATTATAAATAAGATTGTCGATAATAAATAATTGTCATCTCTGCGAGCGTTACAAAGATCATGCAGGAATCTTAGCTTACTTATCTTTCTCCTAGCACTCGAGGGTTTAATATTTAGCAAATCACATAAAATATTATAACTGAAAAATACAGGACAGACACCATGAAATTGAACTTTACCTACCATATGAATGTATTTAGTGTATGCGTATTCATTTTGAATTATTAACGGTTGTTATATGCATTTTTCCTGAAATATACGATCGTTATTAAAAAAAGAAAAAACATGCGAGAACTGCGTCAGGGAAAAAGTTTCAAAAATCGCGAGCTGTAAAACGGTTTAATATGTCGCACAAGATAATTCCGGTTGCTAAATAATCGGGAGCTTTCTTCTCAGTCTTCTAGCTGTTTGAAGTTCTAATAAGTGCATTAATATTAGGATTACTTCTGCGTTTGAGTTTGTTAGTTTTCCGTACTGACTAATTTAAATATCCTCCACAAATGAAACATTCAAATCATTATGCAGGGTTAAGTTGAAAATCTAGAATGGGGCGGACGTGATTACACGGAGTATCTTCGACTGCTGCTGCTGTATCCTGTTCAGATTACTCGCACTAGTTGATCCGTATAATATTCGATACTTTAACGCCAAATCGGCGCAATCATTTTGACATAAATGCGGCTTTTAGTATTTTGTTTGTATATTTTTATATTTTATCTGCCGAATTATCTTAATCGAACGCGCCAGTTGTTAATGAGGTATTTTATTTTTAATTTGCTTACTTATTATATGTTTTAAGTATTGCGAATTTACACGATAAGCTAGGTTTGTTGATTTTTCAAAATGTTTTTTTTTTCTCAAATTTTGCATACTAGCGCATTCTAGAGCCTTAATTATGTAATAATGAATATAGAGAATTATCTAAAGAATGCGCGCAAAGTTTATTATATTTAGAGAAGCGAATATATCGAAATTGATTTAAAACTAAATTTCTTTTAAAGTATACACATATTTTAATAAAAAATTCAAATACAGTCAGTAATCGTAATTTATAAATATATCGTGTTTAATTCTGTGACAGAAGACGGGACAAATTTTACCCATTACGATATTGATATAATTAATGGCAATACCGACGTCTCATTTATAATAACCCATTGGAATAAGTGCCGAAATTTGAATTGCAACGAATAAAAAAAAATTAAGTTAACTAAAGTTAATGTAAGAAAAAGTTATCTACACTATCATCATTAAGTGCCGTCTGCGTATCGGATGTAGGTGAATAAGTAACGTACAAGGCAATCATAATATGGTGTTCGCGGAGATAGGCACGCACACCTGAGAGAACTGATTGTAATCGCTTTGTTATCATGACACAATGCAGGCCCGCGTGTTTTTGTAGTCGTGATCCATAGTGCCCCGTCATTACTTATGGGACGCATATTACATATATGTATGTATGTGTGTGTCAAATGAATGAGGAAACGATTAATTTATACTGTGTTTATTCTTTCGGTCACACATTTGTAATGTTCGACACGAAATTATAAATTGTGACGTATGAAATAATTTTTAAAAAGTGATTCCAGAAGCTGATACTAACTTTACAATACTGTTTTTTCGATTACTGTAGATAATTTATGAGATGTACCGTTGCCACCGAGATAATAAGGCCTGATGGCTCGATTTCTCCCGTTTCAGGAGTAGTCATACTATAAAACTGCGACACTAGCGCTCATTTGCTATACGCTATATGAATTAATTGCGAACTGCGAATTCAGTCGATGTTTTTTTAATTAATTGAAGGCTTCCTGTTTAAACGGGGCTGCCAGCCATGAACTGAGCCTTCAGTCGCACCCCATTCGCTTTATTTTTTATGGAAAACGAAATTTCAAAGCAAAAACCACAAAAAAACATAATTAAAACACAAAGAATTGTAAAAAATTTATGTCCGATAGTATTTATTTACAAACAAATGTCTGAAGTTTCCGTTTCTTATTTTTACTTGGTACATCATTTGATTTTTCACAATAATTCTTTAGTAAAGTATTTACTACACTTGTTATAATCATCCGTAAAGTAATTTCATGTTGATGACTTTCACAATAGTTAAGTTCACCAGTTACCGATTCATGAACGTAAAAATAATTAAATACTAAATTAATAAAAAAATGTTTTTGTTATGAATACGCAAAAATTCATCTTCATGAACTTGCAAAATTTTGTTAAAGATAATGTAAGTAATTAAAACTATATACACAATGTTATTTTTAGGAAATAACAAACTACCCCTGCTTAAAGTTGATATTAAATTATAATGTTCTTCTGTAACTAATTCCTTATCGGTTACTAAGTTACGTTTACATATTTCACACTTAAAATGTTGTATTATTTTAAAACAACAATAACCAGCTAAATATGTAATTACAGGTAACAAATTTTCAACTTCTTCAAAATCGTCTTCACAAATAAATATATCCGGATTAAACGAGTCGTCACATTGCTTTTGTTGTTCCTCAAACGTCTCAAAATTTTCGGAAAAATATGTAACTTTTATGTCACCAAATTTTTTGGACGACAACGTTAGAAGAGACTGAATTCTGAGTTTATTTTTAGATTCATATAATTGTCTAATAGAAACATGGTAATTTCCTCCTGATAACTGACGATACTGTCCAAAGCGATAAAGCATCAGTTTGAAATTTGCCCAATAGTACATATTTAACCCCAAGGTTTATCTTGCTCTAATCTATGTAATAATATGAGAGAATTAAAATCGGCAATTTTCATTTCACCTGTATCAAAATCGGGGTATGTGAAAGTCATGTTTGACTTACAATTGAGCCAATTATTACGGACACATTTAATTAAGTGGACCGAATCATATAAAAAGAAAAGAGTTCTTGTATCATCACACGGATGAGGGAATGATACAGATATCTACTTCGTTGGAGAAAAATTCGACATCGCTTTTCCATTTAGGCTGTTATTATCACTAATTACACAGAATACTCTCTAACCGATATCCTCTAACTTAGTTATAACTGCAGTAATGCAGTCGAAAAGTTTATCACTTTTCAACGCGTTTGTTGGAAAAACATGAATAATCTCCTTAAAATTAGACGTTACACTTGAAATCATAAATGTGTAGGCAGAAGTACACAGAGATTTATTATCGTTTGAAAATCCTACGATATTTCCTCCTTTATAATCTAAATGAGGTTGTATATGAATTTCATCCATAAGTAACATTACATGTTTTTCATGGTCATCTAAAAATCTGAAAACATTACGAGCATGTGTCAGAAATAAGTGCCTATCTTCAAAAGTAGGGTCAGATAAAAATTTACTGCAAACAGTTTTAATCGTACAAAAATGAGGTAAAATTAAAGAACTTGAATGTCTCAGATACTTGTAAGCATGAGGACTTATTGTAGACATAATTGATGAAAATATAAGTGTATTACTGGAATAACGATACCCCTTTCTTTTGGTGTAATTTTAAGTTTCAACTGTTCTGATAAAAAAGACATACATAAATCATTAGTGTCATTTTGTTCCATAGAATCAAGTATATTTATAACATGATTAATAACGTCATGCGTTCTATTAATTTTTTCAGAAGTTAATTCATCAAGTTTATTCAAACAATTATTAATACTACTTAAGCTATTTATTTTACAAGGAGATTTTAACTTTTCAAATTCTACCGAAAATTCGTGTCCAAATAAAAACGTTTTTAATTCTAACTTATTGTTAATAAGTACAGTGTAAGTTGTACAAGGTCCAGGTTCATAATCTATTTTAAAAAACGAAATGTCTGTTGTACTATTTACACGGAACCATGTCTTTGGTGTTCAGAAAAGCATTCCAAAATATTGGTTAATTGATGAAAATCTTCGAAACAGTTTGATTTCTGATATTCGTCAAAAGAAGATTTACTTTCGGCTAAGGCCAATAACAACTGTGCGTTTTCATTCTCCTGTAGTTTTACATCTCTACTTTTTCTGTTAAACTGACAAGGTTGAGATAAATATTTTGGGCAGTTCGGGAAAATATATGGAATAGCATTATTGTTTAAACGAACATGCTTTAAAGGTACATTCTGAATATTACCTGTTTTGTCCTTTACAACTTTAACTCGAACAATATCTTCATTCCTAAAATGTAATTCACACACTTTGCTACATTTAGAGGGTAAGAAATTTTGTCTTGGAATAGCTGTCTGCCACTGTTTTTTTAAACCTTCATTATCGGGAAATGAAAAAACTGTTACCTTTGGCGCATCACCGTAACCATAATTTCCGGTACAATTAGGAACACAACATCTATATGGCATCTTAAGCTAAATTTGTTTTATAACAAAATTATATTTCGAAAAAAACAAAACGTTTAAAGAATATATAAACTGAAACAAGTTAACACAGTACGAACAGAAAAATATAACAAATACATTACGTTAAACAGATAAAAAGCAGTTTAAAAACACTAAACCGTATAAAAAAATGTAAAAAGATAGTTATTAATGTTATATAAAATTCTATTTTAAAGAAAACAAAACGTTTAAAAAGTATATAAACTAAAACAAGTTAACAGTACGAACAGTAAAATATTCACATGAAATAATTAAAACATATTACGTTAAACAAATAAAAAGCAGTTTAAAAACACTAAACCGTATAAAAAAATGTAAAAAGATAATTATTAATGTTCCCGTAAACCGAACAAAAGTTATTTTAAACAATGTTTACTTATATATTAAAAGAAATTAAGAACCGCAAAATGTACATAACAATTATAGTACGTATTTAATTAAGCATATCGAAAGCTATAAATAAAAAATTTATAATCCCAAATTAACATTTAAAAAATTACTAAAACAAACATCAGAATGAAGGATACATAACACACTAGTAGGAATAGGTACAAAAACTTGGAAACGAGATTAGTTTGTTATGACTACTTCGTTCGACACAAGTA
This sequence comes from Coronaproctus castanopsis, assembly GCA_032883995.1. Classification (NCBI taxonomy): domain Eukaryota; kingdom Metazoa; phylum Arthropoda; class Insecta; order Hemiptera; family Monophlebidae; genus Coronaproctus; species Coronaproctus castanopsis. The sequence continues at coordinate 60,385,808 of CM065054.1, forward strand.
GGTGTGACGTCAGAGCCATCAGGCCTTATTATCTCGGTGGCAACGGATGTACACGTATTTCATTGAATTGAAATATTCTACTTATTCGAATATCTCTTATTATGACAATAAATAATTTTGTGTTAGCATTATAAGTTCACGTATCGTATAGGGACTGTAAGCGTTAACTACGAAATAATTTAAAAATTTGTAGTTTACTCCAGATAAATATGTTTTTGTATTATAAAGTTATTTAATTTTAAAATAATAACAATTAAATAAAAGAGAAAGCGTTTTGTAAAGAATACATAAAATCCCTAAAATACACGAAACATCAACAGTACAATTTTCATTAAATAACATATTAAATGATAAGCTTCGGTAATTAAAAGTAAAATCGATACAATGGACCTCCTCAAGTTGAATGTCACGTTAAGAAGAGACGTAACACTGATCACACCCGACATACTAATACCAGCCTCCTATATAATCTTCGTCCACCCGACTGTGATGGCCAAACATATGTTTAAATATTTAAAGACACCTTCTCTTCGACTTTTTCTCCATGTTCCTTCAAGTCGCGTTCTAATCCTTAATGATTCTTCCAACTATGTTTTATACAATATTTAATTTCATATTTTATTGAACAGTAGTAAAATCCTTAGTGTATCTAATGAATTTATGAAAGTAACGCAGTGTCAGAAATTATTTAGTAGAGCGGTTGAACTCGAGACTACTATTAAAAAGAAAAATCAGCTTTCCAATCTACAGAACTATATGCTATAAAATTTGCTGTCGATCTTACATTAAAGTTCAACAAAGACTCTCTTTTCACAGATTCTCTTTCTTCACTCTCCTGTATCTTGCAAATCGACAAGAAATCACAAAATCTCATCGTATAAAATATAATTTCAGTCATCTCTTTCGCTTCAGTCAGTATTACCTTCGCATGGACACCTTGACATAAAGGCATCACGGAAAACGAAATAGTGGATGTTGCACCAAAAGAGGCGACCAGTTACTTCCCGACTCAATTACCAGTTCACTCATCGGACTTTTTAAAATTAATTTACATCCTTGCTAAAGAATAAATTGTTAAGAATATGGAACGAAGTTCCTAATGTTAATAAATTGCATTCAATACGGTCAAACACTGGAATGTTTAACTAGTTCATCAAGATCTAACCGTCAAAAAGAAATTATGCCGTTTACGCATTGACCATGCACAAATTCCTCATTATTATTTTGTAAATAATTCATATCCCCCCCAATCTGTAATGTATGCTCTGTTTCCTTATCCATTAACCATGTTCTAGGTTGCGAGAAATTCATCCCTAATACCCTTTGCAATTCTCTTTCCGAAATACTTGAGGATAACAAACAAAAAACCCAGCTTCTATTTGGTTTTCTAAAACTATCCAACATCCTACATGATACCTAAACTCCATTTACTTGTGCCTGTGGCCAATGTTACAGTACACGACACGTTCACACTGTTCATCTCGAAGGATTTTAAGTTTGTCTTTTTAAATAATTTGATTGTGATTTTTTGCACTTTATTCCTTTTTTGGTTTTTCAAAAAAGCTTTCTTAGAAATCGGATGAAGATTTTTCTAGAAACTGTAATCACGGTTTGTAGAATAAAATTGAGTCCTTTGATGTTCGAGTGTTCAATTTAAACATTTTGGTATTAAATTATTTTCGAACATTCAATAAAGACACATCCCCTAGTATTGCGAGTGTATATATGTGTATGTGTGTGTGTGTGTATATGTGCTGGCGAAAATAAAGAAAAAGAGAGAGAGACAACTAAATCATTGCTTTTTTCTGTTCCAACCAGAGACGTCGTAGAAGACGATTTGCACCAATGCAAAATTTAATGGTTTACCCAGTTAACTGATAAACGAAATTTTCATGGAAATTTTCTCCATAATAACGTACGATTGTACGTATACGTTGATATATTTTAGTTCAAAGCGTCGACGCGGATGGAATACAAAGGATAGAAAATGAGTGAACGAGTCAGAATAAGTGAAATACAAAAGAAAGAATCTAAGAGCACTGCAAAGGTTATATGTATTATATATAGATATTAAATATGTAGAAGGTCACAGGAAAAGAAAATTCAAATGAAATATATGAAAGCACAATAAAGATATGTATATATACAAGTGTAACGGGAATATCGTATATGTTAAAATGTTGTATAGTTTTTTTTTTTACAAAATAAAAAGTAGATCACACTAAAAACATATTTAAATAAAATCTAAAAATGTAATTCTTCCTGTGTTACGGATTGATTATTTATACTTGAGCTGAATAATAATATACGCATTTTATGTATATATATATATATATATATATATATATATATATATATATATATATAAAAGTATGCTAATAATTCGTATATATTTCAAATGATAGCAATCGGAAGTGTTACTACATAAATGTACATGTAAATAAGTTTGCATAAATTTTGCATAAGATGAAAGAACTGAAACAGAGCGACCTTGCGCATTTATTAAATATATAAATAATAATAGTAAGTCTAGAGAAGAATTGAAACGTACATTACATTCTCAATATTAAGAATGTGCAAAACGAGTTACTACGTCCGACTAATATATCTATTCTCTGATTATCAACGTAGTACATTCATTTTTCCGGAGATAATTTTTTAACAATGAGCTTCATTCAACATTTCCCTAATTATCAAAATATCTTCACTGGCGACTTCCAATCTAATATAAATTCTGGTTAAGTTGGTGCTGCCTTTGTGATTGACAATGTAACAATGTCCGAAAATGTAAACTTCCTTCAGACGCTTCCACAGCCGAGTTAATGACTATTGACAAAGCTTGCGATTATATACATAATGTGTTTGGTGGTACAGGAAAGCACGTTCTGTCTGGTGATCGTGTTAGGTCGCTCCTAGCTACGTAGAACGGTCCATTCAGGTTTGATTCCCACCTCTTGATAATTTGATATATCAGGCAAATATCTAAAAATTATACGACTAGTAGGTGTTTTAGAATTTTATTGGATTCATAGTTACTTCGGATTTAAATTTAATGAAGCGGCGGATGTTTTTGATAAACATGTTTCCTTTTGTCAGCTATTCCACTCCCATTTATTCCATCATTAGATGTGCGTTTTTAAATTCAGTTAGACTATCGCAATTCTCGCTATGAATATTGGAAATCCTCAAATAAAGGTAAATATTTTAGAATTGTTCAGTCGCATCTTGCGGCATTTCCATGCTATGCCCGTATCCTATTATCTATCTGCCCTCATCAACTTAACAGATTTGTTACCATAATTTGTGGGTTATTCCCGTACGTAGTTAAATTTTTTAAACGGAGATAATCAGGTGCAATGTACTAGTCGTATTTACATACGATCGTAATCATTGCGGTTGTATATAATTTGACGACATTGTTCATCTTTCGTTAAATTCCTAGTTTTTTCGTTTTTTATTATTATTATTATTATTATTATTATTATTATTATTATTATATTAGATAATAAACAGTAGTTATATCGCTAAGTAACATTCACAAATGAACTTATATAGACAAATATAAATATGCACGTTACAAGTAGCAAGTAAGAAATTTTTATGGGGATAGCAATAGATAAGGATTTGATTGTGTAATGTGTTACAGGAAGAGAGATAATGAGAACATCCGAAGAATATGTAATCTGCATCGGCAATAAGGTCGGTATCTGCCGGGTGTGAGCAGCAGGGAGTGATAGTGATGTTCCATTGGAATAGTGAAGGCGAAGGGTAGCTACGGTCTCTGTAGAAAAGATAGAAGAAATTCGCGAGAGAGTAAACTTTTTAACAATTCGGAAGGAAGGAATAACAAAATCTGCGCGTGATTAATTTAGAGCCGTCTGTGTAGATAGGTGTGAATTCAGAGAAGTAGCTATTGATATGAGAAATAAAAAAAAAAAAAAACACAAACGCGTTAGCAATAGGAGGAACGGAAGATTTAAATGTTTTAAAATAGAGGGTGCTATTATTAGATTGCCGTAATTAGACGATGCGAGGAGAGGCAAAGAACTGGACGACGACTAAGAGTAAATCTGCATTTTTTGAAAATATTTAGAAACGTAACGAAGGAACGTAACATGAGCAAGAATTTACGAATAATTTGTCAGCTAAATATGTTCGACTAATTAGTTTGTAAATTCTAATCATCTATTAAATAATCTGATCGATTAGATATGCAGATTGTTTAAATGTATCTGTATTGTTTGTATTTATTACATCGGAATTCTGTCGCTTAAACAACTACTAATGTCGCGCATTATTGTATTGGTAAAATTTAGATGGGGTGTATTATAATACGTTTATCTTAACACTGCGTACTTATTTACTGATCGAATTTTCAACGCTATATTTAGATTTAACGCAATTATCAGTTAATTCTCGATTCAATGGAAATTATACAAAAAGTAAAGAAGCTTTCTGAACAACGTCATACAGGTCAGTAAGTTTGGTCTCCCGGTTATCTCGAAGCTCGTTGAAAAATTATCGTCGGAAAACATAAAACCTCCGCTAGTCCAAAATAAAATTATACCGGATTATCAATTTAGATTTAGAAAGCAACATATCATTGCGGAACAAATAGGTAGAATAGTTGATGTAATAATTTCGGAAGAAAAAAAAGTTTTGTACATCAATATTTTTAGACATCGAAAAAACGTTCGATAAAGTGTGGCACAATCTCAAAATAAACCATCTATTACGCTGCCAACGTTATCTATTAACCAAATCTTAGACTTCTAAGAAAGATTTTTTCCGGTAAATTTTAATGGTTCATACTCCAGCATTCGTTCTATCAATTCAGGATTTCTGCAAGGCAGTGCGCTTCGATCTGTGGTATATCAGATATAGACTTTCGACTTCCCGCTCAACGTATAACAACGGCAATGTTTGCAGACGACACTGCCATACTATCCACTCATCTTGACGTTGTCAACAGCGTTACAGGATCACTTAGACGACGTGGAAAAATGGAATAAATCTCGGAGAATTACAATTAACGAAATGTACACAAGTTATATTTACTGTGAAGAAAGTTGGCAGTTATCCAGTGGAGTAAAGTTAAATTACCTATATCACGGCTTGATGAAAGACTAACTTGGAGAAAGCGTGTAGAAAATAGACGAAAACAGATTAATATTCAATTTCGAAAAATGTATCGGTTACTTGGAAAAAATTCACCACTATCCTTGGAAAACAAGGTACTACTTTATAAAACAATGTTGAAGCCTATAATGGAATTCCACTCTGAGGAATCGCAAGAAATTCTCATATAGCGATCATCCAAAAAAAAAAAAACCCAATCAAAAATACGATTATCGATAGTCGGTGCACATGTGCGCAATAGCGAAATACATAAAGATTTGCAAGTATCGATGGTTGAAGAAGAAATAGAAGCAGTCAGCGTACGATATATAGAACGACTACAAAATCATTCTAATCAGTTGACGTACAGGCTTATAAAAAACGGTACTCGATTTAGACGTTTAAAACGATCGAATTAACTAACCAAATATTGTATCAACAATAAAGAATGACGACTATTGTGAAGCACTCCATTAATTTATATGTAAATTGATTCCATTAACACTGTCGCTTATTGTCATTATCTAGACAGATTTTGTGTAAAAATTTATATATATATATATATATATATATATATATATAATATATTTAAGATATTTTTATATTTATATAATGCAATACATATGTGTATGTGTGTAGCGGCAACATGAATAATGATGCTATCGATTTATTTGTATAAAGTTTTTACATAATTATCATATCTTAATTCTCGCCGATAAAATTAGCGAACTCTTGTCAATATAAACGATTATATTATAATAAATGACGGGCTAATCGCATGATCGATCGCTTTATCTGTTCCTTGTTGTTTAAAATCAAATTAAAAAAAAATAATTATTCGATTTTTAAATTAATTAATTTTGTCTATTTAGGGAATTAACAACGGCAGCTTATGTCGTTATCGACGATTGGATCTAATGAAATGGACGAAGGAACAGAGATTATAGAAATAAAAGTTGAAATCGAAGATTACGTTTTCAATGTAGATATCGACGACAAATATAATTCTCACGATGATACCGTCGAAGATACCAACGATGACGGTAACGAAATTAAACGTAGTAACAGTCGAAATAGTACCATCAGTAATTGCAGCGTTGTCAGCAGCGCCAGTAGCAACTGTAGTAATAGCAGCGGCGGCAGTATTGCCGAAGGGAACGTAGTGAGTACCAGTGAAGCTGATGCGCAGCATAGTCGACAACAAGAACAACAACAACGAACACAGCAGAAATCTCGTCAGCTCAGGTAAGTTCGTTTAATAATTTTTATAATACAGATTCGACCAATTTCGCCATCTGAACTTCTAGTCGATGATAAAAGATTATAATAAATTGGTCGGATATATTCGGGCGTTTTATTAGATAAACGGCTAACCCTCTCGGCGCATATAAATTACACGCAACTCTGAAAACAAATAAAACCGTGTAAAAGCGGTGTATTCGTTATTTAATCGTAGCGCCTAACTTTCAGTTTTGAAAGTTGTTTTTTTGTAATACTTACGATAATTTTAAAATTAACGGCGTGAGACATATTAATAATGGTTAGCGGTTGATATATTATTCGGTGTTTCTAATTTAATTTCGAATGTTGCAAAAACGTGAACGTCGATTACGTATCGTGATTAATTTAGGACTGATTTTCGTGCATATTTGTCGATTAGGAAAAAATTCAGTCTAAAATATGGCGCTGATTCTATCGAGAAGACTTCTGGTTAATTTAGATATTTCGGATTTGTTTATGGGGAGGGGGGAGAAAGCTACACTATAACAAATATTCGGCAGTTAATATTTAGATTATTTTGTCGAAAATATGTTATATTTAAATGAAGAGACTTCTCGAAAAAAAGAAAAATCAATAAAAACATATAACTTGGAAAAAAAAAAATTAAAAACAATTACGCCAGTTTAAATACGATAAAAATTATTACGCGTGAATATTTAAAATATATCGTTGAAACATGAAAAGACGCGAACAATAAACATGAAAAACAATCGCATTCACGACCCGATATGTGAAATTTATATGTCGCGAAAAATTTATTTAACCGCGATAATGATACTATTAGAAGACTAAAAAAAAATCTATATAAATATCGCATATCTAAATAAAATCTGCACGAGTGTTAATAATTATCATCCGAATAATATATTAATGTAATAATTATCATAAGGATCTGCCTCCTACATGTATGTATTGGAATGTATTGACATATTTCTACGGTGAATAAGCAACGGTACGTAATTGCCCATTTACGCATCGTTGCTCGTAGGTGTTTAATTTTATTTATTATAATTTATTGTGAATAAAACCGAAATTTGAAGTAAATTATAATTTCAATTTCAATTATTATTATTACTCTTATTTATTATAATTTATTGTGAATAAAACCGAAATTTGAAGTAAATTATAATTTCAATTTCAATTATTATTATTACTCTTACATTTGTTACTTTCTATTATTATTATTGAATAAGAACAGGGGTACTGTCTTCATCGCATTTCGTGCTGCGTACGTCGAATTTTTCGTCGCTGTGGATAGAGCAACTGATTCCACACCGTGTATCGGTTATTTAATCGTGAATCGTACCTTAATATTCATAATAAGCTCGACATTCATAAATCGCCTATTCGTCCTGCGATGACTTACGCTTGTCTCTGTTTGTCTTCTATTTTGTAGGCGAGCTTTCGTAAATTACAGTTAACACGAAATAGGCGTTTAATATGCGTATTAAGTGCACCAAAATATAGCAGAATAATGGACATGCCTAAAGTATTAAATCTAAATTTTATTCGGGATTATAACTCGTAAGAATTCTGCGATAGTTGTATATCGCCTACAAATGAGTATATCTCAACGATCGGAAATTACGATTACAGGCAACTACAGCTTATGTACACGACCTATATAGATGTCTTTAATACACTGTAAATTAATAATATTTGATGAAATGTAAACTGCTAACATTCTTTCTTATATGTGCGTATATATATATATATATATATATATATATATATATATATATATATATAATATTATCTATCTTTGTTATTATTATTATTATTATTGTTTTCTATCGCAAAATATATTGATTTTTTGTATGCTTAATTATGACGCAAAGCGTTTTATGGAGTGGTTTTATTTTTAGATTTTTCCCGCGAATTATATTCGTCCAGCTAGTAAATATTTTTTCTATTTATAAGAAATATTACATGAAGAATTTAGAGGTTATCAACTCGGTGAGGATATTATAATTCCGGTACGCGTAATTTTTATTCTTTGTACTATTGTTAATTTATGTAAATCAATTTATCCATACTGCGTCCCCAACAACCTATAAATTCCCGCCATCTCAAAAATAAACACGGCCCTCAAACACTTCATCCACCGCAGCTGGCAACAGAAGTAGAATTCGTATCATCGTAACTTCATTTTCGTTATGAAATTCAATGTTAATTTCTGTAAGCCACCTGTTAATTTATCCCGTTCCAACTATATAGCATTCAGCATGCTCCGCCTTGGTCACGTATCATTTTCTCATGACCATTCGCTCGACCGTACCAACTGTCTTACTTTTTGTCGCTTTTGTCTACTCCCAAACGCCTTTCTCAGTTGTCATATTTTACTACACTGTCTTATATTCCATTCGACTCCATACCATGCGCGTAACCTATAATATTTTCTTCATGGTATTCTTGTAATACAAACGAACTTCCGTATATTTTTATTAATCTTCGTTTCTTTTTTCATCCGGTTAAAGAGTATATTCGGGTGTCCTACTCGTTACGATAATTTTGTATGCTGCTATCTCGAACAGTAAGTAATTACAGCGAATTACTACATTCAAAATATTCTTCCTCATCTCGGATGTCTATCCCTACTTCTTGCGAAAGATTCTCTGTAGTAATCTGTATGTTTCTTCGGTTTAGTATGCGTTTATCTATCGAGAATTTTCGACGTTAGACAATCTTATTTGTCACATCTCAAAAGCGTCTCTTTAGCAACCCTTCTTCGGACATCCAGTATGTTCACGATCACGCTTTATACGTATAAAGCGTACCACGAGTGATTTTATTATTGTGCGCAGATTTAGGTCGTTACATCTGAATATTTCGTGATTTGCTTGCTTTGTTATTCTAGCAACCCTTCTTCGGACATTAAGTATGTTCATGATCACGCTTTATATGTATAAAGCGTACCATGAGTGATTTTAGTATTGTGCACAGATTTAGGTCGTTACATCTGAATATTTTGTGATTTGCTTGCTTTGTTATATTTGTTATTCTAGCAACCCTCATCCAGTATGTTCACGATCACGCTTTATACGTATAAAGCGTATCACGAGTGATTTTAGTATTGTGCGCAGATTTAGGTCGTTACATCTGAATATTTTGTGATTTGCTTGCTTTGTTATATTTGTTATTTCGTGCGAGTAATTCTAATTGTTATTTTTTATAATTTCCGAAATATACACGACGATCTGCTTTTACTTTCTATAATTTTTTGATGACGTTGTAACACGGTGTTCTTGCTGATATCGACATAATTCACACTGATTTTGTTGCTAATTTGTATTACTTCGTTTATTAATGGTCGAGAAGACGAGACGTAAGTTATCTACGAGATTTACCGCAATCTTTCGTCTAATACGTACATACCGTTTCATTAAAGATTTGTTCTGAGCAGATATTAAATGGAATTGGCGATTTGACGTACTATTGGATTGCGCTTCTCTGATTTGGAAAGCTGCGTTTGGTTGATTGAACAGAAAATATCGTTTGCAACGAGGTGGAAAAAAATTCGAATAAAATAGATTATTTTGACACTGATACGCGTAGTAGTAGTAGTATGCTGTTCTTTTCTGTGTTATTTTTTGAGTTTGACCGTTGTTTTCTTCATCGTGAACATGTGTGTTCGCGTTGTAATTTAATGCTGTTTTTTTTTTTTTTTTTTTTTCCATCTAGGCTTAGTGTGCAATAATCTGAAAAGTGTGAAATATAGTGGTTTTTAAAAAATACCACAACAGCTTTTCGATTTTTAAACCGTTATCAAGTGAGCGTAAAACATAAAAATATATATAATTTGTAAAAAATTACTAATTTAGATATACAATTTGCAAAAATTAACAAAATTAAAAAAAAAAAAAACGGTATTTATAAACTAATTTGAACAATCAACAATTAAAAAACTACAAAATGAATAAAATAGAAATAACTTCAAAAACTATAATCAAGGCAAATATTTGAGATGGTTTTAAATAATCGACAATATCCTAAAAAACACGAGGATGTAATATAAGTAGTTGGGATAAAAAGGCGGACGAACTGAAAACGGAATGGTTAAAAAAAGAGGTACAATCTTTTATTTGCAAGATGTAGTAGAGGAATCCGTGCATTAACAACTATAACTGTGTAAAAACATTACGTAGTTAGACAGAGATGTGAAACTTGAAGAAATATTAATAATGCTTGCAATTAAATAACCTCTCTCTGTCTATATATATATGTGTATATATATATATATATATATATATATATATATATATATATATATATATTACAATTACAATTATAATAGCCCGTATTTCCCATTTTAAATTAAAATTTACAAATATTATTTTCTTAATGCTAAACTAGTATTAATATGTATAACTTTCTTAATGATAAACTAATACTAATATATATAACTTTTCTTAACACTAAACTAATATTATTATATATTGCTTTCCTTAATGCTAAACTAATATTAATATGTTTAACTGTATTAGGGAAATTAAATCCGTGAACGAGTATTAGCCTCTTCCAATTTATTGAACGTTTACATATTTGTCTCTTCGCTATTTCCAGTCCATACGATTAAGTGCTTTACGCATCCAGACTGCACTTGCGTATTTGACTATCTCGTTCCTCCATCTCATTTTTGGTCTTCCCCTCAATCTTTTCCTATTGATTGGTAACCATTCAGTACATTTCCTAGCTCGTCTGCTTGTGTCCATTCGAACTACATGCCCAGCCCAATTCCACTTCATTTCCAGTATTTTGCGGAGAGCATCCTCTGTTTTTGACTTATCTCGTAATACTTTATTACTAATTTTTCCCATCCTTGTTATCCAAATCATTTTTCTATAGCTCTTTGAGCTATTAATATTTTTCTACTTTGTCTAAATGTCAGTGACCATGTTTGCGCACCGTATGTCATGGCAGGAAGGACACATGTATTTTAAATCTGTGCTTTTCTTGTGCGATTAATATTTCGTTTAAATATTTCTTGTAATTCCAAGAATTTTTTCCATGAATTATGATTTCATTAGTAATAATTCCATCGCTCCCTGGTGTTTTTTCCTTTTTTAAGTTGTTCATCGCATATTTTATTTCATATTCTAAGAAACATGGAACTTCTTCTATTGTAATATTTTTCGTCAGTATAATTTTCATATTTATTTGATCCTCGTATCTGTAGTATTTCGTTGCTATTTTGATAATACTCTGGCGATCATGTTCCATGTGTTAATTGTTATCTTCAATTGATGTTATTCGTTTTCTGATAGAATTTGAATTTTCGAGTATGTTTTTTATCATTATTTAATTTCTAATATTCATAATATTTCTAATTTTAAATCGTACTAATTTACAAATGACATTGAATTCGATTTTTTCCTTTATTGTTTTATTCTTCTTTTTATATTGAAGTTTTTCCCGGTTTTTTTTTTTTTTTTTTTTTTTTTATGTCGACTATAAGGTGATGAGGGAATTTTTCTCTTACTTTTTCCGTTACGGAAAGTTGAAATTGCTTCTTTGATACTCTCCATAAGTTTATTTTGGTATATTTGAACTTGGCTTGCACTCTAATTTTTACTGTTTTACTCTATAATTCGTTCCTTTAGTTTCTTGATATATTAAATACCATAACTCGAGAACGGCTCAAACGACTTTGCTGATTTTTTGTTGTTGTTGTGTTCATAATTGTAAGGTGAGTGCATATATATATATATATATATATATATATATATATATATATATATATATATATATTATTTGAAAAAAATTTGGGCACCTTTGGGTGTGGGGTGACTTTTTTTTAATTTAGATTTTTATTAAATTTCGTCAAAACCCGATTTAATAGATATTAAAGTGACAAGTTCGAAATAAGAAACAATTTTAAAGTACGATTGATGATAGGTTTGGAGTTACGAATTTTTATCACGATAAAGGTTACAATAATCATTTTGACGAATGCACGTACTAAATTACTCATTCGTCTACCTGGTCATTTCCATTTCGGTGAATATAATAGACGACCTGTATCACAGAAGTGACACCGGTAATCGAATAGAACATAATTGTTCGTAAGGGATCGATCCTAACATAAGCAGTATTTAACTTTAGAACTTTCGGCAAATAAAATGGCTAGGTCAAATCCTAGTGGCCTATTATCTGATGTACCTATCGTTCTGTTTCTGTCTTTGCACTTTTAATTCCATTCTTGCTTCCAGGCTGCGAGCTTTGCAGCTAATCTGTAAGTTGGTTTTCTCGATTTCAGTCTTTCTGGCACTTCCAGATCATTATGTATTGAAAGATTTGGATCGTTTTGCGTACTTCGTCCATTCTTGAATATAATTTTCCTTCGAATTTGAGCAAGCATGATGTTTGCTAGTACTGGTAACCATACCACCGGGGGTTGATTTAGTTGTACTGGAAATGATTCGTAGAACTGCGTTTAGTTCTACATCGTGTTTTTTTTTTTTGCGTAATTGCTGTTCAACTATACTGGCGCTGCATATTCAGCCGCCGAGTAAACCAACGCAAGTACTGATGTCCGTAATGTCGATTTTGAAGCGCGTTGTGCCTGCGAGTTTTTGCATTATGTTCGTCCGTGTTCCGAGTTTAGCTGCTGTGTTCTCGAGATGTTTTTCGGTAGGTCAGTTGGCGAACTAAAGTTACTCCAAGATATTACACATTTTATTCGTGCTTTAGTTTGCGCTGTCCGATTGTAATATTTAATTTAATTCTAGATAACTGATTGTTAAGGTGGAAATATGATACAACTGTCTGGTCACTGTTTAATGTTGATCGCCATTTTTTAAAGTAATCCGCTGATAATGATAGATCTTCCTCCTTCGTTATATGAAGCTTAGTATTCTGTTTAAATGTGCGTTAGAAAATTTAATTTCCGATTAAATAATAAATGTTTTACTAGAATCGACGGAAATTTCCCTCCCGTTATTTACTAGATGTAATTGTCACGTGGTAAAGAAATAATGAATGACGAATTTATTTTTTGTAAATTTTCCATTTTTCAATTTTATGTAAATGTTTCCATCCCACGTCCGATAATCAAACCGTACGTGAATTTATTTGCGTAGATTATCGTTACTGTTGAGATGTAGTTAAAATTAATAAACTACGTGTTTTATTTACCGGTTAATATAAATTAAAATTATTTTCGATTATTTATGTGTGTTCCCGATTTATCGCTTAAGCGTTAAACATTTGGAACGACAGCTGTTCAAAACGCGTGCCAACCCAGACGAATTTTTCTCAAACCACATGTTTGTGTTTATCTCTATTATCAGTTCCTCCGACCCCGTCATTTAATTAAGGTAAACACAGATGATGCTGACGCTGTCTATTGTCATTTCCTTTATTTTTAACAACTGGGCGTCACATTTTACATATGTTCGTATATATATATATATATATATATATATATATATATATATGTATATGTTTATTTGGTAATAAAAAGCTAAGTATTTCAGGATAGGTTTGTTAAAGCTTTTCATTGACATTACAACACATTTATACATAAGCATATGCATTTCATATATATATATATGATTTATCGATGTAATTTGGTTATCCTAAATTTAAGCTAGCCCTTAATTTATTTTAATATTTATTTATAATTTGCGTTAGAATAATTCTTCTTCCAGTGCATATCCCTTAACGGATGTTTGCGATCAAATTGACTGTTACAGTTTTGTCCACTATTGCTCTGAAGAGTTCTGCGGATGTTGCTAGAAATTATGTTCTTAAATTCTTGAGCGAGTTCTCTACAATAATTCATATCTTCTTTCATTTCTCATTATGTGTTAATGAACACGGTTAATCATCGCGCTAAATGAACTTTAAGGTAAAAGATCGTTTTTGCTGGAAACAGAAGATGAGAAGACCTAAAGTGATGAGTGATTGGTATAACAAAGGAAGAAGAACTTTTTTTTTTTAACGCTATAATGCACCTAGCTTATGGCTATTTAGAGCATGTTTTATGTCATTATGCGATTAACATACAGAGCAGATTATGCAGTGATAATCGCTCTCAACCAAATAACGTAATGTACTTGTCTACTAGCTTTATGATAATGCTATGTCCGATATCTTATCCCGTTTAAGTCGTCGAACCTCCAAGGAATTATCTAGCAACTCGATGACGCTGTTATTCGCGTGTCTTTCAAGTCTATGATAATAAATTTTAGCGTCATCTGATTGACGAATGAACTTTATGTGGAGATCATCGTGTAGCGTCATATTTGTGATGTACCACGGTGCTTTAACTATTATTTGTAAAATTGTATTCTGGATCCGCTCTATTATATCAGTATTCGTCTTTTTTGAACAGCCCCATAATGGACATCCGTAACGCCAGATTGGTTTTAATATCTGCTTATAAATCATCAACTTGTTATCTATAGATAGCACAGATTTTCTATTCGGTAGATAATTCATTTTCGCTAATTTCACGTTTATTTCAGTTTTCTTAGCTATTATGCGCTTCCTCCATATTAAGTGCTGATCAAGATATATTCCAAGATATTTTGATTCCGTTTTTTTTTTTTTTTCAGCTATTTAATGTTATATCTTGTGACTGTTTGTGTTTTCTTTTGTGAATATTGCGCGGGTGGATTTGCATTCGTTAGTCCTAATTTTCCACGCATTAAACCGCGATGAAATTTCATTGATCACTTCTTGTAGATTATTACCAGCATTTATAGGACAAACATCTGTACATAAAATTGCTGTGTTGTCAGCGAAGGTTGCTACCTCTACGTTAGATGGTGTAGAAATATCAGCTGTATAGCTGATATACAGTAGTGGACCCCCGGACACTACCCTGTGGTATGCCTGCACTTATTGGATAAATGCTCGATATATCATCTCCATACTTGATTTGAAAATATCTATCGCTTAGATTTGTATTATTTCAAATAATTCATTTAGTAACACAATACTTTTCGTTGGGTGTTCCTTTAAAATCTTCGCTGTGATTAAATCACAACCCGGTGATTTTTTTGGATTCATCGTTTTGGTCACACTTTTTAATTCCCCGGGAGATGTGAGTTGTAACTTTTTGCATACATCGTAACAATAGGGTTCTGATTTTGTCGATGTTCGGTCTGCCTTCCTGATAGGGTGAATTGCTGGTATAGGCCTTATGAGGGTCCTTGTTGTCTTCCAGAGGGAGTAATCACATTGCGGCAATGGTGATAGATTTATGAGTTTTTCCTTCAAATATTTATTTTTTAAGTCTTGTAATAAATGTTTTACAAGCTTAGTCTGCCGATTTAATGGAGTCTTGTGATATGGAATCTGAGATTTTTGCCACTGTTTTCTCAGGTTTCTTCTCAATTTGACCGCATCCGTTATGTGTTCGGGATAATAAATTACAGGGGCTGGTAACTGTTACTACTGGATGGTGTTGATTTCCATGCAGCCTGTTGCACTGCTGTATTGAAGTATTCTATCGATTCTTCTATTTGCTTTTCAGTTTTGAGCATGAATTTTAGATCTGTGTTTTCGTTTAGATATTCACGAAACTTATCCCAATTGGTAAGCTTATTGTGCAGTTTTAGCTTACATATTTTCTTAATTACATATTGGCTGAGTGTAAGAATACTTCATCGGCCGTAACGTCAACAAAGGCAGCTGAGATTCCGTTTACCATGAAGATGTCCAGTAAATCGGAGATTTTATTAGAGTCAGCAGGCCAGTAAGTTAATGTTCCTGAGGAGTATACATTACTATGTGTCTTGTCAATAGCTATCTTTAATTCTTTACCTCTTGTTACTTTAAGTCTCGATCCGAAATGAACGTTTTTAGCATTATAATCCTCTGCTTTAAGAATTGGTTTTTCTTTATGTTGTGTTTCGGTGGGCAGTACACAGACGATACAACAATATCGTTGTTCGGTCTGGCGTTAATGCTAATGCTAGTTCCTTGTAAATGGTTTGTCTGATAATTCGTGATGTTTAATATCGTTTTTTATTATAATACCAGAACCACCATGCGCTGTACCATCACGGTGATTTGTTATGTATGAATTACATCCTATGAAATGAGCAGATGTGCTATTAGTGAGATGTGTTTCTGATAATAAGAGTATATCAGCGTCATTTTTTGTAATGTGCATTTGTACTTCTGCTATATGGTTTAATATACCATTTATATTCCAGACTACAATTTTAATATTTTTCATTTTTGATTTAACATGGCTATGACTGCGTTAAATAGCTTACCTTGCTGCTCCATGACAGTGAAGAAAAACGATTTTATTTCTGAAAGAAATGTCTGTAACAGTGTTGCAATATCGGTTACGCTCGTGTTGCCAGGATGATCAGGAGTCGGCAATTCTTTATTTCCTTTACGCTGAGTTGTTATTTAAGCATAGGTATGAGGACTTGCTGATTTTTGTTGCGAATTGTCTGTTTTTCCTGCTAACTGTTGTTTAGTATTTAATATTTGTTCTAGATTTAACGGGAATTCATTTGCTTTTCTGTCTGACTTCCTGTAGCTTTTTGTAGATTTCGCAGCCTTTATAATTTGGATTAAAAACTTTTTTAATATCAAGGATACTACTAGCGACCGCGTTTTTTTTTTTTTTTTTTTTATATATCGGCCACTAAGTCAGAAATACAGTTGAAAAGTCTAATATTATTCGGGAAACCATATATCCCCCGAGGAAGTAAATTTTGATTCGTTAACCAGGATTTGAATTTGTGGTTATTGTAGAATAGTTTTATATAGGTGAATCGTATACGTTAGATGTTATGCTATGCTATGCGTCATTTTATTTAAATCACATTTTATCGAACTAATTTAGAGAATAATTCATATAATGGAATATTTAAAAAAAAACTATATATTGTGTTTCGTTAAACTATCTGTTATTTTATTTTTTATCATTATTTAGAAAATTT
Organism: Coronaproctus castanopsis; assembly: GCA_032883995.1. NCBI lineage: Eukaryota > Metazoa > Arthropoda > Insecta > Hemiptera > Monophlebidae > Coronaproctus > Coronaproctus castanopsis. Next base: position 60,403,117 of record CM065054.1, read on the forward strand.
AAAATAGTAAATTGTATGGGCTCGTGTCATAAGTTGTGTATTGATAAATAATTCTACCTTTATTATATGTATATGTGTGTGTATATATATCATCATCTTCAGTCGCAATCCCCCTAACGGAATATATATATATGTGTTACACGGCTCAAGTTCCGATTTTTCTGCGCCTTGTCAAAAATCGTTTTGGCTTCTTCGTGGTCAAGACTTAAAATAATTCCATTTTACGAATGTAGACTAGTTTATTGGTTACGGTCGAATTAAGAAATGGTATTTGATTTTTGAGAATAGCATACGTCTGGATTTACGGTTTCAAATAACAAGCCAAGGTGATTGACCCTATCCCGATAGATTCACTTTTAAGTTTTCATACGTAATAGTATCGTATATTTTCTATTAAGTTATGTCTAACTAGCGAAATATATAGTAACGTCCATTTATCTGTGTGTAATATTTGTAACGTGTCCAGCGAATTATTTCGCTTAATTATAGTTTTCTTTAGGACAGTTTTAAAGTCATCAACTGCTCATTTTTTGTATTATGGGGTTACCACATGATAATTATTTATTGTTTATTATTATTATTGTTGTTTTAAAAATTTGTATATATATATATATATATATATATATATATATATATATATATATATATATATATCAAAATGATCTATATTCATGTGTAAAATTTAATTTTTTTACTAAGTTTATATTCTTCACTTGTTTCTTTAAAATTTATTTATATTCTTTTGTATAATGCTAGTGCAGAAATACATTTGGTGTAGTTTGATTATTATTATTATTATTCGTTATTTATTATAATTATTATCATTTTTTATTTTCAGTCTTCCGTTCTGTCTCTCCTCCTAAAACATGTTAATATACAATTCACCAATGACGCAATTAATACTCGCGATATAATTTTTTCTGAAGTAATTTTATCAATGTTAACTGTTATATTTCAATAAATTATTATTATTATTATTATTATTATTATTATTATTGTTATTGTACACGTATTTAATCGGATTTATTATATTGTTCATCTTGTTTCCCTTGTGCATCATCGAGTTACATAAACACAATTACGTTTGATTATTATATGATTACAATTATTATGATTATCATTATCAAAATGATCATCAGTTTATCCCATTTTGTTGTGTAAATATAGTAATTCTAATTACATCTAATGTCAGTGCTGTTGTTGAAATAAACACAAAATTCGCCTATATTTTAGGTCAATCGTTTTTTATTTGTCATATTTATGCGGGAGTCACATATCGGTAAAGCTAAATAAATGATTATATTTGCACTGTTAGACAATTTGTTTCGTTCTTGGCCAGCTTATACCTACTTTAAACATCTGTTGCTTAAGTTAATATTTCAGTTATAGTAAAAAGTGGTAGTAGAGTCTGTCGTTTCATTATACTTTTTCTTCTTCTTCTTCTTATTATTATTATTATTATTATTATTATGTTATATAATTTTTAAAACTATTTTCGCGGTCGATATTCATAATTAGATAAAATAATTTCGGAATAACCGCGTACAATTTAGACAAAAAAAAAACAAAACAATTTATTAATAATAAAATAAAATTAATCGGGTTTATTAATATTAATATATTGTTTTATTTTATTATTAATAAATCGTTTTTTTCTAAATTGCACGCGGTTATTCCAAAATTATTTTAACTAATTATTATTATCTTTATCTTTGGTTACTGTTATTATTATCATGTTTTATTTATATTTTCTTTAATTGTTTATTGTTTTTTGCTCTGTATTTAACGTTTAAAAGATCGTATGTATTTTCTATTCTTTTTCAATACAACTACAGAATTGTTCATAAAGGTACACCTAGTATTTATATATTGTACTAATAGTTCACTTTATAGAGAAACTTATTCTCTAATTTCACCGAAAGTATTAAAAAAATATGTATATATATATATATATATATATATATATATATATATATATATATATACTTATGTAGCACAGTCACGATGCGATTATATCAATCTACTGATGGATGTAAGCGTTCCCCATTTTTTTCCATCTATGTCGATTACCGGCCTCTTCAATCCATTTTACATCGGCTGACCTTCACATATTTATACTAGGATACGATTAAAAAGTATTTTTTATTTCCTTTTTTTTTGTCTGATATAGTTAATTTAATTTTTTTTAAAATGAAACTTCACATTTTTATCTCCAATTACAATATGCTTTATTGTAGACAGATGTGAAAATTATGCACCCGTATTGAGATATCGTAGTTATCTCCGTGATAGTTAGGAATTATTCATTATGTTGAAAAACTACGTCGCTAGCTTTTATCGAACTTAGACTGTTATAGCGACTCTATATATACATACATATATATATATATATATATATATATATATATAGAGAGAGAGAGAGAGAGAGAGAGAGAGAGCGAGAGAGAGAGAGAGAGAGCGAGAGAGAGAGATAGTAACGTGTATCCCACTTGCTGTTACGGTTTAAACGTAGCCAATAATACAAATACGATTTTAATTGAAATTAATTTCGATCAGTGCGAGACACGCATCACGTAAGTGCAAGAGGATAAACATGAGAGCAAAATTAAAAAAACAAAAAGACAAGATAATAAAATATATGAAAATGTATCCGAAATATCGAAAATAATTAATTATCGTGCACAATCTACGTCATCAGACTAACTGCGGGACAAGATCAAATAGTGTTTGTAAATATGTGTGTGTGTGTGTGTATTGTGGTTGTGTTTTTTAAGTTAGGAAACCGATATAAAAAACTGGAGTTTTTAATCAATCAAGTGTATTTAGGAGAGATATTTTACGATGACGTTAACGTATCGCTTAGTAGGAGAGATTTATAAATCGAATACAAGAAAAAATAGAGACACATGGTTTTTTTTTTGGTTGCTTAGAGATAGATGTATGCATACATATATTATATGTATGTGTGTATAGATGTGTGTTTATATAATGTAAATTTTATACTTGAAAAAAGATATCTTATAGTTGTTCCTCAGAGTAAATGCATTTAAAAGCTCATACAATAAATATATGTTTATACATGTATGTGTGTGTACGTAAAATGTTTTTTTTTTATAATGCGTATATATATATATATATATATATATATATATATATATATATATATGACATTATGAATAATGAATTTACAGGTTTTGATTATTTTTTGATCGACATAAATTTTAATTGGGGGGCCACACGAGTAAATAACAAAATTTATGGGAAACAATAAAAAGAATGCACACTCACCTTTATAGATAAGTAGATTCTTGTGGTAAAATTTTCGGATTCGTGTAGGTACATATATGCGTTTATTTTGACTCTGTTAATTGAATTAGTTAAGATCGAACGATAAATCGAAATACAGTTTACATGTGATATGCCACATAACGACGATGCACACTAACAACAACTTTTCCCGGTAAAATGGCAATCATGACAACGCGTACAAAGCCAAAAAATTTCACAGAAAATCTAAGATATACATAAGTGGAAAATTGTAATAAACGGAAATGAAAGCAGTTTACGAAAAAGGAAATCGAACCTAAGAAATACGGTATAACTCTAAACGACAAGCAAATACGTACACGTATTCGTCAGTCAAATATCTTTAACTACTCCTTTATCCTTCAACATATTAAGATTGAACTTAATTTAAAAACGAGACAACTTCATCGATTGCATATTGCACGGTGATAAAAACCAATATGATTGTGCGCAATCGATCTATGAGAATGTTCGTCCGAAAGTAATATTAATAGAATACGGCGCTATCAAAATGCTGAAGTCGTTAGTATGTATCAAACCATATGCTATGTCAAGATCTACAAGTCGAATACGTTACAGAAGAAATAAAACTAGCTGTCGCCAATCACCTGTCGAGATTGGATAGACATGGATACGCTGTTGCACGAAGTCTTCTATAACAAGCAGTAGGTCGCAAGATGATGAAGTGGCTAAACGTTGTTGAATTAGCGCGAGGGTTCAATAAATACAATTGAGATCGTGCTGTTTGGCAGATTTCGAAAATCACGATCCTGTCAACATTTAAACTTTGTAAATGACAATACTACTTCGTTTTATATGTGAAGGAGATAAGAAATAAAATTCACCTTTCATGTGTGTGTGTATATATATATATATACATATGTTCTATTTTTATTTTGAACCCTGTAAATTGCGTTAGTTAAAATCGAAGGGTAAATTTAAATTGACCGTAAGCGCTCTTCCGTCTGTCCTAAAGGATACGTAAGTGCGCGTATCGTGTCGGCGTATAAACCGGATTGTCTCCCGAAGAAAAGTTACCTTTCTAACGGTTCTCAGGAAATGATTTTTTTTTAAACTCCGTCTTTTTGCTAGTTCGTTTTATTTCATTTAATTTTTTTATTTATTTATTTAAATAAAAAAATTAAATTGTTTTTATTGTAATTCAGGATAAGCAGCTTTATAATAGCAAGGCCGTCATCCTTTTACACATTACGCTTACTTTTGTAACCGATCTTGGTTGTATTTTAAGGCGAAACATAGGAAATGGTTTATGTACACCAGCAATGTATTTCTGTGTAGATATATGCGTTTACGCGCACCATATATATATATATTCATATACTCATAACTTATGTTTATACATATGTGTATAATATCTTATATATGTTCATACACGTACATATATGCTTTATATATATATATATAAATTCTTACACATATAACATAAGTTTGTATGTACGTATATATTATATATACGTATACATATAATTTATGGTTTTGTGTTTGTGTATGTACATGTACGTGTTGTATATATGCTTTATATATACATATATGTATATATATAATGTACATGTGTGTGTGTATATGAATATACGTATAAATATACATATAACTTACGTTTGGATATCCGTATATTATATATATATATATATATATATATATATATATATATATATATACATGTACGTGGATATATGATATATATATTACGTTTGGATATCCGTATATTATATATATATATATATATATATATATATATATATATATATATATATATATATATATATATACATGTACGTGGATATATGATGTATATATATATGTGTGTGTGTTTGCGAATTTTCGTTAATGTTCATGCGCGCGTGAGATGTGTGTTCGTGCGTATGTCTTACGTGGAAATGTGCAGTTTAAATTTGCATAGGAAACTGTATACAAAAAAATTTTAAATATCGAAATTTACGTATATATTCACGTGTAAGTTATCGTTAACGGTGTTGGTTTCGCAGTTTAAACGCATTTTACCAATGTGAGATGTATATATACATATGTATGCGCATGTTCGACGAATCTGGTAAATGAGTTAGTTACGTGAATTATGTTGTGTGTGTCGGTGTATATTTCGTAAACGGTTACGTCTGCGGTGAAAACGTCCTAGACCATGACCTTGGTATTATAGGTTGTTGTTGGTTGAGGATGTGGACGATGTGTTATTTTGGACGCGCGCACCGTTTACTACGGCGCATGCGAATTTACCGTTCGGTGCAATTTGCGTTGCGTCGTGTACACTTATCGTCAGACGTGTATGTGTTACTTAGATCGTTCGTATGTGGACGCGTATGCGTCCGATTTCCTGTTGTAAACATTGCAATTTTTCGACTACATTTATGTGTCGCGGGGCTAAACCATTTTACGTTTTTTTTTTATTATTATTTTTTTTCGGACTTTCGCGAGTTTATCATATCGCCTGCAGGGGGTTTGAGGGGGCGATACGTCGACGGATCATCGACGTAATCGGGCGGTGTTCGTAACCGATGTATTACGAACTTACCGTGAAAAAAAATCGTATTTGGCGTCGACGAAGAACATTTCGGACTGCTAATAACGTTATTATTATTCTCGGACGAGTTTTACTCTTCTAGAGTTTTATAATTGTTTTCGTTTTTGGGTCCTCTAAGAAATCAACCGGTCAACGGCGCTCCCTGAAATACGAAATTAATTTATTTTTATATATATATATATATATATATATATATATATATATATATATATATATATATATATTTAAAATTTAATTATCTATCTAAATTTATTTTTATTAATAGATTTTCGCGTTATGAAGTGTCAGATGGAATATTATCGCTCGCAAATACTCGGTCGTTATTTAACTACTTTCGGCGGTTAAATCTAATTTTTCTGATTATTTCGTAAATATAACTAGAAAAAGAAAAAAAAAAACTTGGATTATTTCCGCGAATTTTTCATTACGACGCTTATACATACGGAAGGTTTTATTCGTAACTCGCTGCGTATAGCTGATCGATGTTGTTGTAATCGGATTGTTTTATTAATTTCGTTTTAATTGAAATATTCCAAGCGGACGAGATGCTGTTAAAAACGATGCAATGAATAATAGTTGGATGCATCAATCTCGAACAACCGGTAGACATACGGTTGGAAACTCTCCTCCGCAGTCTAATTTCGGCGGTAGTTCGACTATGTCCGATGAAATTCGTCGTTATAACGATTTCGATTGTAATCACGTAAATATCAATAATAGTAATCATAATAATAATAATAATAATAATAATAATAATAGTGATGCTAATTGTTGTTACGGAAACGATTCGCAATGTTTAATGTCCGCCGGTAATTACGAAACTTTTAATTACTATCAACATCAACAGCCGCCTTATCATCATCATCCGATAGCGAATAGTAATAATAATAATAATAATAATAATAACAATAATAATAATAGTAGTAGTATTAGTAATTGTCGTTCGACTTATACATCATCTTTGCCTTTTTCGCCATATGCCAGTGGCGGTTTTCAACAATACGCCGGTCTTACGGATCATCATCCGCAGCAACAACAACGTCAACAGGTGAATATGAATAAACATATGAATACGATGGATATAAATACGAACGTTAATGCGTTATCTTCGTCGACGTATTCTTACGGAGGTGGTCCGTTACACGATGCCGATATTATCGTAGGCAATGCTAATCGCCGTTTAACCGACGTTATACATCCGTATCATTACAACGGTATGGAACAAATGATGATTCCTTCTCAACAGCCTTTAATCATTCCACCGTCTTCTTCTTCTTCTTCTTCGCAGTTTAACGTCTATCCTCAATATCCGGATTTTACCTGTCAATCGTTAAGGTACGTACATTATTACGACAACTGAAATAAAAACATAGTAGCCGGCGAAACTTTGAAAAACGGTTAGTTTGTTAATAGTATCGACGGCGAACCGCCACTCTCTAAGAGTTGGATTGCAGTTTAGACGACCGTAGGGCGACGCGTATTGTATTTTATGACAATTATTAATAAGTTACCTGTAAATACGTAATAAATTTACTTACGAAGATGCGAAAACGATTGTTACATTTCGCGTAAAAAACGATTTTAAAATTAATTACACATCCTCTTGAAATTTGACTTATTCGTGCGTTTACAAAAACGCGAAAAATTGAGCGAAATTTCGCCATTATAGTAGCGGTAGTATAACTTCCGACTTTATCAGTTGGCTCTAGATTAGGGTTTTTCCGGCTAGTTGGAAGTACGATTAGAGGTATAGGAGGAAAGAAAATATACGACGGAGTAGAGCCTATTTTGTGATGGAAAATAATTAATTTTGGAGGTATCGATGTCAGCGAGAAAAAAAGGTAAGGGAAGTCGGATGGTTCAGTAGGGAAGATTGTTGTGGACAAATGACGAGAAGATAAAAAACAGTATAATAGTGGTATCGCACAAAGCACGCAGCAGTTGTTAATTTCGCTGCGCAGGAGATGAACTGCGTACGTTCATATGAGGCGGTCGAAGTCAGTTCGGATACACTTATTGCAAGTAGATATATTTGTGACATTCGGATAATAATAAAAATTTGGATGATATCCGGTTTTACAATTACTAAAAATAAAACGGCTAAATTAAAGAAGAAGTATTGAGAAGAATCAGTTTGGAAATAATTATAAAAATACGAATACAATTTTTTCAAAATGATACATTCCGGAAAGAACGCACTTCGAAGACGAACAAATTATATAGTTATATTGAAATTTGACAGCGTCGTCGTAAATTGCGCAATATAGATATAAGCGGATATTAATGACAAAACCATCTTCGAATTGAAGACGATACGTATAAGTTATACATATATATGGCGGTATAGGTAAAACTCTTTCACTTTATACTCACACTACAGATGTTCTAAATCGGCGGCCAGAGCGGAGATAAGAATTTCAATATCTTGTAGCCAAATCATTTAAACGAGTCGGTGTAAATTAGGATTAACGATTATCCGATGTTACGTTTCGTATCAGTCTTTGTTTTAATCCACGTTTTTAATCGATGTTGTTTAGGAATTTTCGAGTTGACACACGGTGTCTTATTTACATGAGCAATTTACGATGTTTTGTATTATTTCAAGTAACACATTGATCGTCTCTTATTCCATCCTAACAGTTCTAAGCTAACTTAAGACTCGTTCACTAATCTAAGTCGCGTACTGAGAGCCGTACTACTGCTCGGTATACGTATTTTATTATGTATCTGTTCTGATTTGTAAACAATTTTGAATATACTTATTATTCATTCATTCATTCATCCTCACGGATATTGTCGCTTAACCTTCCTTCTACAGCCCCCCACTTTTCAAAGATGAAAGCTCCTCTTTCTCTAATTTAATTTTGTTTATCCGCAAATCAGGACTATATACACTCCTTAATCTAATACTCCTGCCGTGCCTCTAGCTTTAGCTGCTGTACACGGCGCTTTAATTTAAGCTGATAATAATTATTTCAAGTAATAACGATTTTTGTAAAATGAAATTATCGCTTTACGATAATTATACAATGGTAGTTTGACTTTGCCGCGATGATGCTTTTCCGGTATTTCTGATGTTCCACGATTCTTATTAATTACTTATAGCAACCGAGCCTGGCGTTACTTAATAAAGTCGCTACTATAAAATAAGAATTTCTCAGCCTTCCTGATTTCCACGCTAACCTAGGATTTTACCTCGGAACATATCGAGAAGTAATCCATATCTTTAGAATATGGTGTCTATTCAACTTATAGACTCCGTTATTATATATATATATATATATATATATCTTTTTTTTTTGTATTTAATTAATCGTTTGTTCGAAGAATAAGAAGAATAAATCTTTTATTAAATAATTTGGAATGTAGTCAATCAATGGCGACTCGTGATTCTATATACTGGAGGGTACGATATTTCCGGGCGTTTCTAAGCTAAATGAGCTTAATACGAACATCGCTGGCATGTGTTTATAAGGTTGAAATTCGAGGCCCGTTTTATTCAATAAACTTTTCAGCTTTACAAACGCGTAATAGATCTTGTTTCGAATGTACGAGTATATTAATACTGCGTGATTGCAGTTCGAAATAAATCTTAAATTTGCATACAACATTTCTATAACAAGACACTTAAGATCATTAGTCGATGGTGGTGTGTAGAAGTAACGGAAATATCTAAATATACCGTCTGTAACGGAGGTAATTAAACAACAAGTCAATAAACACGCGGCGGCTGATTATCTACTCGTCCGAATTGGATTGTAGTAAAACTTTAATTCTACAGAAGTGCGCCGTCTGGATAAACGGAACTGTTAGATCTAATTAATACTTAGGTTTAGTCTCGGCCGTGTGATGTGTCACTTTATGTCGTTACACTACTCCTGTACTATTTCTCTAGTCTAGAAGAACTAGTCAGAGATTTGAGAAGAAAAAATAACGGACGTGTTGCACCAGCCTGAATTTGTTTTATTTTAAAAGCAAGTACCTTTGGTTTTCATCAGATTATTTTATTAATACTGATTTTTTTTACTTTGTTAATTGTTGTAAATTTTTAATCTAAATTAATATTTTTTACATTTTATACTTTATTCGTTGGATAAAACTTGACGGAAAGCTTTAACTCTTTTTTTTTTTTTTTTTTTTTTTTTTTTGTTTCTTTATTAAATAACCTGTTTTAGATGTAATCGATACATATGTTTTCACGCGGATGATTTTACGTGTACCTTGGATAATTCCGCATTCAAATAAAAAACTCCTAGACAAAAATAATAACTTGTTTTTCTTATATAACCTAAATGTTTCATTCCATGACGTGGCGCGTGTGTGTTGGTGTGTATGTGACGTTATTCGTTGGTATCGTCTTAACGCACGACCTTTGAACTATTCTCGATAAATAGCTTTTAATATCATCGTCATCATTCGGCCAGCATATACATATATATATATATATATATATATATATATATATATATATATATATATATATTCCTAATTCGCGAATTAGTGACCGGGGCAATTTTGTCTTAACCGAATTTTCATGATTATTGAGTGTTTGTTTTATTTATTTAACCATTTATCGTAAGAAATTACCGGTATATACGGAGAAGGGTTATATGATAATAATAATACTCGGCGGGAGTTATACATTATCATTTAAAGTTATTTTTATTTTTATTATTATTATTATATTTTCTCCAGTCTAAATTAAAAATCCCTATTTAGCCCCTACAAATTACTACTTTTCGCCAGTGACCAATTATAATATGTATATATATAATATGTAAAAGATGTTTTCCACGTTTGATGGGTACGTCCCGTAAATCGCATCTACTGTCTTGGTAGCTATGTCGTATCAAGGTCACTGTAGGACTGGATTTGTTCAGGTTATAAATAACACGATTGATCGTAGTAGACCAGAATAATAAGGGAATTTATTTATTTTTACATGTTTGTAAGAAAGACAAAGTTCGCGTTTTTTGTTTCACGTCTTCGGTATTATATACTTTTTTTTGTGTCAGTCTTTTCTTATTATATGGTCGTGTGAAGCTAATGTTATTAAAGAAATGCGTTCGAATGGCGCACAATCGGGATTGCAAATTGCCTAGTTTTCAGGCCTTCCAGGTGTCGTGGATCGTAAACGCGACTCTCTTAAGGTGCCCTCGTAAAAAAAAAATCGCCTAACTTTGAACTCATTTCGAAACTCGGTTTGCACTGTCATGATCGATTCACGCCCCGAAAATAACGTTCCACGCGAAATGCGCGCTACTCCTTCTCGTTATAACACGTCGTGATAACTGAAAACGATTTCCTCGTGTATGCGCTAAACGTGGAGCACGCGGTTTGCGTTGTAGCAGCGTTAGCAAGTGCGCTATTCAAAAAATAAAATCGCCCGTCTTCTCTGGGTCAGTGTATGTTTACTAACATTATTTTTTTAAAATAACTTTCGATTCGTCTATTTGCTCTTTCTTTTACGCTTTTATGACTAATTTATGTCAGAGGGTTTTTTTTTTTTTTTTTTTTTTTTAATTTAAAAGTTTTCTTTTATTCTTGTACGAATTCTCTTTATTATTTTTATTTGTAACCGGTATTGTTCTTTATTTATTACTTCGTCATCCTGGTCATCATCATTACTACTAAATACTACTGTTAACAACGTAGTTTACGACTTTTAATTTTTATCGCTATCGTTACTACTACTACAGAGCTACTTTATATTTTTTACTAGTTTGTTACTTTTAAAGTAATACACAAACGTTATTATTGCTATTAGTGACTGCGTTCGCATTATCTGTGTTTTTACCATAATTTAACAGCTCTTTTAATATCTCCTAGCACATCAATTTCAGCATTTAGTATGCACACGAGTGTGAACCGGTTTATCGTATTCATTTTTACCAAAGTCGCAACTGACGCGATCGATAGTAACAATAATATGATTTACGCGTTTGTAAAATCAGGAAGAGATAATAAGATCAAGTGCAGCATTGACTCTTACTGTTTTTTTTTTTTTTTTGTTTTTTTTTTTTTAAAACATATATTTGGTAATTTATAATTGTACACATTAACGTGTATATAATAGCGCGCACGGCAACATACACACACACACAATTATACACACACTCGAGCATACTTCAATATACCTTCCACATTATTAAGTCACACCTTATCATCTTCCCGTAGCACCCGTATTTCATCTTTCCTTTTTTTTTTTTTTTTTTTTTTTAGTGCAGCTTAAAAGAAATTAAATACTTCATTCCGGTTATTATACTGTATCCTAGGAAGAAAAGCTAAAACTTCGTTACAAAACAAGCTGCTGCTCTACAATGGTGTCCTGGCGGCGAAATGGAAATATGGAATTGAATTATGGGGGTCGGCAGCAAGTAGTAATTTCAAACGTATCCAACGAGTCCAGTCTAAAATACTGACAGTCAATATGTGACGCTCCTTACTACGTCAGTAAACGTTACTCCTTGATGTGCAAGTGCCCACAGTCACACAGGTTTATCAGAATACGTACGAAACATTTCTCGGCAAAGGCTCTAACCATCCGAACCCTCAAATTCGGCGAATCTACACGTCGACACTGCCAGATAATCCGGTCCGAAGACTAAATCGACGAATGCTGCGAGACGTTCTTACGAACTCTGCATCTGCAGAATGACTTAAGGTCGTGTACATATCGACATGCTGTTATAGCATTGGAACGGAGGCTGTATATTTTACATGTGTTTGTGCTTATTGTCTATTTGTACAGGTGCACATTAAGGGAAAAAACTTTATTATTGTTTTTAAATTTTGTCTAATTCTCGTCAACTTCCCTCTAAATTTCTTCGTTTCAGTATTTTTCCAATATTTTTCTCATTCTGCAATCACTCTTTTAATTCTCTTTATAATCTACTCTCCACGCTTTCATCGATAATTTCTTCTTTGATAACACATTAAGCATTTAATTTAATATATATATATATATAATATCTATATCTGTTTGGTTTGCATACTTAGTTTTAGGTATTTGTATTTGATACTTACTTTACTGCCTTCTTTAGCTCAATGCTCGTTGCTTTTCGTTTTTTGAGATAGTCCATCATTTTGGTCATTAAGCACAAACGTTTTATATTCAGCATATTTCCTTCCTTAAGAAGTTCATATAACGTAGAACAATTTTTTCCCATTACTAGAACTTAATGTGGATTGTATAAAATTTCTATGCCAGACCGAAAGCCTGTGCACCATACCTTAATCTGGAATCTATCAGCGCGAAATAAATCATTTTTCTTTAACTGACATAATCGACGTTTTATATTTCTTTTTACGACTACTTCCGTACCTCCCGTGTGCTGTACCATCAGGATGATTACACTTCAGAGTCATAACCAACAAATGTGACAACGGCTATATTTAATTCATAATCCGCGGAATTTCTAACGATAAAATATAAAACGCCTAATGATGCTTGACTGTATTCACTCGTTATCGTCGACGCGGCGGTCGGTGTAATTATCCCCCGTATTATTTATTTCCAAGACGCGGTTAATCACAAGCGCTACCGATATATATATATATATATATATATATATATATATGTTGAATGAGCACATACGACTAGACGTATGGTGATGATGGAAATTGTCTTGAACTTGGTTAAAATGGATACGTCTCGAATGAAATGATTATTTTACGAACAATGTTTAAGAAGCGTTTAATTTCCGTCAATTTTACTTACCCTAAGCGTAGTTTGGTGAATTTTGTTAGGAGAGTATACTTTAGAATACAGTTAAAAACGGGGGTTTAGTCTTGTTCGACACCATTCCGAAGATCAACTGGCTAAAGTTCAGAACAAATTTGTTTTGGATTTTTTTCTTTTTTTAATACATTGGAAGTCATGTTTAAGATTAAAAAATTACGAAAATACATACACCAAAAGAAAATATATTTTCCCCTTTTCACCGAAATAAAAATTGTTAGCTATCTAGAGCGCGCTAATACGATACATATGTCCACGCTAAAACGAAGTATACTAACTAAAATATCTGCTGCAGAATTTCCTTAAACGCCACTAGATACCACAGAATTAAAGACATGCATTATAGATTGCATCTCCCTTACATTTCGAATTATAGCTGTAATATTTCGGCAAAATTTTACGCAGACTGTCAGGGGCATACTAACAAACTGATCACAGTGGTGGGAGACTACGACATGGCGCTGCTCTGCATGCCCTATACTCGTTATAAACGTCGTCGTATTAAAGATAGATTACTCTTAAGATAATTTTAATCTATAATCAAATACTTTCCTACTAACTATTACTTATAATTTATTTTTTTCTAGTTTTAATCTTTTATCTTTTCTTTTGTGCAGGTTTTTTCCAATTTTCCTGTGTTATTAACTTTTAGCTATTTATTATTATAGATTAAGTAACTATTTATTATTTGTAATGCGGTCGAGGTTGTTATATATGTACTCCACTGTATAAATTTTTATATTATGTAAAATCAAATGAAAAATATATTATATTATTATTATTATTATAACTTGTATTGTGTTTTGAGTGTAATTTTTATTTCCTATCAATGGCGATTCAGTAGACTGTATATTTTTCTGTTGCGTTTTCGACCTCACGCATAGAGCTATCTATTTATAGAACAGGTGTTATCTTACATAATTCCTCGATGTATACACATTCGTCATAATTATTAGAATTTTATATTATTATACAAATCAAGTTCTTTCATTAATTTTAACTCTGTGTTCTTTTTATTTTTCTAATGCGCTGATTGTAAGATGGCGAGATCGTGATCGTATTTACTAATTTCTATTATATCGTTCCCCCTATAGCTTTTTGTTATTTTAGTATATTGCGGTTTACCTCATGTACGTCCATGACAGATATAACGATATTTGGAAGCACGAAATAATAATGTTATTTTATGAATGAAAATTGGATTTTCACTAAAAATGCAGGTCTCCTTTACACTTATTTTATTATATATATATATATATATATATATATATATATATATATATATATATATATATATATATATATATATACTTACATGTTATAACAAGAAAAATATAAACGATAATATTATTACGGGGCATTATAAATATCTTAGGTCGTTTACTTTATTCGTAATTAGTTTATTTTCAGCATTTAATGTTACACAATAGTTTATCCTCCTAATAATTTCAGTTCTTTTTAATACTAATTTTATTTTTAAATATCCTTATGCACATAGAATCCAGATATATATATATATATATATATATATATATATATATGTGTGTGTGTGTATATGTGTGAGCGACCGTGCTGTTTCTCAGGCGACACTTCTAACTATAATTTACCACTACTACCAATATCATGGGTTCGATCGGTTGGTCGAGGGTCGCCTTCAGCTTCTGGCCGGTCTGTATTTTTCACACTATTTCTTTCCTTTTCCTTGATGGTTTTTCCTGATTTGACCTAGGATAGGATTCAAAATATTACTCAAGCGAAAATCATCCTTTCTATTGAAATTTTCTTTATATTTACTAATTTCAACAGCTTCTACGTAATATTTATCCATTCTAGCCAAAATCGAGACGTCGTTGAACTTGATGGCATGACCCCGATATCGGCCACAGTAGCCTTTTTAGTTCTAAGATATTTTACATCCGCTGTATGCTCCTTAAAAGTGGATACCGGGCTTTTAACGAAAATCAAGAGAAACGTGATAAGATATTTCGTACCTATAGCGAGAAAAATCGATTCGATAGAAAGAACAATGATACAAGATATCGTAAACGGTAAACGTTCACAAGGAAGATGCCATACTCGCTGGATCGACTAAGTAAAGACGTCAACACTATATATTATGTGGGAGGTGTTTCAAAATTTCAATAATAGATACTTATGAGGAAAAACTATAATGCAACTCGAGTAATATTACACGGTGTCACCACGTCCTTACGTATGACAATGGACAGTGATGATGTGCTCCTTAATACGAACATCCACTGGTCTTTCTATTTGACCAATGTAACACCTCCCACAAGAACACGTAATACGATACACACGTGGAACTTGTCCCCATGGTAAGCCAATCTTTGTCACTTCTAATCATATTTCCAATTTTTCGGTAGGTATTAAACACTGGTCTGATATTTTTACTGCGTAACACTCTTTCAATTTTATCTGCAATGCTATTTATATAAGGCGGAACTACATTATAATCAAATGTTTCACTCCCATTAACGATTTCTGTCCTTTTTTTTTTTTCAATGTACTAAAATTCAGCTTCTCTGGCGTTATATCGATTATTTATCAAGGAAAGCTTTAAATTGTTTAGATCATCTGATACATCACCGGAAGTTACTCTTCTTGCTCGATCAAAGTAATCATTGTTCTCAGTCATGATGAGAATCATTCCTTATATACACACACACCTGTATTATATGTATTTGACCTGTACATGATTTTTGTTTTTTTTTAGTTTTTCCAGAAGCACGCTAGTGTGGCGGTACTTCTTAGTACCTTTTCAGAGTTTAGTATCGTTTCTATGTTCGAAGTAACGAGTTTATACCTTATGTCGTTGAAGAGTTATTTCAATACAAAAATCACTACCGGTCAAAAATACCGGTTGTCTGCGTTTATGTATAATAATATTATTTCGCTTTTCATTGCCGTGTTGGTAATGCACCACTTCTACATAGGATAATACTGAACTAACTCGATATAATTTTATAAAACAGTTGGGAATGATTTTGGTAACACTTGAAATGAAACAATGTCAACAAATCCGATTATGTATCAGTCGCACACTAAAAATAGATGAATGGTTATGGCACTGAGAATGGAGCAAGTACAAAACTGTCAATCAGAATGACTTGCAGAAAATGTCCGTCGAAAAATGAACGAAAAACGTTTGCACGCGTCTAATATGCAAGACGCCTATATGTACGGAATGTACAAGATGTTTTTTTAAGGACTGGGGTCTAAAAATATGCATTCGAAATACATTGCGCGTTTTTACACAAATATTATTTTTTAAATATTTTTAATTTTTTTATGTTTAATTAACGTTATAGTTAACAACATCTTATAATTAAAAATAATATTTAATTACCTTTTTCAGATATATATGAATATTCCGTAAATTACGTTTAAAACTTCGTATAACGTTTTTATTCATATCTTTTTTTAGCACAATTCATTTAATTTTACTTCAAATTTGTAGATTTTATTTTTTCAAATGTACACAAATATCACGAAATTATTTTTGTATAATAAAATATTACCGTTTTAAAAATTTAGATAAATTTATTAATCATTTAAACTCGCCCGTCAAAATGACCGGTTGTCTGTGACAACGTTTTATAAACAGTACATCCGTGTTTGTAAGGTTCTTTGAGATCTGCTTAAATATATGTTGTGTATATATCGTATATAAATGAATGTGTTTTTTAGGTCCTTGAAAGCTGGTTATGTTTAAATTATATATATATATATATATATATATATATATATATATATATATATATATATATATATATATATATATATATGTGTGTAAGAAATTAATTGAAAATTAGTTAAATCACTAATATTTATTTTCTTATAGAAAACAAAAAGCTATTCGGCATTTACGCCATTATCAAGTGAAACATTTTTAAAAAAATCATAATTTTAAAAGTATAAATTAAATATAATTACTTAAAAATATTTGATTGTGATTGTGAAAATATGCTCCAAAGATGCTGTTCTGCTTCTGTTCTGTCTATTTTTTGAATTGTTGAAATTTAACATCAATATATTTGTTTATTAATTTTGTTTTTTTATATTAATTTTTTCTTCAATATTATTTTCCGGATTCTGTAAAAGTTGTATACTGGTGGAATTTTAAATTTTTCATTTACTGTTGCGATGTATGATGTCCAAAAGTAAAATATAAAATATAAAAATATACGAACACAGAATTTTTTAAAAAACACAATTTTACAAGTAAAATGAAAATAAATATTAAAAAAATCTGATAATCTTATATATATATATATATATATATATATATATATATATATATATATATATATAGAGAGAGAGAGAGAGAGAGAGAGAGCTGCGAAAACGCATTATAAAAACATGCGTGTGGCCAGTAGCATTTTATGGATCGGAAACATGGACGTGTACAAAACGAGATGAGGATAGTATAGAAGCATTTGAAATGTGGAGTTGGAGGCGGGTGGAGAAAATAAGCTGGACGGGGAAAACAAAAACCGAGAAGTTTTCCAACGGTTCAATGAAAAGCGGCAAATATTGAACCATATTAAAAAACGAAAACTATGTTGGATGGGGTATGTGTTACGACATGGAGGATTGCTGCGAGATGCAATTGAAGGATATATATCGGGAAAACGAATAAGAGGTAGACCGCAATTATGCTGGATAGACAATCTGAAGAAGGATTCCAGATTCTCCAGTTACTCGGAAATGATAATAATGACCGATAACCGATACGAGTGGAAAAAGAGAAGCATAGGTGCGAACAAGTCCACGGACTGTTGCACCCGATGATGATGATGATGATGATGATATATATATATATATATATATATATATATATATATATATATATATATATATATACGAATATATATTTCTATCTTCTATTTTATTATTATTAATTGATTTTAATAATGTGTTATTAATTCTTATTGCTAAATCTATGTTATAAATATTTTTATTACTTTATATATATGACTTCCTACATACTAATTTATTGAACTTAAATAATGCTTTTTATATTTTTCTATATTTTTATTGTAAGAATTCTTCCATACTTTATAAACTATAGTAGAGTTATATTTATTATCGATTGCTATTTTTTTGTTATGGTTTTTCTTTATTTACTTTATCATTGTCTGTTAAAATTGTTTTTTCTCTATTGATAAGACGCTTTAAACTGGCTAATTTAATATGTATTTATTCATATAATATTATGTATTCATCTCATTACTGGCAGGCTGTTCGTAAGCAACCGATAAATAGGATAGATTGAAATGGATCAATTTGTTTTTCGATGTAAACTTTATTTATTTATTTATAAAAGTGATACAAACAATTTATGAATAACGAACTGTTCGAAGTCCATCCTCAGTTAAGTTTACGGTGCTCTTTTTAGCTACAGTAAGAAAATATGATAAATTTTGATTTCTGTAAATGTCAGCTTATTTGCCGTGTTTTTTAATTTCAAATATTGTGAAAATATTTTACATATTGTTTATTTACTAATTCGTTAATATTTAGCTTACGTGAAATCAGCGTTGCTACAGTTGCGAACTTAACGGTACAATTAGAAAATTGACCTAAACTAAATAAAGCAAAATCAGTCCGTTTTCTTTATACCTTAAGACATGCAGACATTAGGTATCGAGTATATCTTGACAATCAGCCTATTCCGCGAGCTGATTACGCTAAATATTTCGGAATGCACTGGGACGCCAGAATGTCGTGGAAAGTCAGAAAAATGAAAGTATTTCGAATTAAGTGCAGAGTACAAGGTTTGTACTGGCTCATCGGTAGGCGTTCTGTCGGTGATTCAATTGAATAAAAATTTAATGAATAATGGTACACAACCCGTTACCTGTGTACTTAGTGATGTTTCCACATAATACTCTTCCGCGCAATATACTGGAAGTCAAGGCTCTGTTTTATTGCATTATCAGGTGGGAAAAGTATAGCAGGAAAGTTCCTTACCTACAGTGCTATCGTTGCCAAAGGTTTGGTCATGTGTCGCATAATTGCCAACTACCCGATCGTTGTATACGTTGTGGCAAAAATCATTCGAGTTCTCTGTGCAGTGTTCAGACGTATAAATGCGCAAACTGTCTGGGTCAACACCCTGCAAATTCGCAAGAGTGTCATATCATTCAAAAAATTGTTAGTGCACGTAGCAATCATATTCACTCTAGTTTAAGAAATAGCAAACCACCTTTTGCATCGTTTTCGCGGAATATTCAAAATACCAAAAATGACGCAGGACATTTAGGCTTAAATAGTATCGTTAATGAAACGTACGCTAGCAAAGTAAGAGCTCCCGTTACTACCCAAAGAGATGATGACGATATGCTCCAATACACGATGCTCTATCACTCTTTCGTGATCTAAATTTAAGACATATTTTTAACGTAAATAAAACGATAATCGCTAAACTGAAATCGATTAGAAATAAGGATACTTTTACTAAGTTACAAGTAATTTTTGAAACCGTTGTTGATTTATTATAAATGTCTATAAATCTGGATACTCGTATAGTTGCCTGGAATTGTAATTCTATTATTAATAAGTGTAATGAGCTACATGTTTATGCAACTATAAGTTGGATAATATAGCATTATCGGAAACTAAGCTCGACAACACGTATAAGTTAAAGTTTCCCGGCTATTTTGTTTATAGAAACGATATGACTCGTAGAGGTGGTGGAGTTGCTTTGCTTATTAACAAACGTTTAAAATTTGACTTATTGCCGATACCACAGCTATGTTGTGTACAGGCAGTAGGCGTAAATTTATATATTAATAACAATAATAATATTATTAATAATAATATTATTAATAATAATATTATTAATAATAATATTATTAATAATAATATTATTAATAATAATATTATTAATAATAATATTTTTATTAGTATTTTTGCTATATACAGACCACCTAGATTTAATCATAAATTCCTAGATGATCTTTAATCCTTGATGAGTGTAAATAGCAAAGTTATTCTGATTGGAGATTTTAATGCAAAAAACAAGTTAATGAACTGCTTTAATAATAATCGTAATATTCTCTTTGAATTCGCATTACGTTCAAATGTTTGTATCTGCGCCCCTGAAGAACCTACTTACTTTCCCGATGCTATTCAATATCGTACTAGTATCTTAGATGTTGCTTTGGTCAAAAATGTTTCTATTGCAACTCCTGTTTCAATGAATTGTTTGTCCTCCAACCACAACCCTATTTTCACTACTATTGCAGGAAGTAAATTAAACATAGCCGATATAGTTCTGCCCGATTTCCAAAATGCAAATTGGGCAGGATTTAAGGAGTATATTAACAATAATATTAATTTGCTTATTAAGCTACATAGTCCTGCTGATATTGACCATCATTTATCAACTCTTACGAAGTTAATTAATTCTTCGTCGGAACTTTTTATTCCGAATAAACCACTTAATAGTTATCCGCATATGATACTACCAACTTGTATCGTGGTTCTCATCAAATTTAAAAATTATATTAGGAGATCGTTAAGCATCGTTTCTCTAATCGTTCTCAAAATTTGAAAAACATGTTTAATTTTCGTAATAAATTGGTTAGTTTTCTTTTTCGTAAATTTAAAAATTACAATTTCAATTCAACTTTCTCTAAGCTTAAGCCTAATGATAGTCGGCTATGGAAAGTTTGCAGACAATACACGAGACAGCATACAGCTTTCTCACCACTCTACGATTCACACTTAAATAACTATGTTTATAAAAATGAAGCGATAGCTGAGTTTTTAGCATTAGAGTATACTAAAGTTCATAATCGTAATTCTAATTTTGCATCTGGCTATCAAGTGAGAAAAATTCATTCAGCTGTTAAAAAATTCCTCAATGCCAATCAACTGCCCAATATTTTCCCTCTTGTCACCCCAAGTGAAGTCCTTAGCAATATTAAAGCTATAAAATTAAAAGGTTCGTCAGGGGATGACAATATTTCTACTCCCATTATTAAGAAATTGCCGCTAAAAGCTATTATTGAACTTACAAATTTAATTAATGCTATCTTTAGATTCGGTTATTATCCAAACAGTTGGAAGATAGCAAAAATTATTGCTGTTCCCAAACCCGGAAAGAATGCCTCGTGTGCAAGTAACATACGTCCTATTAGTTTATTGAACAATCTAAGCAAAATAGCGGAAAAAATTATACTATCCCGTTTAAGACTTCATGCAGATAACTAAAAAATCATTCCTAACACACAGTTTGGTTTTCGTCCAGTTTATTCCACCACCCAACAAGTAGCACGAATCACGGAGTTTATCACGCATAATTTTAATCGTAATAAACATACTGGTATGGTTCTCCTGAATATAGCGATGACTTTCGATACTACTTGGCATAAAGGTATTATTTACTAAATGATAAAATATCAGTTTCCTCTTTATGTAATCAACGTTATTAGCAGCTATTTAGCAGACTATTTTACATTACCATCAATGATTCAAGGTCTACTATGAAAACGTGCTCAGCGCTGGTCCCACAAGGTAGTATTCTGGGTCCCTTTCTGTTTACTTTGTTTTTATCTGATTTCCCAAACCTACCTGATATTCAGACTGCTTTTTATGCAGACGATACAGCTCTTTTCTGTACTTCTTATATACCTAAAGCAATTACTAATAAATTACAGTCAGGAATAAATTGTGTCTTTCGTTATTATAAAAAATGGCAAATTTATATTAATTGTGATAAAACGGAGGCTATATTTTTCACCCGCAGGCGTCCCACGTTACCTGCTGAAGTTAAGGTCAACTCTACCACTGTAAGTTGGTCAAAACATGTTCGATACCTCGGGTTAGTCTTGGATAACAGACTAAATTTTTCTGAACATGTCATACTACCTTGAAAGCTAGCAGGAGTATATCATCTACCATATATCCATTAATCAACAGAAAATCATTTCTTAATGCAAATAAATTAATTCTGTATAAAACACTTATACGTCCCATAATGACGTACTGTTGTCCAGATTGGAGTTTTATTTCAAATACAAATTTTAATAAGTTACAAGTATTTCAAAATAGGTGTCTCAGATGTGTGCTAAATGTCCCTAGATACCACAAAATCGTTGATACGCATGCTACCTTAAACATGCCTTATATTAAGGACCATATCTTAAATTTAACGCGTAAGTTCTGCGATGACTAGTCCACGATAATAGTTTAATTTCTACCATCGGTAATTACGATTAACTCCAATTTATGTATAGTAAATATAAACATAGGAGGCTCAAACATAACCTGTTGTAACGTTTTTGCGGCGCCTATATATTCCTTCTTTATTTATTTTTTAATATCTTTTTCTTTTGTTTTATTATTACTATCTTAATTTTTTGTTTTTTGCTGTACAGTTTTTTTTCAATTATTTTTTGCTGTCATTATAAGTATAAGTATAATTACTTCTTTTATTTATTACGGGTCTTTGTATTATTATTTCTGATGTACGGCGAGCCATCCTGGGCGTTACGTAATTATTATTTTAAAATTTTTGGTTTGTGTATACTCACTGCAAAATTATGTTGAAATATACGTTGTTGTTGTTGTTGTTTGTATTGGATAATGCAAACTATTATAATCAAGTTATAAAGCCTATATGGTCGTACGAGCTTCCGTTGTGAGGATGCGCTGCCGAGTCTAACTAGCAGGAATCGTGCAGAAACGGCGGAACATTGCCTACCGGTACTCGCGAAATGAAGACGTTCTATAGTGTACATACGACGTTTTTATTATTTTGTTGGCTTCTGTACATATTACGGGTTGCTACTGATTTGTTATTACATGTGTAGTATTAAATAATTGTCTCATTAAACAATTAAGTGTCCATCATCATCAGTCTGCGCTCTTGGAACCGTGATATTTTTTTCCTTATACAGCAGTTTGAAACAGTTTGTCCTGTTTCATCTTATCTTCCAAGAATTTATTTTTCCCTTCCGTTATTATTGACAACAGGATCTTTCCTCGTAGTAGTGCGGTCTCGTCTGAGTACTTAATCGTTGGTAATTTTCTCTACCTTGATCTTTTTGATATAATTCCTTTATAATTTATTTTATTATTTTTATTACGCTGTTTATCGAATACTGGTATAAATTTACTAATTTCGGATGCGATATAATTAAAATGGTAATTGAATTTCAAGTTATTATCAATTAATACACCAAATATTTAATGTGCGTTACAAATTAGTTATTTAAGTCCTATTTTGTTTAATTTTCTATTTTGTAATGCTTTGTTGAACAGTATGTACTTTGACTTCGAATTGTTAATATTCAGATTTTACAACTCTATAACCGTTTATTTGTTTGTGAAAATCTCTTTACATTATCCGCTAATAGTATGTTGTAAATTAATGAAGAAGAAGAAATTTATTTATTGACATAAATTCAATAAAAGTACAAAAGTACAAAAGAATAAGAATTACGCGTACCGGAATTATAATAATATCCTTACCGCTAATAAACAAGATTATTTATACGTAATGTATCTTATAGTATATTTACTAGATTACAAATATAAAAATATATAAAACGCGGGAAAAAATTTGAAAAAAAACCCACTCCATAGAACGCTTTGTATCACATTAAGCATACAAAAAGGAATATTATTCGATATAATAACAATTATAAAGATATATAATATAATACACACATACTTACCTATATATATATACATACACACACATATATATACACATATATACAGATACATTAAATATTAATCATTTACAGTAAATTATATTTAAGGCGTCTATGCTTATACTTTGTGTACATAAACTGTAGCTGCCTGGAATCGTAATTTCCGATCATTGAGATGTACTGATTTTCATGCAATACACAATTATCGCAGAACTTACGAGTTATAGTAAGAATATAATCCCGAATAAAGGGTATATTTAATATCTCATGCATGTTCACTATTCTGGCATACCTTGGGGCACTTAATACGCATCTTAAACACCTATTTTGTACTAATTGCAATTTATTAATGCTCGCCTTCGAGATAGAAGACCAGGCGGGACAAGTATAAGTCATCACAGGACGAATAAGCGCTTTATAAATGATGAGCTTATTATTAACGTTAAGGTACGATTTACGATTAAAAAACGCATACACTGTACTTTTACTGCTTTATTTGCTTTTAGAGCCGCGTAATTTACATGCGCCGAGAAGGTTAATCGTTTATCTAATAAAACTCCCAAATAACGTATACTATCCGACCCATTTATAACTTTATCATCCACTAGAAGTTCAGATGACAAAATTGGTCGACGACGAATGAAAAAGATGGCTTCAGTTTTTAATTCATTTCGATTTGCCGTTTGCGATAATACTTTAAAACGCGACGTACACCGTTTTTTAATTGATTTTTAATAGCAGTTGGTTTGTAAGAGCTGCAAAATATTGCTGTATCATCAGCGTATAAACTTGCGTGTTTGTCAATTTTGGGAAATCATAGAGAAACAATGTGAATAAAAACGGACCTAAAATACTACCTTGTGGAACACCCGCGGCACAAGTTTTCATAGTCGATTTCGAATCATCTACCATTACATAAAATGTTCTATCGCTTAAATAACTATGAATTAAAAATACCAAATAAGTAGGAAATTTACACTGTATCATTTTATACGTGATACCTTTACACCAAGTTGTGTCGAATGCTTTTGCAACATCGAGCAAAACTAAACCAGTATGTTTATTACAATTAAAATTATGGCTGACAAATTCTATTATTCTAGATATTTGTTGCGTAGTAGAATATCTTGGGCGAAACCCAAACTGAATGTCAATAGTTTGTATTGTTCAGAGTGATAATGTAATCTAGACAAAATAATTTTTTCTGCGATTTTGCTCAAATTACTTAATAAGCTTACAGGGCGAATGTTGCTAGTTATGGAAGCATCTTTACGAGGTTTAGGGAGAGTGACAATTTTTGCTACTTTCCATTTTGAAGGATAATGCCCACATTTAAACATTGCGTTTAATAAATTCGAAAATTTGACTATTGCTTTCAGTGGAAGATTTTTTATGACGATAGTGGTGATATTGTCAATGCCAACATATGAGAACACTACGTTCTACAAGTACGAACCTTTGTGGTACATGTATTACATTTTTTTTTGTCGTTTAGAGCGTGCTGGTTTTCGTTAATTATATGTTTGCTTCGAAAAATTCTTTTAATCTTAATGTATACATTTGTTATATATTTTGCTTAAATATTAGATAGTAGTTAATAGCTGTATACAAAGCTACTTAGCACACTATCAATATATCGCATAAGCTTCATTCCAAAATCAACATTGAATTACTATATAATGATACCTCCTTTGGACTCTTCCCAAAACAAAAATAGATTTATCTCTCACACAGCACAATAAATCTGCACACCCTACAAATATAAAAAAAATGATTACTAAGCACTCTTCAAAATATACAATGACTACAATCATGCATACACAGACGGAGCAAATTCTACAGCAGGCGCTGACAATTCACCAGCAGCTTGCTCTTACTAAATTGATAATATACTACACTCAATCAGACTCAGCGACGGATGCACTTCTCTGCATGCAGAGTTGTATGGAATTATGTACTGTATTCAGTACATCAGACCAGATGTCCACATCGAAAAGCATTAGTTATAACAGACTCCCTCTCTTCTCTACAACTAATATGCCGTTATGACAATAAAAATACCGTAATATTAGAAATCCAACACAATCTGCATAACAACGGATGAGAAGTCCGCTTTCTGTGGATCCCAAGTCACATCGGGATGCACGGTAGTGATAAAGTAGACCTTCAAGCTCGGTCTATAGTACTTTCATCAGTACAAGAATATTCACCACCTCCATCAACATTAGCACACGTATTTATGAACAACAGTAAACAGGAATGGACCACCGACTGGACCTCACAAACAACTTTCCTTAGGAGCATAAAATCAACCATAGAACCTTGGTGGCCTTCAGATGGCACAAGCAGAAAAGAATATGGTGGTGCCCTTAACTGTCTACGTGTGATTCATACAGCCGTATCACACAATTATCTTTATACCAAGAGCCCAACAAACTGCCCCTTATGCGGACACGTAACAGAACCAACAGTGACACACTTAATCTACAACTGTGAAACACTCACACCACACAGGTTAAAACACAAAATACAGGGCCCGATACATAAAATCCTCTCAAACAACCCGCAATCAATAGTTAGAATCCTGTCTTTTACTAAAAAAAGCGGACTCCTAGCCTACATATAAACTAGACACATGTCTCCTTATGCTGTGATAAGCCTGGTAGTTAGGCATATGGAGATTTACATAATATTTAAAAAAAAAAAAAAAATGGAAAAAATAATAAAAATAATAATAGCTCTGTATACGATGCAGAAAAGTCCGGTTAAACATTTTCACCTGTTAAAGGCGTAAATATCGCCGGACATTTATAGACATGTAGTAGCAGTCTTTTGAGAATGTCATCCGCCTCGCCAGGTCTTTGCTGTTTGTCTTTAATTAATTAATTAATTATTTCGTTAATTAATTAATTAATTAATTAATATGTCGGCATATTTTTATTTCGGCTTGGTTTTATAATATTTATATACTTGCTCGAACTTTTTACGTATACGTATTTTTCTTTTAGACGTTATACTCGGGTTTTGTAAAGTTACTCACGGATTTATCTCATCTGAGGATTTATTTCTCCCTTTGGATTTTGCTTACTTTACAGAGTTTTCTACCGTTAATTGAGGTAGTTCCCATTATTTTTATTTTGTCTTTTAATTCTGGTATATGCGAATCAATTTAACCCGGCTGAGTGGTGTGTTATTCAAGGTTCTGTTGCTAATACTTGTTTTCGTTTTGTCATCTTTATTTTTCTTGGTTATTTACAGAATATCCTTGAAGTTCACCTGTAATAAATCAAGTGCGTCTAGTCTAGAATAAAAGTTGGCGTAGGTATAACAATGATCATGTATCTTCGGCATTGTCCTATCATGGGACGCCCTATAATTATTCTTCCGAAGATTATAAATTTCGCATCAGATAAAATAACTTTCCTCTTCTTCCGTTGTAAATACGACTGCAATATGAATAATATTTAGTTATGATTTTGTATTTAAAAATCATTTTACCATGTAGGACCGTATTTTCTCTTATACATATCGGAAACGCTAGGAATTGGCGACATTATTAGCAATTCTAAACCTATTTATATAAATAATAGTTTAAAAATTATTTTTAAAGATATAAATGTACATAACTTTATTTTCAGTTGAGAGGTATTCTATACATCTCTATACGTACATAGAAAAGCGTGTATTATAGGGCGCAAAGCTTTTAGGCTGTTAATCCATTTTCAAGTGTACATAAATAAAAATAAATGGATAATAATAATAAAAAGTAAAATATAAGAAAATAATTAATCCAGATTAACAAATAAAAGTAACGCGAATTAACATGATTATAAACTAACCTGATGGTGAATGTTCTAAACAACGCAATGAAACAATGTATATACGTATTGTATATGTATAATTTACATATAGATTAATTGCAATCAATTTATTTGTAGAATCTACAAAAAATTAATTATAAAGTTTCTTATCATGTGTGCTTCCGGAGAATAAATAAATTTAAAATATATACGATATATCCAATTAAGCAGAATAAATTATGAACCAATTATATATATATATATATATATATATATATATATATATATATATATATATATATATGTATATATATATATATGTAAAATTGTAAGGTTTTGTAAATCTATCTCAAATGATAAATAATTTATTTGTAGCCATTATCTCTCGACTATACATTTATTATAACGTTCACTATCCTTCTTTCTACTGTTTTTTTGTCGTCTGGACTTTCTTATGCCATATATATAAACTGGTTTAGAAGTTATATGGAAACGGGTACGATTTTGATTTTATTGTTACAATAGTTTTGCGTCTGCCGTTAAATATTGCCTAAAATTTTTACTATACTCGAACGGGAACTTTCACTCGGTAAATTGTGAATTTATGTGGAAGCCTAAAAACATCGAGAATATTCATTAATTTTTGTTTCGATTTTATACCGAGAAGAACGTTTGTTATTTTATAATTACCTAATCATTTCTGGAGTATCTGAGCTTATGTACAATATATATATATATATATATATATATATATATATATATATATATATATATATATATATATATATATAATCATTAAGTAGCGTCTCCGTATCGGAGGTAGGCGGCTACTTAACTACACATATTTTGTTGTACAGTGTAAGTAGCTTACAAGGCAATCATAATATGACGTTAACGTAGTTAGACACACACACACGCGCGAGCGAGAACTGTTTGTTATGTATATACATACACGCGTTGAGTGTAATATTCTGTGTTTTGTGATTTTAGAGTTATGTTTCTAGCCACTGATCACGAATACACGCTCAATTTTTTTTTAAATTTTATATTACCCCTAATTGGATCCATATATCCTGTTGATAATATTTTCCTTACTTATTGGTGGTCAACATTATCCGTATTATAATGTTTTCGCGGAAAAAGCAAATTTTAAAGAAATGCACGGAATTACTGCATGCTATACATACATAAAGGTGCGGTATACAATATATAATAACATATAATATATAATAACATATAATATATAATAAATAATATATAATATATGTACCTCGCCCGCGTGCAAGGAGACGTATATGTGTGTTTGTGCGTGCGTTGAAACACAAATTTGTACAACATTATAGTAGAATTAATTTTTACCCCTCTCGCTTAGTAGTAGTTTAATTCCTAACCTGCATTAACTGTAGAGTGCACTGTAAGTCATTAATTTCGTTCGGTTCTCATATTTATGTTGCCGCGGATAATGAATTTTAATGCGATATGTCAGCTTGTGTAAATAATCATATTGCGATGATGAAGTTGTTGTTACACAGTTATGCAGGCGTTAAATTCGTTGCAAACAAGTCACACATTGGTTGTTTTATCAGTAAAGTTCCTATTTGAGGATAGTTTAGTCGATATTTCTCAATGTTACACTGATAGAACCATATCTATAACTCTTGTAAGATCTTCGGTACGCGTCCTTGAAATTTCGTGATTTTCTCGAATAAATTCAGTTTTTCCTGTATTTCTCGTTGGTTTTACAACGTTTAGTGCTTGAATTTAACGTTTACCATCGCGCGCGCGTAAAACGCTTTATATTTAGACGATAATATTTGTCAGATTATAGTTGTGTATATATATGTATTTCTTACGAAAGTTGGACATGTTAAATCGATTAATTAAGTAGTAAAAAAAAGTTAATTTATGTCGAATTCATAATACGTCACCCGGGAGCAATCTTAGCAAGATCCCGAGATAGAGACCGCCAGGAAGAAAAAGTATTAACTTCAGTTGAACTGTTCCGAAACGAGTTAGACCCGAAAACGATTGATAAAATGTTAGCCGACGATCGGTAACGGACATGACGTAATGATGATGATGATAATGATAATTCGAATATATAGTTTTTAATCTGCGAATGTGTTAAAAGATGGTTAGCTATGTTTAAGTAATTTATGCTATCACGATAATATTAAGGAAAAGAAAAAATGTTCCAACTTCAGTATTAATACAATTATTTATGTATTTATTTTATTGGATTTTCTTCTAAAGCGAGAAAGGGAACGAAAAATAAAGATTTCTTAGGTTGATTTTAAATCCAAATAGTATTAGCGATTTTAGCCACGGTGGTCTTACGATGTGCATAAACTTTTATATCGTAACAAGGAACGTTTTTATTTATGTAGCACCTTTACAAATATAACATGTTTAAAATTCTTTAGAATTCTCTTTTATTTTTATTTTTGTTTTGTTTTCGTGTACCGGCCGAGAGGTCATAAGCAGAATATGTAAATTAAAATTATTCTTTCAGAACAACTTGTCCCAATGAAGCAGGTTGTTTTGCTGTCTTTGTGCCAGCTTCACTATTTAATCTTAACTCCACAAGGGCATTTCGGCACTGTTTTCTTTTCAGTCGTCTTGAAGGCTTATCTGGCAAAGTGAATGTGGACATCCGTGTTATAAACGGATTTGAACAAATTTTTCATGCGTGGGTATATCCAAATCATTGTGTATGATGCTGTTGCGAACGTAATAGGGCGCATTTACGATTGCCCTCAGCGTCTTGTACTGAAATTGTTGTATCTTGCGGATATGTGATTTAGCAGTTGATCCGTATAATTCAAGTCCATACTTGAAAACAGGAGCAATAAGAGTGTTATTATAATAGTGCTGTATTTTCATAGCTTAGAGGTTCGACCTAGAAGTGGGTACATTTGTTGCCCAACTTCCGTCAGGTTTTTTGATGTGATAAGGTGCAATAGATTTTTTCATTAAATAATTTGCTGCTTTCCACACCGAACAGTCGGTACTGCTTAAAGTCGACAAATAATAATCACGACGCGCATTATCCGCGATTGCTTCTCGTAATTGCTTACTTAGTTTATTTGTATATTTGATGATTTGAATGGCACCTATAACGTTGTGCCATTCCTTGCGAGCATTTATTCTTTTACTCATGAGTTCGCGTATTTTAAGGGGGCTAATATATTATTATTATTATTATTATTATTATTATTTGGTTTATTATTGTACTTTGTAGATCGTTTAGAACTTTGTTGAATCGTTTCAGTTAGATTATTAACCGCTGCATCTATGTCATCGGGGATTTTTAATTGTAACATTTAGGTGAATTTTGACTTCTGCGTGTTGTTGTTTTTTTAAATTGTGACCAGTCTGTAGTTGAATTTAAGTAATTTACTTTTTTTTGAAGCAACAGTGTTAAAAAAAAAAACAAAAACACAATATCGTACGCATAATATTACTTCGCGTTTTACGTCATTTTGTACGATATATGGAAAATCTTGCTCGAAATTAATTTTTTTTTTATTTTTTATTTTTTATTTTGCTTCATACTGACTCTTAGGCTAAGGCTCCGCTAGCGTTTTTTTTTTTTTTTTTTTTTTTTTTAAATTTGTGCGCCTATTTTTACTGCTTCGTTAACGAGTATAAAAATCTTCAATTTCGCATTTCAGTGTTGCGCGCTATAATCTATCGCGGGTGAAATCAAAGGCACTCTCAAATGATTTAATGAATGAAACAGCTCATTTTGTGTTCGTAGCTGATGAGGCGTTTGCTCTCTGCGGAGAAATGTATTGAAACCGTTTCCAAGCAGAGATCTTACAATGGAAAAACCGGTATTTAATTATCGACT
The DNA here is from genome assembly GCA_032883995.1 of Coronaproctus castanopsis. Taxonomy (NCBI): domain Eukaryota; kingdom Metazoa; phylum Arthropoda; class Insecta; order Hemiptera; family Monophlebidae; genus Coronaproctus; species Coronaproctus castanopsis. Next base: position 60,435,062 of record CM065054.1, read on the forward strand.
GTGTAGAGCTCGAAGATATGCCGAATGTGCATTTGGAATAATGTCAAATAAATGGCGAATTTTACATCGACCATTAGATGTCCGACTTCAATTTGCCGACACCATTATTAAGAGTTGCTGTATCTTACATAATTTCGTTAGGAAACGCGACGGTTATAATTTTGACGATAGTTTAAATTGTGTTTTAGATGATATACCAAATCGAGGTTCGAAAGCTAATGGTATTAACGTAAGAAATATTTTCGTGAAATACGTTTTCACAAAAGAAGTTGCCGTACGGTGGCAATATAAATATGCATAAATGAAACTTTTATGTCATTTATTTCATATCATATGAAATATTAATAAATATTTGCCGAAATGTACTTACCGCGATCTCATTTTCCTGTTCTGTAGTTACATCTTTTGAGCCTTCTAAAATTGCTTCAGTAACTGTTTAAAATGCACGCGGTTTCGCAAACCGGTCTTTATATTTCTCCGAATTACTATCATATATTTCGGGAAACTTTTCAACTTCGATAATAATACGTTCGCTATCCACATCCGTAATTAATAGAGTAAAGAACACGCGTCAATGATGAGGACGAAACAGACAAGAATAGCCAAGAGAAATAATATACGTATGTAGAGCCGGGTACGCGTATGTTTACTGTGAGAAAAAAAAAATAGAGAACAAATTCTATTCTTACTGGCGCCTATATTTCACTGTCTGGTAACAGTGGTTCCGGTATTAGCGTTGAATATTAAAGATAGTTCGGCAGAGTAAAACAATTAACCGTGAGATTTTGCGCAAGATAAACGAAAATACAATCTCATTAACTGGTGAAGAAATAAAATGAGTGGATATCAGATTACATTCCGGATAGAAAAAAAAAAAAAACGTTATGGACAGAAATGACAGATGGAAAACAAATTAGTGACAGACCGAGACCAGGTTATATGGAACAAATTAAAAACGGTGAATCTTATGTCGTTATAAAATCACTTGCCTGTTGCCCAACATGGATATCTAGTGTAACCATATTAATTTATTCGCGAATCGTAAGAGGTGCGAAAAAAGAACTGACGTACTAAAGCATTCCATAGATAATGGTCGATATGTTTCCGTCCTTGGATATATATGTGTATATATATATATATATATATATATATATATATGTGATGTGTGTTACATACAATACCTACGCGAATTGCAGCTGTTTTTTTTTTTTTTTTGTCATTTTTGATATTTTATTTTGAACGTGTAACATCGATATTTTTTCGTTAAATGAAATAATCTATATTCTACGTATGAAAGCTAGAACACGAGCAAGCATTAGAATCGTGTTTCCGTAGAATATTAATAACCTATCCTGCGTGAACGATTTCGGATGTACAACTTTTTTTTCCGATAGTAATACCGTCCGATGCATATTAAGTCGAAATACGAAAGAATCTCATTTATGCATGAAACTACTAATCTATCTTAAGGATTATATATTAAACCTGCTAAATTCTTCACTCGGTGTTTATCAAATCCACACATTAGGCCTATATTACGATTGCCGGCGACTAAAAACTATGTACACGAACTTATAAGACGTCTAAAACACAACCTATTCTAAATTATCGATTAATTAATTTTACTAACTGTATAGTTTTAATTTATCTCTATATTAGAATCGGAATTACCTTAATCATCGTATATAGTAGATTATAATTAAATTACTTTACTTTATACAGGTTTTATTGGTATTTTTTTCCCCTGTTAATTTTTATTATTCAATATAAAATAACGAGATGATGTCATATTATTATAGTAGTTCGCTTAAGGTATTTTTTTCTTTCTACCGGCACACAGTAATCATTATCTATATTATTTTGTAAATTTTTTTGACTATGAAAATATACCCCCGTTGTTTTGTTGTTTGTTTGTTATAAAATTATATCCTGTGTTGTATGAAGAAGAAATATAATATATATATATATAGTTAACTAATGACGCAGCCACGCAGCCCTGAATGGAAGCCATACACTAAGAGCCGCCTTTACGAAACAAGTCCGCGAGATCTGAAAGACCTGAAAACTTGTATTTCTGAAGAATTTTCAAAAATTCATCGACCTATGCTCGAAAAAGTCTTCGAAAATGTTGTAACTGAATGAGCGTATGAAAGCTAATCCATCGTTTTCCTAATTTTAAATAAAATTTCATTCGAAAATTTTGGGCGAGTAGTTTTTGAGTTATTAAAAAAAAAAAAAAAATCAAGAAACAATGAAACGGTCCGTCTTCAGTGGGTTTTCGTATATAAAACAATGGACGGGACTAGAAACCATTGAAAAGCTGCTAAGAGGTATTACAGATGTTGATGCCGCAATGTCAATACGCACGAATGATGAGAAGATATGCGTGTGTGTATAGGTTTTTTTTTAATAAAATGTTATAAATTTTTCAAGTTGAACCGTAAATTCTTCCTGCATATTCCAGTGAATAGAAATTTCGTACACGAATGGATTAGGTCTATTGATCCCGGTACTGAAAATGTTTATTTCCGTTTTTAAAATTATTATTTTTACTTATATAATTTTTTTTTATTTTTCATATTATAATGCTCTATTTGAAATATTTTTATTAGTAAAAACATGCACGTGTAACATATCAATTACCAAATACGTAAACAATTCGAATAAATCCATACGTTTTTTATAAACTGCGGTTGTTATTTTATTTATTTTTTCTTCCTTTAGTTAAATTGCACCTAGCTCTGATATTTGGCAATTTCAATATTTTATGCAGGTAGCATGATTTACACAGCCCACCCATCGGTAAGTGCTAAAAACAGTAATTAAAATTTTTCTCCCGGGCTAGAGGTCTCTGTCTAGCCGCCGAACTTGTAGCGAATTGTCTAACAACAACCCGTTCGCAATGTTGTTCGGGTGCAGCTCTATGATCATAATTTTTCGCGTCGCTGGACATTACTTCCAGAACATACTTCATTCTAAGGTCTTCGTGGAGCATTAAGTTGGTGAGGTACCACGGCATAACCATCCGCACGATTTTATAATCTATGTGTTGGTGTTTTTAGAACAGCTCCATACTTGGCAGCCATAACGCCAAACTGGTTTCAAAAGTTAATCAGCAGACGTTTCCGATTTATTTTTCTTCCACGTTACACGCTGATCAAGATGCATACCGAGTTACATCTGATTTCTGTTAAATAGCAGCACCGCTTGAGACTATGTCTTCTGTTAGATCAATTCTTCTATTGGTGAGGATCACTCGTGTTGGTTTACTAACATTGGTCTTGATCCTTCATAGGAAAATTTCGTTGACTGCTGCCTGCATAGTATTAGGAACTCTGACGGGATGTGTTATGAACTAAAAAATATGAAAACATTAAAAACATTACTCTAGCAACCGTTTAAAAGCCTTATTTTTACCACACATTCTTTTAATAAATTTATAATATTCTCCGTACAAAGTCAATTATTACTACGTAGTAATATCTAGTTTTAAGGTGTTTGCTGGCCCGTTTTTCCATCTGCTGGAGGTGTTCTTCGCTGTACCGTCTCATTGTTCGTGTTATATGTTGATCTAGAGCTCGTCTTTTCATATTGTCCATGACTAATTGAGTTGCTAAGGCGTTTATAAATAATCTGCGATTAATTCGTTCTGTTTTTTTTTTTTTTTTTTTGATCGGCGCTGTATATGACGAAGGAACTTTACCGGATGCTACGTTTAAAAGGCCATAAAACATAATCATTGTCCAACGTTTCGTAGTTTTTAGTTGTCTTTTCCTAAATTACTCGGTCTTATCAGTTTGCATATTTTCAACTACCGAATTAAAATGTTCTACTTTGATTCTGTTCGTGTTCCGGAAGTTGTTTCACAAATTCAGGATCAGCTACAGAATCATCGTCACTATCTAATTCGCTCGACTCGCTATTTCTCTAGGTTCCCCCAAGAATTTACTAATTGCGGCTACTCCCTTTTCGTAATTAAGTCATATTTACTTTCACATTATCATAATTATTATAAAAAGAAACTAATAAAATTGAAAAACCGAACTGATCACAAATAAAAGAAACAACAGCTCACGGATTGGATAATAACGTAGAGGTAACGCAAATACAGAAGTTGGGTCTAAAATAAAACCGACAAAACTAGCAGGAATGCACCGGTTGACTCTGCACAGTTATTTATCGCTATAATTCACGTATACGTGGCCAAAACCTGTTTACTGATGTTATTAGTATTTGCCCAGATACATTATGCGGAAAGTAAATTTATATGAATGGGAAATAATTCAAACGAAATAAATAGCAATGATTTGTCAGACCCAAACCCTGTATCGGAAGGTTAAACATACGTTTTGACGTTATATTTTATCCTCGTGGACGCCCTAATTATACTAATCGGGAACTTCTATTCGAATAATGTCTATATTAAGTTTTATACGGTAAAAGAAAAATAGACAATCTACACTGCGCCGATATTACCGGTGAAAAAGAATTGCTACACGGCGGATTGAATGTTTCGGTGGAAATTTCAATTTCACACCGAATCGATCAAAGTGTGTGTACAATAACGACTTTTAATTTAATATGGCAAGATTTGTAAATGATATTAATGAACAACTCGTAACTGTTTACGTATACATCATGGTAATTGTGAAACGGAAATTAAACGAACAATTAGTAAAAATCGTTTTTTTGCACACTAACAAATTAGTAATAGCAGCATCGCGTTGAAATATTTCAAGCATTTGAATGAAATGCCTTGCTACGGGACGGACTAAGAATATCACGGAAATTAAAAATAATCTCTAAATTATATATATATTAATATATATATATATATATATATATTAATATATATATATATATATATATATATATATATATATATAATATAGCCGTATCAACGACTATTACCTACAATAATAAGCAGGGACTGAACTGTTCATTGGTCACTTAATTAGAACGGTTTGGAAAACATGCTGATCTGAAGAAAAGTAAACGACAAAGGAAACAGAGAATGGCTTCCAACGAAATGTATCGACACATAAAAAATCGTGCCTTTGTCGAAATTAATATAAGGACTTAGAAAAAAACATGTGACACATCGTCTTTTCATTGTGCTTGATCACGACTTCTGCAAAGGGTCATACGACCGAAGAGAGCCAGACAGAGTAGAGACAATTACGCCGATTACCCTTCTTAGCCTAATTTTGATAATGCGGTAATTTACAATTAGAATAAAAAACAATTTGTAATATTTTAGGTGTTTTTTTTTCAAATTCAAAATGTTTTATTTCAATTTTTCATCGGAAATATTGTAGTTTATACGGTCCGTTTTACTATGCGAATGAACAGGGAAATCGTAAAAATATGTATCCGTAAATAATTTTTTTTTTTTTTTCTGGTAATTTTTATCGGGCGGTTTTCCCTCCCATATTGTCTATGGTCTTTTTTTAAAACCTCTACATAGGACTGTGTACGTTTCGGTTCCAATTACGTATGGCTAATAATCTTTTACCCGCAGTCGACGATTTATTTGTTAAATTTTCACATTTCTATATCGATTTACTTCAAGGACAACAACGTATGTAATAATATCCCCTGTCAACACAGTTTTGAAACTTTATCACATCGTCCGTCTCCTTGATGATGGAATAGAATTGTAACTGGAGTTTACTCGAAAGATGCGTCGTTATTTGATTTTACTGTAACGTTATGATGAACCATTCTACGAAATTCAATTAATACCTTACTAAATAGTCGTTTGTTGTATGAAATAAGAAACAACAGCGCAAATAATGAACACGATCGGTGATTGGCCAATTGAAAACCAATCAGAATGTAGTATCGTCGATATAGTTAAAGATAGTAACTTGTTATGTCGGAGTTAGTTTAGTTTAGTTCTGATGATGGGCACGACATGTTGCTCGGAACCTAAACTCGAGTTTACTAATATATCGTTTTACTTTTATTCATAAATCGTTTTTTTTTTTTTTTTTTTTTTTTTTTGGTACACGGTTGTTTCGAAATTATTGTATCTTATTATGAATATCGATCCGCGAAAATTGGTTTAAAAATTAGATAAATTTCTGATAAAACTAAAAAAAAAAAATCTAATTTTCATATACGAATAGGTATTTTTAATTATATCGCAATTATTGATTTATACATTTTATTTAATTTTATATATACCTTTTATATTTTAATAATTTCATTCATTGTTCAAGTGTCAACGGTTATATATACATGTATGAGTACCGTAGTTAAAATTATACAAAATTTTTTTATTAGTTTTCATTCTTCATACATTTTGTAACTTGAAGTATGTGTATTATACGTGGAACATTTTAAATTCCCGCGAAAGTTCCTAATTGTACACCTGTATAGGTCGATATTTTAATAATGTCCACATAAAATTATTTATCTCTAATTTTTTAAAACTTGAAAATGCGAAATTATCTGAAAACATAATTTTGCAATTGCACGCTAGTTTCTTATGTGTATATTGTTGTTAACGTGTTAACAAAGTTACATTATTCGGTAACGTTATGTTGGAATGTTACTTTCCTCGAAATAATTGTTTACTACCGTTCCGTAGAAATAAGAGATATCTTTAGTTTACTGCTATACTAAGAATAGTTCTATACTACTAAATATTACTATGACTACTATATACACTGTATTAAAACTTACCCTAAATACTACTGCTACTACAACATATGTATATATATATATATATATATATATGTGTATATTTAATTTTTTAAAGTAGCTGTCTTTAAATTTGAATTAATAATATTTCGTAAACTCCTAGGGTGTATAGTTTTACTCGATTAATTTCTTTTTAATTTATATTTTCCCCTATGTTTTTAGATGAATATTTGTTGTAATGGTTTTTTTAAATTGTGATTTAATTGTTATTATCGGCACTTCGTTTTTCCGATACTTTGCAGAACTGAGTATAATTCATTCCATACAGATACCTTGCACTACTAAATTACTTTCGATCTGTATTAAATGATAATATACAGTATACAGTGTACAGTTATAATATACATAGATATATTATTGAAACGACAGCTATCGCATACATATGCACACACATACAATAATCACATACATATATATGCTCATGTTTTGTGTGTGTGCTAGCAATCATATCTCTTTACATATGCTGTTAGGACTACAATACTAAGTAGACTGTTGCTACTTCTATTACTACTACTACTACTACTACTACTACTACTACTACTACTGCTGCTTATTACATCAACCCGTTTCATAATGGGATATTATTACTCACTACCAGAATGTTCCTGTTATACAAATGGGAGTTGTCTCCTGAGAATAGAATTATTTTGTTGGTTCAGAAAAAAATTATAATTGTGTAGTTATTATTATTTCATTACTTATTTTTTTCTGTTTTGGGCACTCTGTACTCTAATGAAAATTATCTAGGTCAACCACGTATGGGCGGTACGTAATCTAACGTTTGCACTGGTCTTATTTGTAGTAGTGCGCCAGCCAAAATTTCCTCTCTTCCCGCCATTCGCGACGTCTTATTGTTATTATTCGACCTTGGCATTCAGAGTTTACGACGTCACGTACAATCCTGTATGTCTGTTTTCCACTTCAGCTCTCTTTTTATCTATTACTCTCTCTCTCTCTCTCACTCCTTCTCTCTCTCTCTCTCTCTCTCTATATATATATATATATATATATATATATATATATATATGTGTGTGTGTGTATGTGCGTGTGTGTGTGTGTATATATATATATATATGTATTTCTCTAGTGCACTCACTTGTTCTGTCAGCTGTAGAACGCATATTCGCTGCTATGTTAAAATCTTAAAAAAAAACCTCTACATGTATGTGTGTATATATATTTACAAATTTTTTCTTCTTGTGTGGTTTTTAGGGAGGAGTTGGCAAAATTTAAATACTTTTTATCGTTTAATATTAATTATATAAAAATTGAACGGAGCTGCTAGTTTTAAAAGCGATGACAAAGTAAATCAGAAAAATTAATTTATTTTAATAAACTATCAGTAGTAATTTCATTTCATATATATATATATATATATATATATATATATATATATATATATATATATATATAAATTTTTAATATTTTATTATGGTATGTCTGATATTTGAAATATATATAAAATATTAGTGCATATATTTGTAATATGCGCATATATTGTATATATATATATATATATATATACATATATATATATATCATGCACTTCGTTTTTTTTGTTGCTTTTGAATTTTTCTCTTTTGGTTATCCTAACGTAATATTATTTCAAGGTCATCGTTTTATGCAAATATCTTACTAAACGATTTAATATTATTACTAATAAAGGTTAGGGGAGTAAGAATAATAAATTATTAGTGACCATTTGTTTTTTTTTCTTTTTGTACGATATCAATGTGATTTTATGAGCGCGCGCGCGCACACACACCCACATGTATATATATATATATATATATATATATATATATATATATAATGATAAGGATAATCACGAAAATTAATGTCGTGTTCACAAATAATCACATTTTGTTTTCTATTTTTGGAGGTATGTCGATGTTTATTTACCGCGTTCGTTTGTATTAAATATGCTTTGATTAATCGAATGTTCTTAGATTTGCATATGAAAACCCTAGTTAAGTACCCCTTGAAAATTACAAATTTTTCTCTTCATTGGTTCATGTGTAAAGTTAACTTGTTTTCTTATACGTCTATCGTTTAATATGACTCTACGTTATACTATATGACCATTTTTTCCAGAACGTTTTATATAACTTAAATGTGCGTATGTATATTATATATATATTTGTTGGTGTGTGTGTGTGTGTTTATGTGTATTTAGCGTGCAGCTGCACTAGTTTATTTATAAAACAATATTCGGCCTTGGTTATTTTTTATATAATAATTTTTTTATTATTATTATTATTTTTTTTTTTTTGTAAGTTAGGAACGCGTTGGCTTTATTATTCGGAATATTATCCATCGTCTTTTATTTAGTCGTATTCTCCTATCCTAATCTTGTCCGATGATGGCATCTGCCCTACTGGCCTGGTAATTTTTCCTAGATAGCTGATCGGTGGGATAAAAATAAATTTTTATTTTTAAATTGCAAACGATAACGAAAGTTCGATTAAAATTCGGGTTAAACGGTTAAAATTTCGCTAATTGGGATAACTGTTTCGGTTTTGTAAGTAACGAAGTATACGTGCTTAATTAAGAGAAATGTCTACTTATTCATAATCATCATTATTGTGTTCACTTTCCCGTTGTTCGATAATAAATATGCGGAAACTCCTCGTTTATTATATTATTATTACGTGTCACGCACGTGTTATTTCTTTCGTTTTATATATTATGTATACGTGTGAGTGTGTTTGTACATTAACCCGGTCCATTATTATTATTATTATTATTATTATTATTATTATTAATTATTAGCGTGTTTGTAACTTTAGCAGAACTTAAAATACTAAAAATATGGCAAATAAACTGATAGATAAATAAATACAAAATAATTTAATATTGAACAAAGTTTTATTCAGAAGGTATAAATCTTTTATATATATATATATATATATATATATATATATATATATATATGTATATATGTATATATGTATATATATATATATAAGTATATTCAGTACAAATTCAAATTATAATGCATAAAAATAACATTCTGAAACAGAATATCATATATCAACGAAATCAGTTGTTTATATAAGCGATAAATTTTCTGTTGGAAACATAATAAATAATAATTAAACTTAGACACGTAATGCTGAAATATTGTTTTCAGTGTGATAAAAATTACAACTGATCAAAATCACACTGTTACAGAATTATACCAAATCGTCACACATATACACAAAAAATACTGATAGACACTCAGAATTAAACATTTTATCTTCTTATATTAGTAAATTATCGAAAACGTTTTAAAATAGGTGTAGAATGTATCGAAATACATTTCATAGGTGATTACGCTCAAGCCTCAACATGCGTTATATAGAAACATCGTAGAATTAAACATACTTAATTCTCTGTCTATGCCAATTATTTATTTTGCGTAGTTAATACGGTATGTGTGCTTGTGTGCATATGTGTGTACGTGTGTATGTTTATATATGTGCATATGTACCTCTTATAATTTTCTTTTTCTTTTTACCATATCTTATTTTCTTGTTTGTTTTTTTTTCCTTTGTATTTTTGAAGCCTAATACCATTTCTTTTATATTTGTAAGGTGTGTAGATTTATTGTGTTGTGTGGGGGATAAATCTATTTTTATTTTGGGAAGGGTCCCAAACAGCTATCGTTATATTGTAATTCAACGTTAATTTTGGAATGAAGCTTATATAATATATTGATAGTACGGTAAGTAGCTTTAGTATAGGGTCATTTGGAAAATGGTGGTCGATGTACATTCTTTGGTGTATGCGAATGTTTAATTTTAGCTAAGCAGACGATTTAAACGGAGACAAGTATAGTATTTTCTGTAGTATATTAGTGGAAAGGGCTAATGCATATAATGCATACAAGCTCTTTGACGGTGATGAGGGATGTACTGCAAGGATGGATCGAAGTCGAGCATGATGTACTCTATCTAATGTTCTAGTATTTTCTATAGTATATAAGTGGAAATGATCCTGCTAATGCATATAATGCATACAATGCATACAATGCATACAATGCATACAATGCATACAATGCATACAATGCATACAAGCTCTTGGGATGTACTGCAAGGATGTATCGAAGTCCAGCATGATGTATTCTATATAATAGTGACTGTTGCGTATACCTGATACCCATAGTTGATTCGTGATAGGATTATAGATTTATAGATATTTAAGGGGATTTGGGTATTTATATTATATTTTCGGTTGAATAAATATTTCAGAATTGGGAGCGGTTTTAGACATCTTGACTTCATTTATACGGTAACGCCAGGTTAATTTGCAGTCGAACAATAAACCGAGAAATTTCACCTTTGTTTTGGCTGTTAAGCTGTTACAGGCTGCGAGATATCATTTGCTATGTCAACGATATATATAACATGAATAAGGTTGCACTAAGTGCGGAGCCTTGTGGAACACCGTTTTCAATATATGAATTGGCGTTGATTTTGATAAACCGATCTTAACTTGAGATGTTCAGTTGTTTAACTGTGTAAGTAGTTGCCTAAATTACCGGATATACCGGCGGACTTTATTTTCATTCTAAAGTCGATTACATATAGAATACTCTTTCTACTGACGCATTCGTTGCGGACAGGCGTGAAATATGTTCGATTAAAAAGTAAAAAAAGTTATTATGTTTAAGATTATTATCGCGGAAACGTTTAAATACTTCCGCACAACGATTTGCTGTCGAAACCTTAAGATTATTTCAATATGCCACTTTTTGAGATGTAACGAAGTAGTAAATGGCAGATAACAAGTCAATGACGGATCACGTTCGATGCGAAGGAATACTCGGAATAAACACAACTCTACTAAATGCACGCGATATTATTTCGGTGATTCTGTTAAGATATTGCGATACCGCAGAATTAGGGATCGTACTACGGTCACATTATGTGTATATATAATATATGTGTATATATCGCAACTATGTGGTGTGCGTTTTTAAAAGGTTACGATGATGATGGGATATTCTGTGAAGATGTTGTTTTATATTATTAGCTGTTTGAAAATGTAAAAAAGATAAAATTTATAACTTTCGCGACCTATATTATTCGTACATTATAATAAAAATAAATCTAACCGGCGTAATATTACGTCATTACGCTTATTAATTAAAAATTTCAATCTACGATTTGACGGCTGTCGTTAAGAACGATAATGGAGTTGATTGTCGTTCTTTTCTATTTCGGTATTTGTCTTTCTAGTAATGAACACGGTATTTTATTGGAGTTATTATAGTAATTATACTATATTCATTTTGTTTGTTTCTTATGTATTTCTCGAAAATGTTTAACCGGCGTTTATTAAACAACTCGACGAACGACAGTGTAATTGTCTAAATAAATTAGGACGGCATTATTAAATTTTATTATTCTATAAATCGAATGTGCCTCATTCAATGGAATGGCAAAGTTATTTCGGTATTTTCCTCTTTTTTTCCATATTTTTTTTCCAATTTTTTTCCATTTTTTTTTTTTTTTTTTTGTCTCGACTGTTGGAGTAGAGTTCAATTTTAATTTCATCCTTAAGACGATATTTACGTGTTTGAAAAAAATATCACTAGGCAAATGTCTGCTCGTGAAATTTTCTTTTATAACCGTCAGATTAATTTCATTGTGCGCTAAACGTTCAGCGTGTACACAATTACGGAGTTCAGCGTAATACTTAAGACAACGTAAACATGGATACATATTTCGTGGATATATATATATATATTTAGAGACAACAATCTTTGTCTATAGTCTATAGAGGATGTTTATTTGATTTTTTTTTACGTCTGCTACTGAAATTTAATTTTCAAACACACTAAATTTATATATTATATAATATATATTTATAACATCTTTCTATCTTATCTATATATCTGTTTTTATCCATATATATGTATGTATATATTGGAAGGAGAAAAGTATTTGTAATTCAGACTCTCCCGGTCTGTTACTTTCTTGTCTATATTTCGAAATCCAATTCTTTTTACTCTAATTTCTTTTCATAGTGGAAATCCCACGTCATTTTATTTCTATTTATTTATTAGTCGTTTTTTTTCTCTCTCTCCCGAACAAAAGAAAAAAGAATCAGATACCCGTGTCGGAACACCTCACCCCCCTCTTAGGCTTTATATTTATGCTGTAAGATCTGTAACCTACCGGTTACTTAATATTATCGTGTTGGTCTAGTTGGTAAAGACTTGCCGATAAAAACTTTCTTCTCCATCTTCTTTGGTATAGGCGCGCCTAACTTATTATCAGCGACGCGTTTAATATTGTACACGCGCCTAAAGTAAAATCCTCCTCAACAGCCTTTATGACTTTCACGTCATTTTCATTCGAGAAATATATATATATATATATATATATATATATATATATATATATATATATATATATATATATTCTACTTTTTATCTGAAAACTTATATGATCGCTTTTAGCGAATTTCTTTTTTTGTAACCTTTCGCTCATTTGCACGCCCTTTTCCACACCTATTTATAAAGAAGTTTAATTTTATAATTCGAAATTGAATTATTTAACGTTAATTACTAGTCGGTTAACGGGACTATTAATGTTACGGACGAGAAATGTGTACGTGTTTAATGTAAAGTCTGGTCAACTGGAAAATTGTTAGCGTACGTCGCTTAAGCGATTAGAAAAAAAAAAAAAAAAGAAGTAGACCGGTTAATCTAAGAAAAAATACAGAATGATTTGTAATTTCTGCTGTCTTTTTTTCTTTCCCGCAAAGCTGGAATAATTATTTATCGATCGATTAGATGAATTGCTAAAGTTTTTCATTATCGTGAAAAATTATAGTCCCCGATGTGTGGTTTAAATTAAAATCGCGCGAGTGTACTGCAAACAAAATTATCGTTTCATATGTTTTCAATAAGTTACAATTAAAAATGTTCCTAAAAACGAAAAAGTTCGTTCGCAGTTGGATAGAATTAAATCTACACGCCGTAGTTTTAGTATGGTGCAGAATTCATTGTTAACTAAAATTATCTGTACAGCGGTGTTTCTAGATGTTCAACATGCATTTGATATGGCACGTTGGCTTGTTGAAATTACTACTTCCCACAGACCTTTATCTCTCGTTAGAATCCTATATTAGTTAAAGATATTTTGACGTACGCTACGATCACGCGTTCTCCCAGTTGTATCTCGTCTCTGCGGAAGCGCCTCATGGCGCAGTGCTTGGACTCACGTTTTTATTTAATTTTCACTGCCGGTTTTTCTATGACTAATATTGTTGTTATTATCCACATTTGCCGATGACGCGGCACTTTTTGCTTCTAATATCGATCGAATTATAGCGAGTAGTAATCTTCAGACCGCACTCGCTATAGGTAAATATTGGTTTTACAAATGGAACATAAAAATCGACGTGAGCAAATCTGTAAATATACAGCTAACTAACAGAAAATCTGTATGTCCTCCTGAATAACGTCAGAACACGCGTGCAATATCTGGACTTACACTTGCATAGTCGACTAACATATCGAAATTATATTCAACTGAACAGGAAAGAACTAGATGCACGTATTGAACAACTATTGTGGTTAACGAACAGAAATTACGTGCTGTCCATTGACAATAAACGTCTTTATCTATACTGCGATTTTAACCGTACAGATAGTACTATTAAGCTAACAGTTGGTCGATTTGACGAAGTCGATTTATTTACCTTCTTATCACTGTGAATGTTTAAATTTTGATGTTGAACACCGGTTAAACTTTTTAATACATTTTTATTTTCAAGCAAATGAAGCGTATAAAACATTATTGCAAAAAAAATTAATAAAAAATAAAATTTTTATTTTTGTTAAAATTAACAAAGTATAGCATATTATTTATATAAGTACTATTTAGAATAAAAAAATCTAAAAGTATAATTATTTCCCGCTTTCTTCAGCACAGGACGAACAGGAGTTTACTGTATGTTCTCCACTAATTGACATATTACACTTGGAACAAACGGTTTTCGTCATGCGTCTTTTTTTATTTTTCTTAGATAAAGTCTTTTTATTATCGGGGAAATTCAATAAATATTGTATATTTTCTTTTACGTGTCCCGGCATTGTTAGGATTTCAAGATGTTCTTTGAGCCATGGTTCAACAAGTTCTGAATGCAGCTGCTTCATGTAATTTTTACTAAGTAGAGGGTTTTTCTTAGCCGCTATTGAATTTTCGCTGTAAAAAAACGCTACAAAAAAAATAAATATAAATGAAATGACTGAAAACAAAAACTGAAACAAAACTTTTACAAATTTAAACTAACGCAGAAGATAACCATTAATCGAAATGTCATCAAATAACTCGTAACGTATTAGAACAAAAGCAATACTGTCATGTTGTAGAGCTAGTTGGCATGTTATGTCATAATGCTCAGTGTCACCGTTCGAGAATTACAGCAATAATTTTACCACGTGCTCGTCGAATCGACTAACGTTAGATATGTACGGTTAAGGCTTGTCTGGACATGGTGCAGCTGTGGGGTTGTGCAAAGCCGATAAATGTAAGAACTATACAGATTGTCCAAGATAAAATTATTCGGCTGATAACAAAGGCGCCTTGTTATGTAGCAAACCATATCATTCACCATGATCTCAATATTCCTTGTGTATGTGAGGTCATTAAGCAACATAGCCACGCTGTGAGGCTCGAAAATTATCAGGGTTATTGAACACACGCTTAAGACGTAGAAAACCCCCCTGTACCTAATCTAAGTTCGACGTTACCGGGTGTGTACTGTACCCTTCCCGTTATGCTCTTCTCCTAAATAGTGCTAAATGATGTTTGTTGGCCAGCTTGCAGTAAATATTAAAAAACAAAAAAAAAAAATGAATCGTTGGAAAGGATTCTTTCATGATGACGTTGATGTTTTATAGAATGTAGAAATTTTATTAACGTAGGTTAATAGGCTTATTGAAACGAAGTTTTATTCCACCCCCGTATTCTGATCTATTGATCGTTTCCAATTATCTTAATCATACTTATCTATCAGTCTGGCTGATCTGACAGATAAATTTATACCCCTTCAATGTCTTCCATAATGCAAAAAACCCGTTGATTAGTAACGGTGTGTACTTTAGTTGCAAATACAACTTTATTCTTTTCTACTTCTCACGTATAAAAACTGTTTATATTTCGTAACTATTAAAATCTATGGTTATCCTGTCGTCTTCAGTGTGCCGGCAGAGTTGCACATATCTACACGCTAATCCGTATAAATTAATCGATGAAGGAAAAGGTGAAATTCGGCGTGAGTATAATTTCAGAACAAGATCCCCGTACATCTTGGTATGTATTTCGAGAAGAAATTTACAACTTGAAAAATATACACGCGGAAATTTAAAAGAATAATACGACTGAGTTGAATAGTGTTAGATAAAATGAAAACTGTCATACTAAACAAAAATCAATCCAGCAAACCGTGATATGTTTAGCTAATGTACCGATACTAGTGCCGAGCTACGCAGTGGAAACCCGCTTTTTCACAAAACGAATTGATAGATATTATTATAACGACTGAAATACCGTTGGCAATACGATTAAAACTACGATATGCGTGAAAATACGGGATATAAAAAAAAAAAAAAAATGAAACTGGACTGGTACATGCGAAGCTCGTGATAGACATCGGTGGGGGAAAAATTAAGAGAGGTATACGTTAAATATGGACGTCAGCAGGTCTAATGAATTTTTTTTATTATTATATATATGGAGGATTTAAAAATGTATAATAAAGTTAATAACTTTTATGGATTTGTTTAATTCTATCAATCTGTTTTCCAGGACACGTTAATTTCTTCGTAAAAGGGTTTCTCTTCAATTCGAACTCTTTTTGATATGATTTAGGTTAGAACACCATTTTAAGTTCGTCCATATATATGCCTACGTGTATATACATACATATATATATATATATATATATATATATATATATATATATATATATATATATATGTTGCGCGGTACATAATATCATATACACATACATCATATACACACAAAAACATACGTGCATGCATCTATAAATACAGTTGAACAAGTTTGAAGTGTTGTAACATATACGATCACGATGCGACTATATCAATTCACTACTGGATGCAAACGTTCCCCCTTTTCTATACATATGTAGCGATCACGGGCCTCGTTTATCCATTTCACACCGGCTGATTTCTGTATATCGTCCTGCCACCTTTTATCCGGCCGACGCGACTTCTGCGTCCTTCTCTTGGAAGTCATTCTGTTATTCGTTTCGTCCACCTATCGTCGTTTCTTCTTGCTACATTACCTGCCCAATTCTATTTTAACTGCGCTGCACGTCCGACTACATCCAATTTAGTCAGCTGTGTTATCCACGTGTTGGCTAATATTAATCTTTGGTGGGCTCTCTGTGTCACTGCAAGTTTCTTAACGACATACTTCGTTAGGCTCCATGTTTCCGCTGCATATGTAAGCACTGGAAGGATGCATTGTTCGTATACTTTCTTTGTTAAGCTGTTAGGTATATTTTTATTTTTGAGGACGGTACTCAACTTTCCAAAAGCTACCCACGAGAGATGCATTTTATTTGTAACTTTTGAGGTGTATTTGTCATGAACCTTTACTAATGTTTATGGGGTTACTCCTGCTTTTTTTGAACAGTTATGAAGGTAAGTTATCATTTTCTGTGTAAGGTACCAACATTATTAGAAGAAGAAGAAGAAAAACGTATATTTCACATAAATTACAAATTAAAACAAACAGAAATTTTTAAAAACTGTGTACCGTTCCAAATAAAAACTTACCACAATAACAATAAACGTAAGAGAAGAAACATGAATTTTTAACGAATGAAGATTCAACTTAAGTATATACTAAATGCAGGAAAAATTAATGCTAAAAAACCTGCGAAAATATGCAAAGCAATACCGTTGAAATTAGCGATAAATAAAATGATAATGATAATAAACAAAAATACTTAATACTATTAAAACAAATATTAACAGTTATTAATATTTAACAGGCTAAACCAAATTATGTTTCAGCCTGCGATGCTTATATTTAGTATATTTTATTCTTAACTGCTTGAAATCATAATTTCCAATTACCGTTATCAAATCATTATCATGTGTAACACACTGTTTAAAAAAGTTGGTAGACACTTTTAACACATGATCTTTTAACATAGCTAGTTCCAATTTCTCATGCATTTTCACTATATTACTATATATTGGAGCGTTGAGTATACACCTAACGCACCTGTTCTGAATCAACTGAAGCCGCTTATAACTAAAATTGCTAATAGAACTCCACACTGGACAGGCATACGTTAAAACTGGTCTAATGAGCGATTTATATATTATTAATTTATTATTGACATTTAGGACGGATTTGCGTTTAAACAAAGGATAAATAGAACAAATGGCACGTTGCGTTTTGATTGACACGTAATCTAAATGTTTGATAAAAGTCAATCTTTTATCTAAAATAACACCTAAGTATTTTATTTGATCTGACCATTCTACATTTACACTGTTAACCATTAAGGTGGGGAGTAAGAGTGGTCTCCTACGAGTAAACAGTATTGCCTGAGTTTTGGTAGGATTGATGGCAATCTGCCATTTAGCAAAATATCGAATCAACCTATCTACCCCTGATTGTAATTTATTCGTAACAGCTCTTGGAATATAAGAACTACAGAATAATGCGGTATCATCTGCATACAAGGCTACCTCTGTGTTATTTATTGTAGGAATATCATGTAAATAAAAAGTGAATAGGAATGGACCGAGTACACTACCTTGAGGTACTCCTGCTAAGCATGTTCGACGAGAGGATAATATATCGTTTACTAACACATAAAATGATCTATTACTTAAGTAGCTTAGAACGAGCATAATAAGATATTTTGGAAATTTACATTCAATCATTTTATATACAATGCCATTGTGCCAAGTAGTATCAAATGCTTCGGCCACGTCAAATAGAACCATCCCCGTGTGTTTATTACAATTAAAGTTGTCATTAATATGCTCTGCTATTCTGGCAATTTGATGAGCTGTAGAATGACCTGGCCGAAAACCAAACTGTACTTTTGGTAATAAATTGTTTTCATCTGAGAAAACACGTAATCTTTTCAGTATAATTTTTTCGGCAATTTTACTTACATTACTCAACAAGCTTATAGGCCGAATATTATCCGGTGATGAACAATCTTTCCCAGGTTTAGGAAGAGTAATAATTTTTGCTACTTTCCAGTTAGAGGGAAAGTATTCTAGTTTAAACATACTATTGATAATGTTAGTGAGTTGAACAATAGCTTTGAACGGTAATTTTTTTAGGATAATCGACGGAATGTTATCATCTCCAACTGAATGCTTGTTTTTGAAAGATTGAGTGTATTTAAGCACCTCCTTTGGTGAAGTAAGTAGTGGCTGGGATATGAATTTCGGAGAGGTTATATATTTTTTAATGGCAAGTCTTATTTTATTATTCTGATAATTGGACGATAGATTGGCATTTCGACTATGCGTGTTGAAATAGTAACCAGCCAAGAATTCAGCTTTGCCATTATCTGAATAAACATACCTATTAAGATGATTGTCATAAAGCGGTGGGAGTGCTTCAATACGTTGAGTGTATCGTTTGCAAACCCTCCAAAGACTGTTATCAACATTATTACTAATTAACACAATGTCGTCAGCAAAACGCAAGTGACTGATTTTCTTCCTATCAATATCCGTACCTTTAGACTCCCAATACAAGTTTTTATACATACGTTCTAGCTATAAATAAATTCGGAGATATTGTGTCTCCTTGTCTGACGCCTCTCTTTAACGGTATTTTGCTTGTTTTTTTTCCACCGGCTGTACTTCTATCATTGGCGAATTTGTAAATATTTTTTATTTTGTTGATGTATTCTTGTCCATGTTAACAGTATCAAATTCTTTATGATAATTGATGAAGGCCATGTACAGTTCCATGCTGTATTCCTTGCACATAGAGATTAAAATTCTCATAATGTGAATGTTATCGTGCGTGCTGAAACCGGATCTAAAGTCCGCCTGCTCGCACGGTTGACAGTAATCTATTTGTTTCGTCATTCGATTTGCAATAATACTTATATGGAGTTTGTAAATATATGATAACAAGTTAATTGGTCTGTAACTTTCTAGGCTAGCCGTATCACCCTTTTTGTATATCAGGATAACATCGGCTTCATTCCATAATCGCGGGATAGAGGTCTCTTTTAAACATTTGTTATACAGGTTTTTCAGCAAATCTAAAATTCCCTCCGTGCCTTCTTTAATTATTTCTGGGATTATACCATCCGGCCCGCTACTAGTTTTTTTGTTATTTTTAATTTTCTTCAAAGCGTATTTGATTTCACTTGTTGATATATCCGGTAGGTTTCACTTATCCTCATTTAGTGTTAATTTATCTTTTACTGTAGGCTTAACTTTTATGCCATAGAGATCTGTGTAGAATTTTTCTACCTCTTTGGATAGTTCAGTTTTGTCTGTGTGAGGATATCTCCGTCACACGATTTTTCAAATTCGTCAGCAGCTTACTTCCCATCGACGATGATTTCTTGAATACTTTAGGCTCTCTGTTATGCTCAATTATTTCGCGAATTTTCTTTATCTTGTTTTGACGTATATCTCTTAATTAATTTATTCAATTCCGCCCACTCAGTTTAGTTTTTATCTTTACATTCAGTTTCATCCTTTGTGCCATTGAGTAATGAATTTTTTTTTTTTTTTGCGGTGTCACATAGAAAACTAATTATAACCTTACGTTGTTTCCAAAATGGTCGATTAAATTTATTCGAAACGAAACTGTCAGATGAAGTTTTCAATAAAAAATCCTGCGGTCGTGGCTAATAGTAATTTTCTTTCGCATCTACCGACGTAAATTATTATTTATTTATTCTGTAGGTCCATGACATTAGTTGAACTTTCGCAAACATCCCGCGGAAGTTGATTCGATATAATCGGTTTTCTGATTAAACTTTTGTTTAACTAACTTATGACAGAAAATTAATTATCAAACAATACTAGGCGTTAATCCGACATTATCGATTTCGTGGTAGTGGTTAAATGTTGTATTCTCGAAACGTATTAAATTTCGTCCTGACGCGACCGTGTGGAAAACAATTTAAAAACTTTCTACACTTTCGATGGAATATCAAAAAAACGTGGTTTTTCATTTTATTCCAAACGGCGTAGTTATTATCCTCCGTTTAATATCAGCCATGATTTTTTTGGGGGGGGGGGGAAATTACGCCTCGTAAGAAAATGATGATGCAGCAGACTGAAGTACATCGCACCTATACCATTAGTACAGGTATCTTCCGAGAAACACGACGGAATATCAATAAGTTTAAAGTTGGAACTATATAATCAGCGTGTTCTACCAGGTTTTTACACACAGTTATCATACGTAGACTTTCATAAAAAGAAATATTACAAGAATAATGAGGGCGCAAACAGCGTGAGAAAGATGTAATAGTAAATATAAAACGCTCCGATACTTTGTGACGTAGTGGAGCAGATGGACACACTGAAATGTACCTGGGCAGGGCACATAGCCAGAGGTTGTCGCATGTCGGAATGGTGGCTACTTCGTAATAGAAGAAATATTTTTAAACAACCGACTCGCTCGTATAACGATATAGTTCTGGAAGCGGGGAGAACTGTATTCAAAAGAGCTCAAATCCGGAATGAACTTGTTTGGGCAGAACTTATGTCCAGCAGTGAATCGATATAAGATAAATATATATATATATATATATATATATATATATATATATATATATATATATATATATATATATATATATATATGTATATCGCAGTCATTTCCTAATACGTGCCACAGTTACGTCTTTTCCACTTATTATAATCTTCTCTGAACAATATTTTCCATAACGTTATCCGATATTTTTGCACTTTTAATTTCGTCTTTAATTTTTCGAATTTTTCTCTAGCAGCATATTTCTGACGTCACCGGCGAGATTGCTTTTGTTAGCTTTATTTTTTAATTTAAATTTAGGCGTCGTATAGAACTGACACTCCGAGAGAACGTGTACATTTTTATTATTCCTTAGTTACACGTAGTTAAAGTTCTAACGTTGATTTCGATGAAAATATCTAATTTCGAAAAGTCGACGCCGTTAATATTATACCAATTTATTAGACGTGTCCAATATTATCATTATTATTATGATTATTATTATTATTATTATAATTACCGACTGGAATAAAATATAAATTGAGTTAGTTCTGTGATAAAATCTCTAAAGGTCACACACATCCCTTCGACGGTGAACGGTACAATTTTACTACTACTACTACTACTACAGTGCTATTTCTTCATCTATCGAATTGTGTTTTCTCTAAACTTTAACGACTGTTTACGGACGAATGAGGTTTCGAATTAATTAAAGTTTAAATAATGAAAATTCAGGCAAGTTTGTCTGTTTTATTATTATAACGTTCATATTGTCCAAAATCGACACCATTTCCCCTGGTGTGTGTATCTATTCGTTTCGTATTAATTTCCCTCGTGCGCTTATTTATATAGTCATTTTTTTTTTTTTTTTTTAAATTCGTTCACGTAATTTCGGCTCGATATTACGATTCGTACTGATTTCTCTGTGTGTGTGCTGTGAGTTTTATATGTCTCTCGAAAAGTTTTGATTTGCTTTTGTCGATTATCGAGCGTGGATAAAATCCAAATGATGAAAACTACTTTTAACTAAAATTTAAGGAATCTGTCTATATATCGCCCTGTCGTACTTATAGGGATAAATTTCATACGAAGTAGACAGTCCCTTAACTTTTCTCCTATTCAAACGTAATTCTATTTTCTCTCTGTGTCTGAACTCTTTGTTTATATATATATATATATATATATATATATTATATATATATATATATATATATATATATATATATACGTATATATTCTTGTCTGTTTGTCATCTTTACGTCTTTTGTCAAACTTGGCATATAGCATATGTGTTTTATATATATATATATATATATATATATATATAGATAGATAGATAGATAGATAGATAGAGAGAGAGATAGATAGATATAGACGTAGATATAAAATTAAAGCGCGTGTGTAAAATCGAGTATAAAATGTTACATATTTATATAGTACGTGTCACGGGGGCGTTTATAATGTATATAAATAACGTAAAAGTTTCTTTAAGAGAATAGCCTCAAAATCGATTTGAAAGACATATGTACCAATATATTTATATTAACGCGTATCTATGTGTGAGTATGTGTATAAACGACTTGTTTTTTGGTTTTATTTGGTATTATCCGTTGAAGGTCGTTTGAATACTATTGTTTAAAAAAAAGTGATCAGCATTATTTCGAGTTTTTTGACGCTTTTGCAACGTGCCTTGGATTACGATTTTCGTTTTTTGGTACGATTTTATATCACACGCTACTTATTTTCCGTTTTTTTTTTTATTTTTTTTATTTTTTTATCTAAGAAATAGCGTACATGACAACTAAGACTTTCCGTCGATAATAATTCTAACGGGGATTTGTTTGATAATAATTTAAATGCAGTTTATTTTGAATAAAATACAATTTTCGTAAATTACATAATGTTGAAACATTCTCCGTGGGTAAATTTGACGAGAGACGAGTAAAATCAATACTCGGCAATAATAAGTATAGTAGAATTTATTTTTTCCGTCATCCTCGCTAACGAGTCTGTGACGGATAACAGAAATTCCATTATATAATACTACAACAGATCGTAAATCATTTATGAAAGAAATTAAAAAAATAATAATAATATAGTTTAACCGGATAACATTTAGAGTATTGTAGTTTTATTTAGAAATTTGTCATATGATAATTTACTTCGCTGTCAGACTGGTCACTGCTGTCAGTCAGCATGTTAATGTAAGGTGTTTGACTTGTTTCGTTTCTCGGCGTGTTTTGTTTTTTCCCCTTTTTTTTCTTTTAGGTGACGTTTACGGGCTGCTCGTCTGCTGGTTTCTTATTCGGCTTGAATCGCCTGTAACTGTAGATGACGCTGGTGAATGTTACCATGTTGTAGAATGACAATCTTGAATCTTCCATTGAACGGTCTTCGCCTAAAACTGCGTTTCAACCGTTAGATGAAAATTTCATCGTAAATCACGAACGCTACTCTGTTTCGTTTTCGAAAATTTTTGTGTAAACGTGCTAATCTCATAACAGATATTGCAACAGAATTTACAGTAGGATTTGGATGGTTTAATCCAAATTGTGGAAACAAATTATTATCCCTTATTAACGGACAGGTCGTTAAAAGTGGCATTCACAAAAATTACAAAAATACTTCATGCTAAAATTGATCTAGCTCAACGATACTGTAACAACGACAAAACTTATAGTCGTAAAAGTCTTATATCGTGGAATTACAATAGGGCCTTCTCCCGCATAAAAGTGAAATATGGAATACAGGATGTTATCAAATTAGCTTGAAAAACGCTTGATTAGTACGGATACTTAAATATGCCTTACTATTGTAGACCTGGCTCGAGAAGTTCTGCTTGACAATAATATAGTCCGGTTGTTATCTTGCTCTGTCACCCGGTTTTGCCCATGAATATCGTCTACGCTTGTGATGTTGAAATAGCGTGTTCATTACCGTTACTTTATATTACTTACAGAACTTTATCAGTCGTTCCCCTCTTTCCTTCTTAATACCCAAGCCGAATTTTTCTATTTCTTTTCCTTCTTCTCCTTCACTCGCAATCGCTTTCCAGTCCCATAATATCATAAATATTTCTTCTTTATTTGTAGTTTCTAGTAGTTCTTCTAATTTTCCATACACCTCTATTTCTACAACTTCCGCGTTGCTGGTTGGCATACATACTTGAATAATTGCAATCTTATAAGTATTACTGCTACAATACTTATGATCGTTTAGGACCACGCTGCATTCGAAATTATTGCCGTTCCTTTGCCGCCTTCTCTTTCTGTAGACACAACTAAAAATTCGTCCGACATATACTGTGTTGTATCCCTCGATCTTGTCTCACTCGGACCGAGTATGTCAATGCACGATCTTCTCATCTCTGTTTTGATGTTTTCTAAACATTTCTATCTTCATTAGTGATCTGACATTCCGTGTTCCGATGGTTATTTCCTCAGATATATCCTTTCCCTTATGTTCCACCAGTGATCCACATACGGGTATTCTTCGCACCCCTGTTCCATTTAAGGAACGCAGGAGACTCGGAGCCGTGGTATTGTTTTGTATATTCATAGTAGAAACAAATGTAGAACTATTGGGTAAAATAAATGCGGGAAGTTCCCCTTTAACCAATTAAGAAATATATTCATCAGGTCTGAATATATTCTTTCACCTACAGCTGTTCAAATCCCCTTGATTTCCACCTGCATTGAAACTGAAAGAGCTGCTGCCCTCTTTCAAAGTGCGTGCTTATTTAGTGGTGGCACGATTTGCCACGTCACAATCATGTCTTCGGATATACGTATGGTTTTGTTGTGGGCAAGTTTTACCAGTTCTTGCCCCCATACACCCACTGTCATTGTCGCTCTTTGTTCGCGCTTGCTTATTGGTTATTCGCAGCTAACCTATATATCTGTAGGCCGTTCCACTATCCGCAACCTGTGGACGCGCCCCATCCCGGTTAAAGCTCCGGACCTTCGAAAGTACAAGTACGCCCAAAGGGGGTATAATATATATATATATATATATATATATATATTTCACCTATTTAGGTAATTTATGTTTTGTATATTTTTATATATGTATTATAATCTAGTGATGTCGTCGGGAGAGCCTAGTGGCTAGAGCACGATCTTCTATACGGATGGTAGCGAGTTTAAATACGATCGGTGACGCAAAAATAATGATCAAAAAATAAAAGTATAAATAATCTTAATATTATTATCGCGTGGAGGGCAATGGCAAACCACCTCGCGTAATACTAAATGCGCCCTAATGATAATATTGTGCACTACAAAAACACGCGAGGCTGTTACTTAGTAATTTTAGTATAAAATATCGGAAAAAATTATTTTACATAGACTAAAAAAAAAAATCACATATGATAATGATATTTTTATAGATTTCTTGCTTCGGATTGACAGTGTTTTGTATGTGTTACAATAAATCAAGCGAAAAGAGAAGTCGATCAACCCGAAAACTGATAAGGGACATCCGAACCTAAACGATTTTTCTGTCAATTTCACAGACCGATAAAACAACGTCCGAATACCGATTGGTTTGCGACTACTCATTTACCGAGCACCGCTGACACGTCCCTTCTGTGATCAGACGAGCAGAATATACTAGTGCGCTGCGCCGCGGGACCCTATAAAAATTATCTTCTTTTTTGCTTTAAACTTTGCCTATTGTGTCGCAGATACCTAGGCTACTGCTGATACTTTAAACGGTGCTTTTAATCACGTTATCCGTATATTGTAGTATATCGTGTACGTAAATGTAAAGTTTTTTTTTATTCTTGTAAATTTTCGAATGAAACGTAATGAATATTCAACTTGATCCTGTGCATTATTATATGCTAGATTTCTTGGAATAACAGCGTGAAAAAGAGAGTAAGCTTAGAAGTTATGACGTTGAACATTTATATATGTTATATATATATATAACATATATAAATATACATATGTGTTATATATTATTATCAAGTACCGAAGCTTCGTTCTTGGAATACGATAATAATATTAATAATGATGATAACTAAAAATATTTTATTTTACTGGAATTATTTCTGTTTGCAATTGTTATTGTTTTTGGTTACGTTTTTGTATTGTTTAAATAATTCATTGTAATTAAAGAATATTAATGTCCAGATTAAATAATAAATAAAAATACGATTATCCGGGAGACGAGATTGCGCTTCTTCTGTTAATGGAAAACGAATTTTTGAAGGTTATCTTTTTAATATCCCCACAATTTAAACGTTAACTGACGTTTGTTCAAGTTATGCTCGCATGTGTGACTGTGTGTGTGCGTGTTGGTACCCTGTGTGTAATTTTTTTTCATCCTACTGACTTTGCTGTCTGATATGCATTTCTATCTGCATCGTAATGGTCGACGTTCTGAAGGTCATCATCTCGCCCAATGCATTTTCTTCCGTTCACTTTCTCGTTACATTCTTAATGCCAGAATAATACATATTATAACAACGCGGATTGACTGGCTCCCGTCCGACGATAAATTAAAATTTCTGACTGGGCGTCCACTCAGTAATTTTTTTTTTTTTTTTTTTTTTTTTTTTAAACGAAACGAAAATTTTCTTTTGCCGGGTTGATCGATTACGTCCGTATGATTACTATAATATTCGATGATATTCGTACGCTATGCACATATATTTGAGATATATCGTTCGGTTTTGTTGCCAGACTTTAAACATTCTCTAGCGTCGTAACCCCCCTCCACCGTTTTAATGTTAATTAATATTTAGATAGGGCGAAATTACTTATATCGGAATAAGGAAACTCGTATAAAATATTTTCTTATTTCTCTTTATCCGACCGAATCTATGAATGCGTTATTCATTATAATTCTTCAACTAGTCTAAAAAATGGTGACAAGCGAGATCTACGGTATGAGAGGAATTTGTTTATATTAACGAAGT
The DNA here is from genome assembly GCA_032883995.1 of Coronaproctus castanopsis. Classification (NCBI taxonomy): domain Eukaryota; kingdom Metazoa; phylum Arthropoda; class Insecta; order Hemiptera; family Monophlebidae; genus Coronaproctus; species Coronaproctus castanopsis. The sequence goes on from CM065054.1 coordinate 60,462,428, forward strand.
CAATTTGAAAATTTGGTGATTACAAAAACAAAAAAAAGTGCCTTGTACTAAATCGTGAAAAATAAAACACGGTCGGTTTTTGTAAATATGTCGACAATATGTAAATTTGTTTATCGTTATTTCGTCTAATTTTCTAAGAAGTATGTTTATTTTAGTTTAATTTAATCGATTTTATTAATTTTTTTTTTTCGATGATTTTTTATACGTTTTCTCGCGTTCGTTCGTACGGAGCTAAATATACTTAAATATCTGTTGACAGTCCAGATAACCACTGGGGATTTTTGGAGCTACGTACATCGTGTCTATTAATGTTATTTTTATATGAAGAGAAGATTTTGCAACTATACAAATGATCGAGAGTTTGAAGTACATTCACACCGGAGATTTAAAACCATTTTCCATTTATTCGATATATAGACACATCTATCTTGTCCCGTTCACCATTTATTCTGCACCATTCCCGGAGGTTCTATACTTGGATGTTGTACTAGATCTGCATTAATGACTTTACTGTTTGTCCATTCATCTATCCGTCTTTGCTTACAGTTTCTTGACGTGTTCTCCAAATGTACTGCCGTTTTCCAGGGTGGCTTTCTGTATTTCAGTTCCCTTTTTGGTTTTTAGTTTTTATCTACGTGCATTTAGCAATTCTCTCTATGTGTATAATTTTACGAAACTATTCGGAAAACCTCTTCTCGTCTTAATTTTATAGAAGCAACGTGAGCAAGGACAGAAAGCCGCAGTCTTCGTTCTGTGTTATACTATTTATCGTGATTTAATATAATATGGCATCGTTAATTTCGAAGGTTAGTTGTTATTTTTCTAAGTACACGGCTTAATTGTTCGACCATGGGCAGTAATTTACTGTCGTGCGAGTCTAGGTGTTACCCAACTACTGTCGATGAAGAGACTATTCGAACAGGAGTTAAAACATAAATGGAGGGAACACTGGAATCCTCAACAAACCGTTTTAAAATCAATAAATTCATAGACCGAACTATGGTGGAGAATAATCAACCGTTTGAGAATCGGTCACATTTCTTTGACTCATGATTACGCGTCTTTCACAGGACTTCACCTTCCACAATCTGCCCTTTCTGTTTCCAAACAATGTTATTCTTTAGTCCACCGTATACTTTCGATTTGTACCAATTTACAACATCCGGCTCATTTCTCAACCTAAATTTTCCTATACAAAGTATCTTGTCCAATGACAGTCGCCCAGGCCTTACTATCTGAAGTCTAACCAGATCGACCCAGTAATTTAATCTGCATCAAGGTATGCCGTAACAATCTCTGTAGTTACGCACGGCTCATATTAAGAATAAAAAAAAAAAAACACGATTTCCTAGGAAAAATAGAAAATCTCGATGTAAACAAGTAAACTAAATTTTTAGCGTCCTCTCGTTCCAACCGCTGTAAGTTCCTGATGAATCACTCGATTTTCACGATAGGATATATATATATATATATATATATGTATATGTGTATATATATGTATAGTAAATACTTGTAATTAGTGAAGAAGAGGATGAAACTTATTTATTCAATATGTAAAATTTTAAAATTATTACATAATTACGTATATATTTCATATATATTTTTTTTCATCTAAAATTTCTTGCAATGTGTCTTGTGGGACAATGAGCAGCATTGCTGATAATATGTTTATTTTATTACAATAACAGCTATTCATATAGTTTCTCCCCTTATTGGATAATCATGGTTTGCGGTACAGTTGAGTTTGGCAAAATCTTTTCAGACGTTTGAACTGCTTACTATTATTTACTTGATTAACTAAATGATTAATGTGTTGGTCACGTCCTTGTTTATAATTCTGGTTGTGAGATCTGATGATATCCTTTGGCGCGACAGGACATACGATAGGATAAGCAACGCGACCTTGAATCGACACGGACCACTCATAGTACTGGATTAGTTGCTTTTATAACGTTTGCACTACTAATGAGTGGTCCGTGTCGATTCAAGGTCGCGTTGTTTATCGTTTCGTGTGTCCTATCGTTTATCGTATCGCGCCAGTGTGAACCGCGCCTTTGGCGTAGTTGTTTGTAAGTCTCTGTTCAGTCGTCAGTCCTGACAAACCAAGGTGTGCATATTGTGCTCCGAAAGACCTTTACCGTAAATGGTTCGATTATTTTATTGTTAGAATTGTTCTATTTATCTGGATGACATACGTCCGTATAGGTTTAAAGATTACATTATGTAACAGCCTTTTATTTCATGCTGATAATGCTCAATATTTATTTGTCAACCAATTCATTTCTCGAAGTTTAATATCGAGCTGTTTTATTTTAGCGATAATGTAACTATTCCATGTTAATCTTCGATCTAAGTGCGGTCCAAGGTATTTTACCTTGCGGCTGGTAGGAATCGCCTGTCTATTTCGATGAATATGTATATCGTTTTATTTATTTAATGTGAATAATGCGTAAACTGACTTTAATTCATAAACTTTGATCTTCCACATTTTTAACCACTTGTCTAAGTGTGTCAGGTATTACTAAATATGCTTAGTTGCAATCCCAAGATCATTATTTAATGATAATATGGCTTTAAAAAAAAAAAAAAAAAAAAAAAAAATGGCTTTGTCGTCAGCGAACATGACCGTTTTTGTATTGATGTTAACGTGGGAACCAAAAGTATAGATGCTATATAACATCGGGCCAAATACACTACCTTACCGTACGCCTATTTGTATAGAATATATTTGCGAGTGTTCTTCATTTATGACAACCTCTATCTGTCAGATATGATTTAACTAGTGAATAATATTGGTGAAATAGTTTCTGTTTCAGTTTACAGAGTAGACATATTTGGATTGTATATTTTGTTTTTCTAGAGCCCGATACAAACCCTCATGATAAATTGACCTTCCGAAAATCTACAATGCTAGATCAATTTTTATGTCGTATTCGTCTGCGCCTTTTCTATCAGCCGATATAACGTATGTAGATTGTCTATAGTACCAGATCTGAAACCTGCTTGTTCTGGTTGTTGTTGTTGGTCATCCAATACTTTATATAGCCTTGCGTAAATTATTTTTGCGTGAATATCTTGTACAACGATTGCAACAGGCTTATTGGTCTATAATTTTTTACCACTTCCTTTTTACCATTTTTGTATAATAATATTATTTCCGTTGAAAACCATTGCCCGGGTACTATCTCTTCACTTAATATTAAATTAATCAAATATGTTATTTCTCTAGCTAGAACGCTTTTTCCTTGAGTTAGTATTTCGTTTGTGATTCCATCACTTTCGGGTGTTTTTTCTTTTCCCAAGTGGTTTAATGCGTTTTCCATTTCCGTTGAAACATGGAACGTCCATTTCCGTGTTTGCTGTGGATATTGTGTAATTCGTATGTCTTCTATCTTCGTATAATTTTTTATAATGCCCCGTTGCGATTTTAATAATACTTTGACGGTCATGTTCAATGTTTCCATTGCTACCTCTCATATAACTAACTTTCTGCCTCTTGTCAGCATTTTTTTGATTTTTCTGATGGTATGTTTTTTATCATTGTTTCGTACCTTGCGCGTATAATATTCCTAATTTTTGAACGTATTACAAATTACATTATATTCAATTTTTTTTTTATATATATATTCGATTTGAATCTCGAAGAAATTATTTAAATGATTATTTTCCTTTTCGATGGCGTTAATATGATAATAGGTGAAACTAAATTTAGGTAGACAAGTAGGCGATGGTCAAAATTCTGTCCGGTAATAATAGTTCTTGAAATTTATATATAAAATAGTCATCGTCAAAATTTGTCGATGATTGGAAAGTTCAAAATTCACACGTGTTTCTTTATATGTAAGTTTTCGATTTCGGTCATCTATCAAAATAAATAAATATATATATATATATATATATATATATATATATATATATATATCTTCTTCTTCTTTTAGTTCAGTCCTAAGACTGGTATTTTTTCCAATGTTTTCGATTTTCCTCAGATTTTTTAAACTCCCTTATAGCTACATCTAGCCCTGTGTCTCGTAGTAAGGTTATTATGAACGAATTTCTGGGTCTTCCACGTCCTCGTTTCCCTTGAATTTTGCCCTCGAAAACATCTGGAAGTATTCCTCCATGTCTTGTAACACGGGAAAACCAGGTTAACCGTGTTTTCCGTATTCGATTAATTAATCCTTCTTTTTTCGTTTGTTTTGCCTATAATTTCTTGATTTCTTATTATATATGTATACGTGCATTATATTCGGGACTTTTGATAGGACGACTCGCAGCCAACATTTAAATTTTATGCGAATAATGATAATAGTATATTTTTTAATATTTGAGCGTTTAAAAAAAAAAAAAAAAAGGGTTAAAATCATTAAACATTAAAAAAAAATAATAAATCACGAACTTTTTCGGCCTTTAAATCATTATCGAGGGAATATAAAAATATACAAATATGTACAATATTAAAAACATAAAATGTAAAGTAAAAATGAAGGAAAAAACCGGTATTTATCGAATAATCGGATAGCGTATGTGATAAACAACACAATCTACACAATCAGTAATGATTTTTTTTGTTTTAAGAAAAAATTTATCGAATTTTAAAATGGTTAAATTATTCGAATATTTTTTAAATGCTGAGTAACGTTTATAATAACCTTAGCAAATAATTTTACGCAAGACGCCGCTTGATCATGAAAAAATGATAATCATTGCGTTATTAATTTATGTACGAAAAACCGAAGAAAAACCCTACGAAAGGAAACGAAATTATATTTTATCAACTAAATTCTACGACATTTTAACCGACCATACATAAACTAGTTAAAATAATATATATGCTTAATAATAATAATAATATAATTAATTATAACTGATGTTTCAGTCGGCGGTGCCTTAACGCGTGAGCGGAGCAGCTTCATATCGTAATTACCGATAGCTTTGATTTGATTAATTTGTTCGATGTTTCTTGCAGTTATCGTAAAATTTGTTCGACGCATCGTTAATAAACGAAATAATGTCGGGGGAGGCGTAGGTAGAAATGAAAATAAGATATTCTTGTGTAGCGCGTAGCGTTCAATCGGATTCTGCAGCAATGATTTTGCACCAGTTGCAGTTGTTTGAGGTGCTATTAGACGCTGTTAACCTGGGTCTGACAACCGTTGTGTATATTAATTTTTGATTTGCAGTGCTATGACCGGAATTTCTGAGAAATATCGGATAGACTATGCGCATGACTTTAATGAGCTTTGTCTATGACACATTTGATATGGCTGTTAAAATTTAACCTTTTATTCATTACAAATCTCAACTGTTGTACTTCTTTTACCTACCTAACTTGCTTGTTATTTATTGTAATTTCAGGTAAAAGTGATGATCGTTTTCTCAAAAAAAGTATTGCTTCAGTTTTTTTCCACGTTTATGTGAAGCTTCCGTCTTTTATATTATTCGGAAATATTGTTCGCAGCTTTTTGTAAGCGGCTATCTGCCTTAGTTTTCTGTTGTGCTGTATACGATATAATTTGTAATTTTTTTATTTAAATAGTTTCGCCATTTTAACTCCTTTTTTTTTTATTATGTTTTTTTTTTTTTTTTGTAAATATAATTACAATCCACCTTTCTAAAGTTTTCTAATATTACTGCCGAAATATAACACGATATACTTGTATGTGGATCTGTGTGTTATTATTATTATTATATGCATCCTCTAGTGTACACAAGAGAGATTTATTTTTGTCCAGTTTCATTTTTTGTTTGTGGTCATATCTTAAAATCCGTGTTTACGAAACACATCCCCCAGGATTTGGAAGATCTGAAAACTGGGTTTTCTGAAGAAATTTCAAAAATACAGCGATCTATGTTCGAAACAGTCTTCTAAAATGTTGTAAAGACTGAATGAATGTATTGTTGCAAATGGCGGTCATCTGAACGATATTGTGTTCCAGAAATGATTGCAGGCTAATCTCTCGATTAACTATGTTTTGAATAAAATTTCATCGAAAAATTTTGGTCGTGTAGTTATTAAAAAAAAACAACAACAAAACCGTCAGTCTTCTCATATATATATATATATATATATATATATATATCTATATTTATATATATATATATACGGGATGTTGCATAATTAACGCATAATTTCTATTGAATGAAATGTAGACAAGTCGAGCGTCTTCAAATAATTACCTTTATTATACTCATTATGTTCACTAAATGGGAGTTATCTTTGATAAAAAAAAAAAAATAAATAAATAAAAAAAAATAAGCAAAAAGCAACATATTGCATGGGTTAAACCTGTAAGAACTTTTCGGTTTCTTTAACATTTTTATGAGTTACTTTTTTTTGCGATCGTCCAATTTATAATCGATTCGCATTTTACCGAATGTTTATCGCGGGAAGATTTTTACGCGGTTTCCTGTTTTTTCGTTTTCGGAAATAGCCAAGGACCAATTAATTACATTTCTAAATCCAGTTTTATTCCATGTTCCAGTATCGGTGGAAAAAAATCACAGACAGGACCGACAGTAATCTTATAATTACAATCATTAGATAATGATGTATATTTTTCACGTGTTTTTTTTTATTTATGTTGCACTTTTAAATTGTTTAATTTTTCCCCCTAATCCGCCGTTCTGTATAACATTTTTTTTTCATCCTTATTTTTGGCAAAAAATTAGATTTGCTAATAAGTTTATGATTACTACATCTTCTTGATTACTACTCGTGATAAGTAACACACAAAAAATTAATATAAGATATATATATATATACAAAAAAAAAAAAAAAAAAAAATTAACAAAAACCAAAAGTTATGTAAAAAGGAATAACAAATATGAAAAATCCAATTCAAAATGACCGGAAAAAATTTAATACAATTATAAATAATAAATCGATTACGTATATACCGATGTCCAGATGGTCGTAAAATAAAGGCATCGGTTCTTGTTAAAATTAGTATAATAGCTATAAAATATTGTATGCGTTTTATATAATAAAATGATGCCTTTGGCGTCGGTTATTAAGATGGGTCTAGTTATTACATCGTGTATCTCCAAGAAAGAGGCTGTATTGATCAGTTAAATGCCCTTGTCACGCATATTGAGGTTATCAAAAGAATGAAAAAATTGCGGTAGCATTTATTGACCTGTCTTGTGCATATGATACAGTATGGAAAACAGTACTCCTCTCAAAGTTCCTGAAAGCAGTTCCAAGCCAAAAACTTTACAAACTGCTGAATAATATGATAAGTGGTAGAACCTTCGCAGTCGTTGTTGAAGGAAAATAGTACTAAATAACGGCCTGCCTCAAGGATCAGTGTTATCCCCTATTCTGTTTAATTTATACATTTTGGACTTGCCAAGAACAATCGCAAGAAAATTCATATACGCAGATGATATAGCACTGGCAATCCAACACAACAGAATAAAAACAACCGAAACCAGGTTAAGGAAAGATTTGAAGGAAATAATGATATACTTCAATAATTGACGACTCGTCCTCAATTAGCAAAAAAACAATAGTGTCCGTTTTCAATCTTAACAACCAATTATCCAAAATAAAATTTAATATAAAGGTTGATGATAAGAAATTGCTGAACGTAGATACACCAAAATACCTTGGTGCGACCCTTGATAGAACTTTATCATTCAAGAAATACAAAACACTGCAGCAAAAATCAGAACCAGAAACGGCATTCTTCACAAACTAGCGTGCACAACTTGAGGTGCAATGCAGACGTTCTCCGTACTACAGCACTGGCGCTATCCTTTTCAGTAGCAGAATATGCAGCTCCGATATGTATTAACAGCGCCCATACAAAGAGGGTGGACACTGAGTTAAACTTAACCATGCGCATAATCTCAGGAACAATGAAATCAACGCCAACTGCCTGGCTTCCTGCCCTATCTAATCTAACTCCACCACATATCAGACGGCAACAAGCTGCAATGAAGGAATGGGGTAAATATGATCGAAAAACTTTGCCAATCTATTAAGGCCTCAATGCACCACGAAGATTGAAATCAAGAAAACCTCCACGTGCTACAAGACAGGAGCTCATTAAGAACAATTTTAACTCAACAGATGCATGGAAGCACGAGTGGGACAGAGGCAACCTAGATGGTAAAAAGCTGGTTGACCACCCAAACTCCAGACCAACTGGTTTTGAATTACCTCGAATAACGTGGACTCGATTGAACCGAATAAGGACCGGTCATGGAAGAACAGGCCAAATGCTAAAGCTGTGGGGCCTTTCTAATATCCAGAAATGCGACTGTGGTGCGGAATGCCAGACTATCGATCATATTGTAACGGAGTGTCCTACGAGGGCTCTACAAGGAGGCTGGGCCGAGATAAAGGATCTCACGCACAATGCGAAGGAATGGCTCAAACGATTGGACCTGAAGTTATAGGACGAAGCAGTTCCCGTGTCCACGGACATACGTAAAAGTAAAGTAAGTAAGCAGTCCAGAGCTACCAGTTCATTACTACCTACTACCGAATGTTTTAAACACTATGATTATATTACCATCATACCACCTACCAATTAGAAACTAGACTACACTACTAACCTAGCACGTTATAACGGCCAACAAAATAACGAAACATATAACATAGACACAAATACAATGGTAGATTTTAGATGCTATATATTTCAATCACTTTTTTTAATTTACGATTTTACGAATTACCCTGAATATTTCTAATAATTACGATCGGAAATGTTTCACATTTTGTTCCGTTTACATCATTTGTTTTATCTAATTTATACACGAGAACAGAATTGTATCTGCTTGTGCCGCAATCTGCGCATTCATGTAGCATTCGCCTACGGTATATACCTTTGACTTCAAATGATTCTCATGAGAAAGAAAACTAAATGTATTAAAACTCACGATGGCCTAAATACGTCTCATGCGGTAATTGAATCATTATTTTTGAAATATTGTTCCACAATTAAAGCACGTTATGCTATCATGCATCGCTCCATTTTTTTTATCATATAATCATATATTTTCGACGTTATTGTAGCCTCCGTATTAAATGCACATCTCTAATTATTCAGGTCGCACTGTATGATCACTAATTTATGGTATTCTTTGCACGAATAGTAACAATGAACAATCCAAATTAACAATTTAGTGGTAGAATCATATATATATATATATTTAATTTTCCATGTTACTGGCCTATTTAAATGCCTTTTTTCATTTACGATGTTTTTATTTTCTGGTATCTATTTGTTCTTTATATACATACATACAAACCTACACACACACACACACATATATATATATATATATATATAAAGTGGTCGTTTGTGAGGAAATACTTTTATAAAATGCTTTTAAAATATGTTTCAGGATATATTTAAACTATTTATGTTTATATATATATATATATATATATATATATATATATATATATATATATAATATACAACACATATACACAACATTACGCTGGAATCTTGACTTATCCTTGTTAATAATGTGAATTAAAGGTCGGCCAATTATTTTTTTTTAATAATTCCTTAATTTTAAAGTTTAATTAAGGAGAAATATGTAGAAATTTTACCTTCGTAACGAAAATTATACAACGTTGATTACGTTCTTTTACGTTTGCTTGTATAAAATACGGATATATTTTATTTGTTTAGTTATCTTAGAATTTGTTCTAATTTCTCGTATGTGGCGAAAATTAATATCGTGCGAAATCATTTGTTTAAAATACAATTTCGTCACCTTTTAATACCCGTCTCTAATTGAAAATACGTTATACACTCTTGGCATGTGTATATATATATATGTGTGTGTATATGTGGCCGTGTGCGCGCGCTCACTCACTCGTGTTTATAAATGAAGGACGAAATGGATATTATATGTGCGTGTATATACTTATTATATGGTACGTGTAATGAGAACATGTTTACTAATTAACAAAATAAATCGAACGCTATAACTTTTATTTATACGTACATTATCATTTCTGAGTATTTAAGAACCTGTTGTTGATAATGGTACACGATTGCGTTACCTTTAAAAGATGCGTTATGTATTATACTTTCCTCGAATTTAATTCAGTTAATTATTATTTATGTTAATTAATAATTTTTATTTTAAATATTTCGTGCGACGTATTATGTAACATTTTATTATTATTATTATTATGACTAGCGCTGCCATATTCGTACTAAACAATAAGGCAAGAAAAATTTTGTGCAAAATCGTTACTCATTTCTAAGTACAAACAAATGATATACATGTTGTTTTTTTATCTATATATACACATGTGTGTGTGTGTGTGAATGCACACACATATACATACATGCGCACGTATACACGTTTACCTATATACATATATACATATTACTCCGTACATACTTATACACCGTGACTAATGTGGTATACAAAAAAGTAAACAGTCTCAACATTAATTCTGTTAGTTAGATTTCCGATGTTACTTTATCACTATTGCCAATTATACACTTTAGAACGAGTATTGGCAATATTTGGATAGGTTTAATGTAATACTTAGCAATACCACCCCAATGTATTATGCCGCAAGAGAGAAGCGGCTGATACAATGCCAAGTACAAACGTCTTAAGTGCACCGGTAAAAAGAACTGTTCCAAGAAATAAAACATTTAATTCAAATTTCCTTAATTTTTTAAATATGTAACCTAATTGTCCACTTAATAATAATAATAATAATAATGATGATGATACATACAACCTTTTTATGGCTGAATGGTGTTTCGTGTTAAGTTGCTAAAGCTTGTTTGTGAAGTGCCGAGCGTCATAGTGTATAATATTTATATGTTTAATGAACGTTTCTTATTTTTCTTCTTCGGCTGTCGTAACGGCCGAGGAACTACATTGCATAGTTACCGATATGCAATATTAAACAAACCAGAATAATCTTTTCTAGTGAAGATGTTCCTCTGAAGTATATTTCACGGAGAACGCTAAATAGAATTCGGGTATTACTAAATGTAATCACCTAAATTGAAACAAAACGAGAAATAATCGTTGCGCATGCGGCGTATTACAACATGGCGGGCGCATATTTAAGTGCAAATTATTTCGAGTATGTGAAACAATCGAGGCAAATCAAAAATAAATTGACGAGGAAATAGCGCAGTTCTTATTTGAACAGACACTCAGGTATATTTGGGCTGATCGAATACGTTGTATAATAATAATTAACGCGTATTTATAGGCAATCGCAATGTCGACACTTTTCTCATACGCGGGTGGTGTAATATTTTATAGTGGGATGGTCTAATATCTTATAGTGGTGTGCTAAACGAAATTATAACTAAAAAACAACGTGTCAATATATTTATTTAACTTCACAGAAATCGCTTGCACACTTAAGAAATTTTTTTTTGCGCATATATATGTTTTACTCGGTATTTTTTACCTGCCTGTAGACTACCAGTAGACTACCTGTAGGATTTACGTGCCACGTACTGCACCGAGACCAGAGGTACGGAAAAGGAGAGAATGTATAGTGAGAATGAATTGAAAGTTGGAAGAATAAACGGGAAGAACGGATTCTTAAATTAAATGATATAAATTGGATGATTTAAGAAAATGTCATAAATTATTTGAAGCATCGTGCGTGTAGGAAAGAATGTTTGAGAGACTGAGCGGTTTGTCGAGGATTGAACGTTCAGAATTGAAGTACACACATCCAAGGAGAATAATGAGGACATTACAGGCGGAACATAAAGGAGGAGGAAGATTTTTACGATATAACTGTGTGAGATATTAGTGTGACCTAGGCGCAGACGAGTATGTACAACATCGAGTATCCTGTTTGTTCAGTGAGATGCAGTCCGAAGTTGAATCTCGAACCGATCGAATTTTGTTGGTAAGCTAACACTTACGTACTGCGGATTTTATATGAGTCTGGTGGTATTTCATTGTTGTAGGCACGAGCGAGAAAGGTTAAAACAATGTACCATCTCTGGATGCACCGTCCGCTAGGTCATTTGCTTGTATGTCAGTATGCGATGGGATCTATTCGAGGATTACATAGATATTAGATGTTATAATCAAATGACCAATTTATTTAGCCAGGAGGTGTAATTTTGGATCATGTAGATCATCGAGACACTGTAATGCTACAAGTTGTTGTTGTAAAATCGTGTTTTTCGGAAGATATATTTAGGTACAAATGATATACTTTTCGAAACCGTTACATACGTAACTTATATAATTATAAATCGTAGAGTATTTCGTTTGATAAATTTCCCGATTTATAAAGAAGGTGGTCAGTTTTGACAAATAATGGGGGCGCTTTATCTCCTTAACGTAATTCTTTCAATTCCAAACAAAATTAAAACATTAATAGTGCAGTCTGTATCTAGATATATCTTCTGAAAAAACGCCTATTAAACAGATTATATATATATATATATATATATATATATATATATATATATATATATATAAATGCATGTCTATAGTCCAAATCTATATCTAACGGTAGTTCAGTATTTAGCGCGTAATTCGTGTTCGTACGTGTCAATACGTTAATTTATAGACAACATAAATAATTATATATAATTCAATAAAAACGTAATATTTTCTCTATTAGTTTCAAACATCATGATACTGTCATTTTGTTCTTCGGTGATTTGGGTCTTCCGATTTATGCGTGTCAAGCCGACAAAACAACTAACTCGTATTGTACAATAACCTTTCTCCATGACTTCGTATTAAATTTGATTTAGAGCCGTCCATTATCGACTGCTAACCACTTAAGTACTTCTTTTGACATTGACTCTCAGACGCCAAAATTGATTATCGTGGACGGAGTGATTTTCTCTACTTGAGCCTTTGTGCTCGTTTTTGAAGGAATATTGTTCATTTTGAATGAGGTAGCAGGAAGACGATTCCTACCGAAATGTAGCCGGCAAATAATAGTAGTTATGAAAATACGATAAAATGACGAAGGAGCAGGAATATTATCAAATTACGGAAAGGGAGGAATAATGATTTATAATGATCAGCTAGATAGATGTTGAACTATAAAGAAGCTGAATATTCTTTGTGAGATGTTTTTACAGTAGACGGCAGATCTAAGCAGAGTTCACGGGATACAAATAACTCAATGTTATTAGAGGAATTGTCGAGATAATCGCCTAGAGAAATTTTGAGCTGAATCTAAGCATAGTTACCGGAGATTCTACGTCTAGTGAGACTGCACGATGATCTTATTAATTCTATGATAAGATAGGTTCAAATGTGAAAATTTTTGAAACCATAACAAATTTTACAAATTCTAAAAGAAAAATTATATTTAAGAACATGAATTATGATCGAAGCTTCTGCCGTAGAAATAGACGTTATTCGAGGTAGAATAATGTTTTGAAACATGTTGAGTGAATGTATGACAAAGGCGACTCGATCAATGTAAACTGGTAAACAATTTGACAGAAGGGTTAGCAGATGGAAGCGAATTGTTTAAACATTAAAAGAATCGTAAGTATCGAAAATTTTTATCGTGATTATAAAAAGCGAATAAAATTAGTGTGAAAGAAACGAGCAAATAAGTATATTTAACGAATTCTTGCTTGTCCGCTAGATATGTTCGATGCAAAAGAATTCAGCATTAAACGTAAACGTACATTGTATAAGATATTTAAACGCGAGACAGGTGTTGATCGGTAACATTTTCATAAAGAAAGTGACCATAGTGCGCAGTATACAACGGATAAATGATTTACAGCAATATGAGGATGTCGCCACTCCGCGAAGAATGAATAACCTTATATTATTAGCCTTAATAAAATTATATAATCTATGCGCATCCAAGGAAATAGGATCTACCATAAGTTCTTCAAGTTGTATTGGACGCGTATTCTTTGTCGATAAAAGTTCAGACATAAAGCTGTCTCTATTTTTGTATTTTGGGCAGGACCAGATCTGACGTTCGACGCTATCTTCGATATTACATATCTCACAAACTCCCATTCTGATGATCCTCACTTTGTCAAGATGACTAGGTGAACAATTATGACCACTCCTTAATCTAACAAACACAGATACAAAATCTTTATGGAGAAGATCCTCATGTTTAAACCAGGGCTCTTTTGGAATTGTCTTTTGGATAGTGGCGTATCTTTTACCTTTTAACAAGCTTTGAAATTCAAAATACGATTGAAAAGAACGGTACAACATTTCCTTAAGCTTCGGTATTAATTGTCTCCATTGTAGTTTAACGTGTTTCTCAATAGCCGGAATTAGATCCGATCGAGTAATCGCATCCGCTACCTCATTTCCACGGACACCACAATGGATAGGGACCCACTTAAACTTCACCTTAGTTCCACGCTTGTGAAGTTGCCAAACCCACTGTCGTATTGATATCTCTAATATACTCATTGAAAATTCCGGGAGTCTAGATAGTTGTAAAAGAACACTCATGGAAGCAGTGAGTATTAGGATATTTTTTTTCTTATATAATCTAATAAAAGAAACAGCCTCGTACATGGCATACATTTCCATAAAAAATGAATGAGCTTGCATATGGTATGTGGAACAACTTAGATATGTTTCTATTGTTGTAAAAAAAAAGCGGCTGTATATCTCTTTTTAGAATGTTCAATAGAGCCATCGGTGTAAATAATTTCATAATCGTTGTACTCCTTCTCCAATACTGACTGGACAATGGAATTGTTAACGCCATTTCGGAGACTCTTCGATGTATTGAAAAAACTAGTATATACAATTAATCTCAAATTGTAGTATCTGGAAGGAAGTCTTATAGAAGGGATCTAAAGACGTCTGTACTAAACTTATCTCGTACAGTTCGTTACGACTATGAATGAGTGGCGGTAAATTTTTACCAAGCCAATATTTATTATTGCGTGCTTTATACATACGTGTAAGTTGTTTGTTGATTACGTGAGGGTAACGCTGCCTGACTCTAAGGTAAAATTTATCGGATATAAATTTCTGTCTTAACGAAAAAGGACGCTCCGCAGCTTCTGCCTGTAAGATATTAATGGGAGTGGATCGCATGACGCCCAGGCATAAGCGAAGGGTAACATTCTGCATCAGCTGTAATTTTTTAATCTGTGTTTTATTAAAAGTAATGAACGGCGCAATATAATCTATATGGGATCTGATGAGAGTTTTATAGATCTGAAGACCTACTACTGGATTGACTTTTCATTCCGGTAATGGCTCGTAGTACAATAAGTTCTTTATTGCACTTTTGTAACAAAAATGTTGGTCTCTTCATTCCATGACATTTTAGGGTCAAATATTACCGCAAGGTATTTGGCGGACTGCTCAAAGACAATAGACTTTTTATTAATGCGCAGTAGTGGTGATGTACGGAAGAATTTTCTTGTGAACAAGATACCACGAGTCTTATCCATATTAATATTCAATTGTAAAGTAACTAGAAGATTTTGCAATTTGTTTAGCGCTATCTGTAATTTTTGAATTGCTAAGTCTATAGAAGCTGCTGCTCCACTTATCACCAGATCATCTGCATACTGAAATATCACTATCGATTTATTTTGAATTTCTTCTATAGATTTCGTATAAATTGTGTATAATAACGGACTGAGGATTCTCCCTTGGGCTAAACCTTTTTGCCAGAATAAACTGAGGCATATTGCGTACCTTTATATTTTACTGTTAACTTTCTACCATAAAAATAGTTAAATATCCATGTACAAATTTTTTGGTTAACCCCACGTGTTATTAACTGTTTGTGTAATGTGGACAGATTGACATTATCATAAGCCGACTGAACATCAATAAAAACAGATACGACACTCCGTTTATAGGCCAGATGATTCTGAATATATAATGTAAAAGAACTTAATGCATCAGTAGAACTAAATCCTTTTCTGAAACCATATTGGGTGGTCGAAATTTGTTTGAAGTTACACCATTCTAACCTGAACTTCAGAATAATATTTTCTAACGTTTTTCCCATACAAGACAATAATGAAATATGCCTGTATAATTTATGGTCATCAGGATTTTTTTCCAGTGTGACTATAGGGCATGCGAGTAGCTTGATTAGTATTTACAATGTGTAGACTATAGATATTAATAAAATATAATAGTTGAATACTTTCAAGATTAGCTTGTAGCGCTCCCCATGCTGGATGAAGACAATTAAAGTCTCCCAGGATTACAAACGGATATTTCTTTTCTCTGTGATGAATTAAAAGGTGTTCCCATTCTGCTGATGTGGTTTTATGATGCGGCGCTGCATAAACAGCTACCAGCTCAAATCTAAAATGCTGAATGTGAACTCTAATTCCCAAGCTTTGAATTCCTTCATGAGTGTGTGGAATACAAATATCAATTTTCTCGAAGTTCCGTAATTTATGTACAAGAATCGCTACTCCACCTCCTTGCCTGTGCTTTCGATCACTCCGTAATACTGTAAAGTCAGGAATTTTCAAAGTGTAATTAGGTTTTAGCCATGTTTCACATAGTACACAAACAGAAACATTATTTCTCGACAGAAAGGTTACAAGTTCCCCATGACTACTATATGCTGATCGACAGTGTACGATTATAATAGTCTTAATATGATCAACAATGGGTGCGGTATAAAACAGTCCGAGAGATTTATTAATAAATTCAGCACTGCATCTAGAAAAAACAGGCAGAAAACAAAGATGAATATAGGGAAAGCATAAAGTTACCATATATTATGGGAACAACAGATAAGATTGCCAGGGTGTTGCGAAAAAACAGTATAAGAACTGTATTTGACGCCTATAAAAAGATAAAGAACCTGTTAAATAATAATAAAGATAAAATTCCTGATGGTCACACTGCCCGTGTGTATAAAATTCCCTGTTCGTGTGGGAAATACTATATTGGACAAACTGGAAGGTCTATTAATACACGCATTAAAGAGCATGTTGCAGATTATAAGTATAAACGCGTAGGTAAATCAGCAGTAGCAGAACATCTAATTACAGCTGGTCACTCCATAGACTTCGAGGAGAGGAAGGTATTGTTAAAGGAGCAAAAATATGGAAAGCGAATTGTCCGAGAAGCTATTGAAATAGAGAAGCATGATAATTTTAACAGAGAAGATGGATTTCGGCTACCTGACGCTCGGAAACCAGTATTATTAAACAATAGAGAAAAATTAAAATATCCTACTGAAGTGGCTAATCAAGCATTGATTACAGAAGAACCAACCAATCATAGTACAGGAATATCAGGTGATGAATTAGCCGACGTTAGGACCAATTATAGCTCTGGAAATATAATGACGACTGAAAAATCAACCAATCACAATACAGGAATATCAACTGATAGTAGGAACAATCATAGCCCTGGAAATATAATGACTACAGAAGAATTGACCAATCACCATGCAGTAATATCAGGTGATGTATCAGCTGACGGTAGGACCAATCACAGCCCTGGAAATATAAAGTTCCGATTGAGAAGTGCCTATAAAAGGAAATAACTCAAGGGACTATGGTTTAGTTCGTTTCTGATGATGAACGGTGTAAGTCCGTTCGAAACGTTAAATTTTTTGAATAATCAGGACGTGGTTTTCACCGAAAATAATTCTAGACGAATAAAGTCATGTTGTCTTTTTAGTTTGAATGTAATTGTAAGTTAATATCCGAATGTTCTCTTCTAGGCTTTACATGAACTATCGTAGGAGAGAGAGGACTAGATTCCCTCGGATGTGTTCTTTTATTAGAGTTGGATCCAGCCAAATTTTGTTACGTTTTTCTGAATTAATGGCTCGATATCCTTGTTTTGAAATGGGAGGATTCTGAAATTTAGGAATATTATGAACAGACTTGGTAATGGAACCGAGTTCTGGAAAGGAGTCATCATTAGATATAACTATTGAAACCTATTAAAGTTAGATCTAGAAAACATTTGCGAGTTAGAGTGACGAGTATCGGGATCGATATGTTGAGCTCGGTAAGCATAAGAGCTGTAGGGATTTCAAAAGCCGCCTCAGCGTAACTCAAGTTTTTATATGCCATAAGAACTTTGATATCTTCTTATCTTTTTCGTTCTGGACAGGTCTTAGATAAAGGAGAGTGATCACCCATACAATTGATACAAAACATTTCAGACGGGCAATCAGCTCGCAAATGTGACTCCGAGGAGCATTGGCTACATCGTTTTTTCGCAGCCTTGCAAGATATTGAACCACGCGAAAAACGGAAGCACGAAAAACACTGACGGACATTTTGAATGTACGGTTCGCACTCAAATCTAACCTGATTAATAAACACAATGGTTAAAAAGCATATTCGTCTCTGGTAAAACACCATTGATACACATATTTACTGGCGGATAAGGTAACATCCACATGCGGGAAATTACGAACGTAGTAAGTCGCGGTATCGAGCAAATGGTTAAAACAATTTAATGAAATATTGTTCGCGAAGACGACGAATATCAGTTCAGCTAACCATATATGTTTTTGTTTTTTTTTATTAATAACTTTATTTGTCAAAATTTATGATGTAAATTATTATTTTTTTTTATTATTGATATTGATATTGGAGTTGTCCCTTCTACACCGCCGTTTAAGCTTAATCAGGAGAGGCGGCTTCTTACAACTTGTTGCCGTAAGTAATAGTTGGGAAATTCTCACATGCACTCTCATTTACCCGGTTTGTGTACTATTGCTACACTCTCGGTGCTCGCTTCGGCGGCGCATGTACTAAGAATTCGACAATATAGGATAGGATGGAAAACTGGTATTAAGTTTATGTACTTGTTACGCAAATTTAAATAATTTTGAAGCGGTTCGTTTTTCTTTTTATTTTTTATAAAGAACATGATCCTTCATAACTATGATATGAATACGGCTGAGTACTTCGATTGTGTACCTACTGGTCGAAAAGAATACTCTGTTTGGAAATGACTCTCCCTTCGCCCCATATATACGGTTTAGGGTGCAGTATCGGTGATGCATTGATAGCGGAGGCAAATAATAAGCGTGAAGTATTCAATATTGTCAATACTTGTGCTCTCCACACCTTACCCGTTTATATGGTCTACGGAGGTGGTATCAACTGCGCATACATAGTTGTCTAAAATTGTAGAGATAATATATACATAGACGTTGACTCTTTACCATTGGGAAATGAATTAATAAAAATACGGCCGTATGTTATCAGTGTCAATCGTGGTCAAGAAATCGCTGTGACATTATATATGTATATATATCTATATATATATATATATATATATATATATATATATATATATATATATATATAGATATTCATCCTAAATATAATTCTTTATTTTGTTTTTAAGTCGTTCTTACAGGACGGACAATTATTTTATTCTTCCTGTTTGTATACATTGGTGTTCCAGACATGATAACGTCGTCGTAATTAGGTGAGAATTCATCGATCGCAAGGCGGCCGAGACTAGTTTACCTATATACGGAATATTCGAAACCGGCAGCTACTAACACACGTACAGGCATTTTTACCGTTTCTCTGATGCGACTACTTAACTAGTTTTCGTTCATTTTATTTTTATTTTATTTTTTTACAAGTTTTCCTAATTATTTCTATTTCGCCGATTTTCCTTACCCCCCTCCTTTCCTATCGCTGATTTTATTTATTATAGCACGACTATATTCCGCAAATAGTGTTTTATAGCTTCAAAGTTAGCTTACGTACGCGAATATTATAATTTATCAGTTTATTTTATGTGTGATGATTGAACTGAGTTGTATTAAAGTGTGAATTTTTGCGTTGTCGAAATGTGTGTGCCCGGTCGATGATGTATATATATATATATATATAACTTATCGGTAATCGGGTTGTTCGAGTAATATCACACGTCTGGGTTTTAGTAGTATATTGTCGTGAGTTCAACGTATTTTACATTGCTTGCACGCGTGTGCAGCAGTCGTTTACCTTGGCCCTGTCACTAACGCAGCACTTCTTCAACACTCCGTCTCGTTTACCGCGCCGTAAATACCCCTTCCCGACCTTTCGCTAATTTTCGTGCAAACTGTTACACTCTGTAACATTTCTAACTACCCGTTGCCCGTAGGTTTTTTTCTTTTATATATGCTTCCTTTTAAGTTCGCCTAACCCCTTTTTTCACCGTATCACCTTCTACCTAACCCTTATCGTGGTCGTTCTGCTACGCCTCTTCCTTAACCCTTTTCTCTAATAACACTTCAAGTACGTCTTGCGTTTGTTCAGAGTTCGACGACGGTCAATTCTACTACGTATACTAGGTATTGTTAACGTTTCATTTGGTGGTTTTTCTTTTAATTTTATTCGTCTTCTCGAAACTTTTGCGCTTGCTTATACCTCTCCTTCACCTCTTTTCACGACGTATACCTTAACACTACATCGGTCGTTCCAAGGACTCGCGCATTTATTACGCTACCATTATTACTACCGCTATATTCTCCGTCGGTTAATTTAACTGCGGATGACGACGTGTATTTAATGAAAGGAAAAAAGTAAAAATAACTCTCGAAATTGCGTACGTAAACGACGGTAAACTCTTAAGATTATTACATCGCGTCTTGTACAATATCGACGCGGACGTCTTGTTTACATGTACCGGCAGACGTTGCATAGTTGATAAACGCCAGATAGGACTTATTCACTTTTAAATGGAATTCTTTTCAGAAGTAGAGCTGGATTTTTAATTATTTATATTTATAATGAATGTAGAAATAGGTTCGTTCCTTATACGAACGTTTCTATTTTGCATAATTCCTAATTTCTCTATGCGGCTAAAGTGTTATTGCCTCCGGGTGGAAGTGGGCTAGTGAGATCGAAGAGTTGAACAAATTAATTTTGAAAAATTAATTCGGTAGAGTTCCGACGGCGCGTCCTCTTAAGAAATTAATAAATAATCTCCTTAGAAAAAAACAAAACAAAAATTAGAAACAATTTATTTCCTGCTAATAGTGGATTGTTTTTTTCCCCCCCTAGATCAGGGTAATGTGGCCAGTAGATTATAATTTAAGTATTACTAAATTACAGTTTTAAATAATAATACCGCGCCTTAATGTAAAAATAAGAAACAATACTTTATGGTCACAACTTAATAGATAATGTAGGGAATATAGAGGAATATTAGTTTATTAAAAAAACATTTGTTATAATTAAATTGAGGACAATTAAAAAGAAGGTAATTTATATATAACAAGAAATTTATCGAAATAGGTCCAGTACTTTGTCCTTGATTCATTTGCAAAAATGTAACTCTATGTATGACCTATGCGCAACCTAAAAATTATAACAAAAAATTTGCGAAATTAATGAGAGGAGATTAATATTGGAGTCCGAGCATATTATGGAAACACCGGAAGATGCGCCTGAACAGTATTAAAATATTTACCTTTTTTCCAATATTCATATTTTGAAAGTTTATCTGAACTTCAGAGCGTAGATCTGATGATGGAATAAATGGAAGTGGAATTCCTGACAAGTTTGTTTAGCGGCGTCATTCGTAGATTCATTAAATTTAAATCCGGAGTGACTACGAATGCGACAAAATTCTAAAACACCGTTTAGTGGTATAATTTTTAGACGTTTGTCTGATATGTCAAATATCAAGGGGTGGTAATTAAACCTGAACGGACAATTTTGTATAGCTAGGATCGTACTAAGACTATCACAGTACATACAACGTATTCGCTCGTACCGTCAAGCGCATTAATGAGATACTCACAAGCTTTGTCAATAGAACTCGGATGTGAAAACGGAAACGTCCGGTTTTGGACCGTTACATTATCAATGACAAAAGCACCAACTGGACCAGAATTTGTATGAGTTGTGGAGCCGTCAGTGGAAATTTTTTTGATAATTAGGAAACATTGTACGAAGTCTTAAACCATGTATCTCTGGAAGGAGAGATATATGTATGTTGATAATCAGAGAATAGAGACATACGTCGACGTGTAAATGTAATAGATTGTTACTATATGGTAGTGAAAAGTGCGGGGATTGGTAAACAGGAATTAAACCTGGATGGTAGTTGTAATAGCGGGAAATTCTTGTTGCTAATAATTTTAGAAGAAACGAATCTCCAGCTATTGCTGATATAAAAAGTGTGATTTAGGATGTATGGGTTATTGAAATTACAATATTTTAATAGAAATCTGTCTCCAAGCATGTTTCTTCTGAGATGTGAGGAAGCGATTTAAGACATACTCTTTCCATTCTTCTTCAGCACCAGTTGCTTGGTCATTTTTTTTTTCAAATTCCCCGTTTCCGACCCACATACATCACTCCGTATGAATACTTCAAATATTTTATTCGTTTTCATTTGGATATTTTTTGATGGTAATAAGCTTCGTTTTTTATTAAACGCTAATTTCGCTATTGAAATTCTTTCCTTTATATCTTGTTTACTACTTCCACCTCCTGTAACAATACTACTACCCAAAATATTTTTGTCGTTTTACTTTAGTTTTATTTGTTCTCCGTCTGTTTTTGTGTTTATTTATTTTCTAACTTTTGCTTTGTTACATACCGTTACAGTTGTTTTCTTTTGACCACATAATTGTATAATTAATTTTTAATATGGAGGCGATTATAATAATATTCAATTAAAACAATTACATTTCCCGTACGAGAATAAAATGAAAATTACCAGGCCGCGTAGATATTAACGACTGCCTGTCTGGTTACCTGATGACCTGATTACCTGATTGCCTCAGGTTATATATTATCTCGGCCGATTACGTTTAATGCGATTAGATTGTTTCATCAAAATCGTTTTATAGATTAATTTTTGTATCGACCTAATTTATTTTTTTTTTATTTTATTTTTTTTTATTATTTAAGTTTATACAAAATGATGATATAAAGAAAGGCCTATGTCGATGTTGGATACAAATAGTTTTGTACTTTTAATTTCTCCATGGTTATTTCTTCAAACGATTTGTAGTGAGAAATTAGATCTAATCTATAAGCAAACGATATAATTTAAATTAAAAAAAAAAAACAAAAAAAACACGTATGAATAAACGTTATATATTAACTAGTAAACACAATTTAAACAATGTATATACGTATTCATGTATACATTTATAGTGTGTATGCCTGGGGTGGGGTATGTGGGTGTTTTGTGTATACTTGTGTAAATATGCATATATATATATATATGTGTGTGTGTGTGTGTGTGTGCGGGGATGGTGGGGTGTTCTGTGTAGACCTGTTTGAATGTACATAAAATTTTAACACCTATGTCGATAATTGGTGGGCTAGTTCAATTTCTCCTCTGTTCGGTGGTCCACCCCCCATTATGCTGGTATCGAACAGGACACATTAAAACTTATTGGTAACATGAAATATCTAAAACCTTATAAACTAAATTGGATATAAAAAGTAAAATTGAACTATTCTATACAATATGTTACATTGTAATGTATATATATATGTGTGTGTGTGTGTGTGTGTGTGCGTGTCTGCATATATATGTATATGTATGCGTCCGATATGTCGCGATCACCATACCTTTGTTAATACAATACCGGATGAAGGCTATTACCAATTTTCTTCCTCCATCTATCCCTATTATGCGCTTCGCCGAATCAGTTTTGACTTTTTTTAATAAAATATTCTTCTTCGATTTAGCGGCCATATACTGTTGCAAATCATCTCTACACCCTGTGCCCATTAAGAAAAAAATAATAACAATGAACAAAATATTTCTTCGACAAATTGTTATCATTTTTTCAAGGAGACATCTTCAGTTCAAGTCAATTTACCTTTGCCTGTTCGTTCTGTAATGCACATTAGTTAAGTTTATAGATGGGGTTAGGCTTTTGCACATTGAAAATTTCCTTTACAATTGTGAGCATATACAAATATATATGCATATGTGTGCGTGTGTCTAACGCATGTGCATAGGGAGATAAATAAGACATATATATATATATATATATACGTCATTACTAGCTTTTTTACGTACAAAATTAGCTAACATTCAAGACACTATTTATATGCAATGCATATGCACGCGCATATGATGTTACATGGAGTGGGGTACCACTGCCTTCTTCGTGATAAATAAGAATTAAATAATGATTAAAACTTTCTATGTCACGTGTTGGTTTCGAACCTCGACCGTCAAGTTGACAGTCGAGCATTCTAGCAATTTATTTATATATATATATATATATATATATATATATATATATATATATATATATATATAATTAATTCAAATGTCAATATTAGGAGGAAAATCTGTTCTTAATTTTGACTAGACTGGGAACCCTCTACTTTTTTCTTTTTGCGTTGTTTGCCGCCATTTTATTCTTCTCGTTATCATGATTCTTGTTTTATCATTATTATCATTATTTTATTTTTAATTCAAATCGACGAGACTAGGCCGTTTATAATAGGACGCGTTATTAGACTTAAACTAGCGTAATAATGATTACATAATGCGGTTTAAATCGGACGGCAAATTGC
Source organism: Coronaproctus castanopsis (assembly GCA_032883995.1). Classification (NCBI taxonomy): domain Eukaryota; kingdom Metazoa; phylum Arthropoda; class Insecta; order Hemiptera; family Monophlebidae; genus Coronaproctus; species Coronaproctus castanopsis. The sequence goes on from CM065054.1 coordinate 60,486,871, forward strand.
CGTTAATGATTTTACGAACGTTTACAGTTTATGTTTAGGATACGACGAACGGGTTGAATCCAGAAGTATTATTATTGAAAAGTACCCAAATGATGAGATGGGTTTACAACCGATTTTTAATTTACGATCGAGTTGAAACCTGGTTAAATTTTTCCTCTACTACGCGAAATCAGTTCTACAACTTACAACAACAAAGTATATTTGCATAAGTTACAAACATAATAGAAACCTATAACATGGGTTACAAACATTGTGTACCGGTAACGCCGAATATAAAGAATAAAAAAAAAAAAAAAAAAAACGTTAAATACAGCAGGAAAAAAAAATCAAATAAAAACCTGCGCCTATACAAAATGAACAAGTTTTCTAATTGTTAACAATACACGTTGAAACTTAAGTCTAAACTGCTTGTTCGAGTCGTGAGTTCTGAAATTGGTACTATGTTAAAAAATAGAAAACCGGGTGATAAGCGTTAATACTACTAAATAAATTAATTATAATTAATTACTACGTAATGTTATGTTTAAGTCGTCTGTGTTTGTATTTGGAATACATGAAACGAAGTTGCCTGGAATCGTAGTTGGCAATCGAGGAGACGAGTTCAATGTTCTGGTATTATTCAGCATTTAATAAAAATAAAAGTCAGTCGATAGGTTTAGAACATAATCTCTGATATAGAGCTGGTCAGTAGCTTCGTGCATGCTGTCGATTATAGCGAGGTGCATTGAGAATAAATCTGAACGTGTAATTTATTAAAGGAGGTTTTTGATATGGAGCTTCAGGCAGGACAAGCGTAACAATGTATTTGACGGATTAATGCTTTATAGAGGATTATCTTGTTGTTAATATTGAGGAAGGACTTGTGATTAAGGATAGAATACGAGGAACAGAAAACATTGCTTGTCTTGATTGCGATTTTATTTATGTTTTTAGTGAAAGTAAGTTTATCGTCGAGGATTACACCAAGATAACGAAACTTATCACACTACTCTAAAGATTTCCCTCTACTATCAGATTGTCAGGTATAATCTCTTACGGGTGAAGAAAATAGCTTCGGTTTTGTTCGGGTTTATGCTAATTTGCCATTTATCGTAGTATTTAAGTAGCCGCGATATGTCATGCTGAAGTCTATTACGGATTGTACTAGGTCTATATGTTTAGTAAAAGTAAGTCTATTGTCGAGGATCGCGCCATTTTACAATACGATTTCGGTTTGTTATGACCCTGCGTCGTTTCGTATTTTACTTTACTTTCATTAAATTACATTAAATTAAATTAAATTAAATTAAATTAAATTAAATAATTTTTTCTTTTCTTTTTATTCTCATTAAAATACGGTTTTCAGTTATTATCGCTGTAATTGCGGATCCCGTTATTTTTACTCGACATAAATCGACTATTGCTTCCTACGATGCGTGGTGCGATTGAGTAAATACCTCTACTTGTCGGGAATCATATTGAATGAAATCCGAATGAATATAGTATAATGTACAAATGGACGATATTTTTAATTAATTTGTTGCCTATAATCTAGTATTGTTAGATATGTAACAAAGCCAGAATTTAAAAATTGATTAAAATAAAAATATAAAAATACTTTTATACTCCATTATATACTATTTTGATTATATATATATATATATATATATATATATATATATATATATATATATATATATATATATATATAATGATCAAAATAGTCTATAGTTTCGTTTTAGCACCATCAGGACTGAATAAACCACAATATTTGTTGTTAATTTCTATTCGTTTTTTATTCAGTCCTGCCTGATTATGATGCAACCATTGAAACTGGTAAATTGCTTTGATTAAGTGTATATATATATATATATATAGTTATACGGTATATAAAATATTTTTATTTTAATCAATTTTTAAATTAAAATTATATATCACCAAGGAAGCACTACGAAAATACTTTCTGATAAAAGCGATAATTATTCATGTTTTTTTGTTTTGTTTTCTTATTACGTTCAGAAAGTAGAATGGTACTGTAAAAATATTAACAGCAATTAATAACAATAATAATTATTATTTTTATTATCATCGTTGACATAATTATAATAATAGAAATAGTAAACGCCGGTTTCTAATTAAGTTATTTGGGTTTTTTCTTTTTTTTTTTATTTACTTTCTAAAACTTCATTTCGTTATTAAATATCAGTTTTCGTAAATGGCGGTTATTCGAATTATTATCCCCTTAACCACAGACGTGCTGTTTTTAAAACGTTGTCACGTACTACCGGTCATTTTGACGGGCGTTTTAAAATTATTATCTACCAAAATTTTTAAAAAGTAATATTTTATTACACTAAAATATTTTCGTGTCATTTGCGTACATAAAAAAAATCAGTGAATTTGAAGTAAAATGAAATTAGTTGCTCTAAAAAAAATATACATATGAATAAAAACGTTTTATGAAATTTTAAACATCATTTTTATTGACACACACATCGTGTGGAGCTCACCGTTATTCACTGTTAATGATATACCGCTCTCAAATTCGCTCAAAATGCGACTATGGAATCCCCCTCTTTTCCATAGCATCCAAGAGAGATTTCTCAAAACTAGATACTATCAACAATTCCTCGCTTCGATTAATTACAGGCGCTCTCAGAACATCCCAACATCAAGCCTCTACTGCGAAGTCTCAGAATGGAGACACTATCAACAATTCCTCGCTTCGATTAATTACAGGCGCTCTCAGAACATCCCAACATCAAGCCTCTACTGCGAAGTTTCAGAATGGCCTCCATCGCTTCGACGGGATCACCTTACGGTAAATATTCTGTTACGCACGATTGCAAATCCAGAGCTCCCAGCAATTAACAGTATAAAACGATCTCTCCAGAGTACATCTGAAACCAGATTATTAGGTTCGAGAGTAAAAAGAATTATATCCGATACTACGACATCAATTCATACCGATCTATCAGAAGCTGATGAGCTATACAACATAGAAAGCAACCCTACAAAAATCCTTCCCCCATGGACTTCGAAAGACGCCGCATTCGATTTTACACTGCTCCCAAAAAAGCACTCTCACTTTGCCCTCATCCACAATTTATTATCTCCCCAAAGGAAAAAGATATACTACTCCGACGGTACAAGTTCCGCAGAATCCGCTGGTTGCGCAGTGGTCTTTAATCGAAATGTGATCTTTTCAACTTCACTTCCACCGTTATTCTCCGCTCTGTCCGCAGAACTATACGGAATCCTACTAGCGTTGGAAGACGCGGTAAAATCCTACCATCACATTATAACGATAGCTACGGACTCCACAGCAGCTTTACATCACATTCAACGGAAATCAAATCATCCGATCGCAAACTCCATAAATACAATCGTACAGAACTGTCAAACGGCGATAACCTTCGTACGAATTCCGGGCCACGCAAACGTACTAGGAAATCATATGGCCGATCTAACAGCAAAAGAAGCTTTGAAAATGCGCTCATGCGTATTAAGATTCCACTCAGTGATATCAAGGAAGAAACCAAGGGCCTATTTTATAGGTTGTGACAAAAAAGATGGACGGAACAACAGAGTACATCACACCTGTACACAATAAAACCGTCAGTTCGCGAATGGAAGTTTCAACCTGAAGACCGAAGGGATCAGGTGGTGTTGTGTCGACTCCGGATCGGTCATACGCAACTTACACATGGACACATATTCCAAAAATTAGTCCCACTAACCTGTGATAGATGCGACGTTCCGATTACAATTCACCACCTCCTAACAGAATGTCCAAAAATCCCAAAACCTTCTTTCTTAAATATTTCATCAATTCTGGCCCAAGATTCCCCATCCGTTTCATCCTTTCTTTTTAAGCTTAGGTCGGTAAACCTGTTTAACAAAATTTAAATTTGCTGGCCGCGTTCCTAGCCTCGCTGCTGTACATAGCGCGGAAAACAAAAAAAAAAATCATTTTTGGAATATTCATATATATATATATTTATAAAAGATGATTAAATATTATTTTTAATTATAACACGTTGTTAACTAACGTTAAACGTAAAACAAAAATTAAAAATATTTAAAAAATAATATTTGTGTAAAACCGTGCAGTGTATTTCGAATGCATATTTTTAGACACCGTAGTCTTTACATAAATTTCTTGTACATTCCGTACAGATCGGCTTCTTGCGTATTAGACATGTGAACGTTTTTCCTTCATTCTTCGACGGAGATTTCTCGCAAGTCGTTCAAATTATCCGTTTTGTACTTGATCCATTCTCAGTGCTATAAAATTCATCTTGTTCCAGTTTTACTTGATTGTGTACGGACGAAATTATTTCTTTCATTCAGCACAGTTATTTTTAGACCAGATATGTCGATGACACTTGGTATCGAACTATGGAATTTTGCTGCCTAGGCAGATTTAAATTTCATCCCAACATCTCTGTGCTTTAATGGAAGTGTGCATGTAACACGACGATGAAATGCTATTATTATTACATCAAAACAGACGACCGATATTTTTGACCGGTAACAATTTTTATATTAAAATAATTCTTCTACAACATAATGTATGAACTTATTACTCGAATGTTGCTAAACTCTGAGAAGATATTGAGAATATCTAGTTTTTGAAAAACCCAAGAAAAAAAAAAATGAAATCATGTACCGGTCAAATTGACCGGTTGTCCGTAGTCCGGGGTTAAATATTATTGTAGTTTGGTAGTTCGGACGCCGGCTGCACTAACGTGCCGTATGTACTCAAAGATTTACTGTTGTGCTAAATCAGATTTAAAATGTTCAGTGAATGCAGAAAACGGAAAACATTGCGGATATGCCCGGAAGATCTAGATAAGAGTTTTGGTATAGAAGTGGGAAGGCTGCGTTAACTTTGTTATGAGAACGTGACAAGTGGTTAGTATGTGGTGAATACGCAGTTGTGTGATTTTCAAACACAGATTATCAACGCCTTGAACAAGATAGGAAATGTTTGACTTCTTTTAAATTTTGTATTATTTTCCGGGGTAGTATTTTTATTTCTTCCCCGTGTCGATTTGTATTTTTTAAAATTATATTATTCTTCAGAAGTTATTTATTTTATGTATGTGTTTATCTTTTTATGTTATATTATTTGCGTGTATGTGTACTTGATAGGTTTACATGTATGTGTGCATACGTATTTAGGTTTGTATGTGTATGTATATATGAGTGTGTGATCTTTTAAGTAAATCCTTATTAATAATTTCGTTGTGCAAGTACGTGTGCGGTATATTTATTGTTTTTTCTGATACTGTGCTGTGCAGTAATTGGCGAAAGCTGTTGTGCTTCTGTATTGTAAAATTTAAATGAATTAAATTAAATTATCATCTAACTTGTTCGTTGATGTTATTATCTATCGGTAGTTTTGTTGTAATCAATATTTTTCTCTACTTTACTTCTAGTTTAAAAAGTTTTATAATGGTTCAATGATTTCATTAAATCCCTTTATGTGTGTATATATATATATATATATATATATATATATATATATATATATATATATATATATATATATATATAACATACAGTCGCATTTATTTATAGTCGCCCATACATGCTTTTGCACCTAGTGTCGATAAAAATTTGAATTTAGTTCATACGAGCTAGCCAACCAACTAATACTATCAAACGTCTCAGCCACTATACCAAATGAAGTTATTACATCACACCTAACATCAATATTCTTCTTAAAAATGTTATCTCCCATGTCAATTTTGAGAGTAAACCCATCCGATAACGAATTCGGACATATAGTTAGTTGGTGAAGACAAATTCATATTGAACAAACGAATTGCACCAACATACCTGACTCTTTTTTATTGCACCACAACGATACTGACCATCGAATATTCATACAAATCGAAGACCATATGTGCCAACACTGCAACGGAAAACAAAGACAAACACTAAGTAACCAAGCGATTTCTGCAACCGACTTTCTGGAACAAGCAAATATTGAAAGTGAAAAGAGTGATAACAAAGATGAAAAACCGAACAAATTTAATGATCCAAAAGCTCCAACCATCACAGCTATCAATGACAATACAGACACTGACACACAACCACCCAACCCTTCGACAAAACGACCCCACCCATCAACACCAGACTCACCACATGAGATATGTGAAATATCATTTAAAACGTTAATCAACTCCCAAAACAATTAACATGCCACCCTCACATGCTGATAGTAAAGTAAAACACCAAAATAAAAAACAGCTTCTTAAATCCTAGGGTCCTACAACCACATCACCAAGTTCCTCCAATGCCAAATCTAACTCTTCCTTAAAGATCGCACCTATTAAAGAAATAACCGATAAAATTAAAGCATTGTTTGAAAATAACCAACATAATTTCATTCTTGATTTCCCCCAATACCAAACATTTGTGAAAAACATAGCTTATGACCCCGACTATCTAAGCTTTGCCAACGACTACACCAACGACAAAGAGGGTCTAATACATGTGATATCAGTGACTAAACCATTCCTAAATGGTATGAGTATAAAAAACAGGTGCTCCCGAATCATAAAACACCTTAGCAACATGACAATCCAAAGTGACACTAGCGAGACAAATGCTCTCGACACAGACGAATAAATTGAAATCAATCAAATCAATAACAAATAGTCGACTATACACGAAATCATAATAAACATAAATGACGCCTAAAAATATAAACAACCCTCAATCAATAGTTAGCATTCTGGCTTTTGTAAGAGAAAGCGGACTCCCAGCACACATATAAACTAGACACACGTCTCCTTATGCTGTAATAACCCTGGTAGTTACAAACAGCATATGGAGATTTACATAATAAAATAAAAAAAAAAGTATAGCTAATCTTGTTTTACGTAGAATATATTTAGATTGACCCACATACGCTATTAAAAACCATTATATACATAACGATGGCTACTTCGATCGTGTAGAATTTCGCTTCATAAAGTTTTTAAGTTAAAATTTAAAAATGTAATTTTTGACAAACATCAAAAGGTTAATGTTGTTTTATAAATGAATTTTCAAGATTTTCGAACGAATTTTTCCCTTAAAATAATCCGTTCATAGATTAAAAAATATTACCGAAAGATCCGATACCTTAAATCGAAACGGTGCCCGAGATATAAAATTTTAGCTGTGCTGAAAATCGAAATTCCAGCATTTTTATTGGCATTAGACGCAAAATTTCGAAATTAGTGATTTACATACGGATCATTCTCAATAATTTAATACATTGCATGCATTTAGAAAAGTTCATTCAAATCGATAGAGTCGTTTCCGAGATATCCGAGTATATATATATATATATATATATATATATATATGTGTGCAAAAATTTCTCCTTTAATATTGGAAATAATATATGCAGACATTGACTCTTTTCCAGTGGGAAAATAGTTAATAAAATTTTTCACACTTAACTTATTAAAAAAAAATGTGTTGAATATTATCACTGTCAATTGTGGTCCAAAGACCGGTGTGACATTAAAAAAAAAAAAATGTAACATATGTATCACAAATATTTATTTATTTATATATATATATATATATATATATATATATATATATATATAATATGCGTATGCATAATTTAAATTATCACAGTTGAAATGTTGTGACAAACTATCGTTTACAAATTCAAGGTCGTTTATGAGAAATTACGAATGTGCAAGGTCAAGTGTTGTGACAAAATTTGCATAATTGAAACTGGTTCATTTTGAAGTGGGCTGGCATTTGTTGGTCGGAATTCAATTATGTATGTATATTTTATGTTAAATAGTCACCAGACCGGTGTACGATCCTATTAGAGTGCGAAATTACTCGCCTTCCGATAATCTCGGCAATTGATTAGATTAGCCTTTTAATTTGTCGGTTTAAAATCCGAAATTTATTTACGGCCTTTTAAAATGTTTTTCCTTATTGTTTTTAATACTTAACTTGGAAATTCTCAGTTGGAGATCGAATATTTGAAATTAACCGACTTCTAGATAGTGTCGTAATTATCTGGCCGCCGAAACAATGTATATACAATGTAAAAAATACGTACGCGTAGATTCCAGTATGAATAGCTAAATATGTTTATTGTAGCAGTTAGACAATTACGCAGTAGTGCGCTCACTGTCTATTCTTGCTGCCCGGTACAAGTACGAGTGAGAGACTACACGCGATAAGATAAAGCCCGGACGACCGATACAGACAGCGATGGAATAGTAACAGTTGTGAAATGTTACATTAAAATTAAAGGTGATATCATCGACAATTATTGCTATCAATCAGTCGTTAAATATAATGAACTGTAGACTGAATTACGTGCATAATTTTTATATTCGACCTTAAATTATTATATTTTTTTTTTTGGGATGCGGAATGAAGGTTCCTTCACTTATTTATTATTTATAAATTATTGGGCGTTAAGTTTTAATTTTCTTTTTTGATAAAAATAGTTTGTTGAATTTTGTTGCGATATTAAAGTAATTATACACGTGTAATATACATTTTGCAAATTTTGCAACTGACAGGCGTGTATATAGACATCGTCATTATCACCATCATCGTCGTGAACAGCTCGTTTTACGAAGATGATGAAAATCTTTATAAACTTTATGTGGTCGTACTGTCGGCCTTCGCGTAGTACTGTTCATCGTCTGTGCCACCGCGGCATTTTATAATGCACGCGTAAACGTATCTCTATAAATACATCCAAATTTATAAACGTTATGCGATAGATAAACCAACAAGTCTCAAACAGAAAAATTGCTCTCTAACCGATTGTCCACGATTTACTTGTATTTCCTTTTCTCGGAATATCTTTACACGTTGCGATATGCCCTAACAAAGTCATTTTTTATCAAACACATGCTCAAAACCTGACCATTTTTCTATTCTTCGACGATTACTTGTTAAAATATGTCCTATCTATGCGCAGATGTAAATTACAAATCTGCTGTACCTCGCAACTTCGTTCATTCCATTTTAACTCGATTACTCGTTAAAACTTTATCCTTTTGTCGCAACTATTTGCCCGTCTTATCTTGAATTCGTAAACGCCGAAGTGACACGCGTGTCCTATTAATTTGCTATTCGACGTCTCGTTTTTAAATAATTTTCTTAGCTATCGATAATATTAGAACCTAACTAGATTATATTTTGCTACTCGATAGTGGTGCGATTGCAACTAAAAGTCACGCTTTAAATATTCATTCATTCAAAAAGGCATAACCTTTTCGCTGCAGCCATCGGGTTCTATTGCCCGGAATTCTTCATATTTATTTCTTTTCAATTAAACGCCGTCCAGCACGCGCATCCTTGATCTTCTGCCCGTAATTTTACCTTCTATTTGTTTTTAATGAAATTATTATATCTTAATATGTGATCTAAGAGTTTTATTTTTCGGTCTTCCAATGTGAGCTATTAAATTTCTTCCTGTATTTCATATAGCGCATTGTCGTTTTGTTTTCCGTCCAGGACGTTTTTGTCATTCGACACCAGATCCACATCTCTACTGCGCTTAGTTTCTACGCTTTAAACAACTAAATTAAAAAGAAAAAATTAATAGAAATATTTCGATCGCAGTTCTACGGATCATCGTAGTAATGGATGGAAAGCTACAGTCGTTTTTTTTTTTTATTATTCGTCGGTACATCTAGATGAAACGTTCATCTTCCCAGGTTAACCGTGTTAAACACCTTGATTTGTGTCTTGGTAAGAAGCTTGCCTACAGTCAACACGTTAGTCGTAAAATTAAGGATGCGCGGAAGCGATATGGTCTGCTTAATTGCCTTTTTAGAAGACGGTCAAAGTTATCGGTTGGGAACAAACTATTATTGTACAACTCCGTCATAAAACCGATTTGGACTTATGGTATCGAACTATATGGCACCGTTAAGTCAGCTAACATCCGCCGCTTACAGTCGATAGAATTAAAAATCTTACGACGATATATCCTTCTATTATTTCGACCACGCCCCTAACTCAATAAAACGTGGTTTGTATTGCGGCTGTTGGTAGTGAAGGTGCATTCGAACCGGAAAACGTGTTAAATTTTAAACGATTTAGCAGAGATAATCGCGATCTCCTACTTTTGAAAACTTTACATTATTTTAATTTCTGTTCTATTTGTGATATACATGTGAAATAAAGCTTAAAAAAAAAAACATGATAATGACACAGGTGAAGCCGCTGGTAATTTCTAGTAATTTTCCAAAATGTTAAAACGTTATTTGGGTTCACTTTTTTTTTTTTCTTTCCTTATGAGCATATATTTAATCTCTCCTGGTTATATGCGTGATTATCTGAAAAAGAAAATTTTATTATATACTATTCGGTACGATAGGGGGCACGTATATAATTAGGAAGGAATATCCAATTTTACTTACTTATTTTCCTTCTTATTCAAATATACATTAAATGCTATTTCAGATATTTTCGGAATTTATGTGGCAGCGTGCGTTCGCGCGTGTGTCTGTCTATATATATTTGCCAAGTGAAAAAACCAGCTTTACATATTCGTCACATAATCCGTAGAGGTCCGTTAAATTTCTGCGGGGATTTAAGATTTTTCACGGCACGCGGACAATCCTGCGAAACTCGTTTTCTCTATTTGAAAATAATAATTTCCTGTTTGATGAAAGAAAAGCGACCTTAAACCGTCATTGAACGCGAATAATAATAATAATTATTATTATTATTATTTTTTGTTTGTTTTTATTATAATTCCTAGTAGCTGGATAAATATAGTAATGACGGAAGTAGGATAATTTGTATGTATCCTAAGACGATTCTGAACGAATCTTTATAATCTTATCCCCATCTATCTACATTTTTATTATTAGGCCCGGTGAAAAATTGTTTAAATAATTCTCCTATACGGATGGATGCAACGGCCACTTGTTTATATTGTCAAAATTTAAAAATTATTACCGTTTTTTCCCCTTTAATATCGCAATATTGTATTAAATTTTTCAATATTTTAATATATTTCTTTTGATAGCATTATAACGACGATTGGGTTTTCTTTCAGTCATGATACTCTGTTTGTGTGTTTACTACCTTAGTCGAGTAGGTACAGTTTGAAGTGTAAAAATAAAAATAATGGGTATTCATGTTAGGGACGAACAAAGAGAAGTCGTCGCCTGGAAAAAGAAGATTCGAAGCGAAGACGTCTGGACTTGTACAAAACTCATCTAACGACATAAAATTAATGTCGCATAGGACAGAAGTATGTAAAACCGAACACCTAAGCGAATAAATTTATAGATGTATGCAATTCTTTACGAACAAGCACGGTACGTGATTATGATTTTAATTATGTATATATATATATATATATATATATATATATATGACGTTAAATAAATTAACAAAATTGATGAGTATAGTTTGTGAAACCTCAAAATTACCAAATAATTGGACGCCCGCTCTAATCCATCCCGTATTTAAGAAAGGCGATAAAACAAGTAAATAACTATAGAGATATTTCCATTCTGCCAGTAACGTACAAGATCTTGCCAAAAGCTATCCAAGCAAGAGCAGAGAAACAACTCGAATCGCAATTAGGAGAATATCAAGCAGGATTCAGAAAAGGACAAAGGGGTACTGAACAGATTACGAACCCAAAATTTATTTTAACGCAAAATTAAAGCAGAAAAAATGTGGAGCGACCTTTGTTGATTTTCAAAAAGCATACGATTCGGCTAATAGGAACATCCTACTGTCAATTTTAAAAGAATTCCGTCTAAACAATAAAACTAGAACGATTATCCAACAAACCAGTGTCTGACACCGTGTCAAAGGTGAAATTCCGAGCAGTAGTATCTGAAACATTCGAGGTCAGAATTGGCGTCAGACAAGCGGATGGGCTATCGTCGTTTCGGTTTAACTGCGTATTGGAAAAAATCATTCGTAAGTGACGCTTAAATATAGGAAAATAACAAGTAGATAGCGAAATCAGATTAGGGCGGATGAAGGATAATTTAACAATTGATTGTCCAGCTTTTGCTGATATATATATATATATATATATATATAGTGATTCTTGCAAACACATTAGAGGGCGCGATAAAACAAGATCAAATACTGGAGAAAGAGGCGACAAAGAGATTGGCCTCAAAATCTCTGCGGATAAAAAAAAAATAAGTCATTAGCAATGTACAATCGGCGCCTGGATTTCTATTAACGAATAATATAGCAGAGTAGCTAAGTTCAAATTATTGAACCCAATATGTTAGAAAAAACAACAATACGTTCTAGAATATAAAAATTAGAAGCGGATTTTAAATTGACAATTACGACATTACTGTGCAGTTATTCGAACCGATATATGCAGTAGAAAGCTTTGCATCAAATTCAAAATGCACGATCAAAGAATTATATAAAAAAGAGAGGAAGTCTTAGGACGAACTAAAGTAAACGAGCGATATAAGCCAAGATCTAATGAAAACGTATACAAGTATGCCGGAAGGCTAGTTGACGGTGATGAAAAGAAGACGAATTTGGGTTTTAGGGTCACATAAAGCGGTCGAACCCAACGCGGTTAATTAACTGATTATTCAGTTACATGCAGAATTTGAAGAACAATTGGGAATCGTTCGATGAGGTATAAAACGATTTAAACGAAGTTGTGGTATTCAGTTACATGCAGAATTTGAAGAACAATTGGGAATCGTTCGATGAGGTATAAAACGATTTAAACGAAGTTGTGGAACTGACGAAGACATCTATTGAGGAAAAAAACTAGCGGAATATGGCTAAAGACGAGCCGAATTAAAAGTGTTGGTGATTCTTTTAAATTTTTTGCCGTAATCAGGTCGTATTCCGGTGTTTTTTTTCGGATTCGGCGTTTTTATTATATTTTTAATTTCGCCAGGGGAAGTAAGTTTAATGGGTTTAGACACATCGTAAGGTCGTATTTCTGAAAAAGTATCTTCGTATTATCGACACGATAAATGTTTTTGATCTAGATTTTCAATGAAAAACTCAAATTCATTATTCTTTATTACAAGCTTACGCGATGCTGTAACTGGTATAATTTTACAACTAACATACTGGTCTGTTACTTCTTGATAAATGCTTTTGATACCGTTTGGCGCGATAGTCTTATAAAATAAATCAAATGAACGCTTCGAGATATTTGTAAATATGTTTATTTCGATCGCTTATAGGTGTTCCGCGTTAAAATTAAAACCGAGTGTATACCCTCTGTTAAAATTATTCTGGCGCGTGTACCTCGGAAGAATATTATGTCCGTTTTTATTAATTTCATATATTAATGACGTTACTGCACATTTAAGTGTAAATACAATATTCTATGCTGATGATCTCTGCTACATATCACGTTATAGAATCATTGCTATAGAAAATCGACTTCAAAAAGCTTTTACCAAAGTTAAAAATAGTTTTCTAGACAAATGAAAACTTTTACTGTAAATACTTCTAAAACGAGTTAATAATTTTCTCGATATCCTTAATTACTCGCGAAATTATATCGAATAATTCTATTATAAGCTGAAAAAATAATATTAAATATTTAGGTTAGACAAACGAATGAATTTTTCAAAAATGTTTTTTTCCTATTTACCTTAAAAAAATCCATCTAAGCGTAAATAATTCATTAATCCAATATAAATCACTTATTCATACGATACTTATATGCGCGCGTAATCTTATTTAGAATCGTATGTGTCGCATACGAAAACTTCAAATGTTCCGAAATAACTCTTCCCGAATTATATATTAAGTGCCCCAACATATATTCGAAAAATGCAAGATTTATTACGTTTATCCCGTTTCCGAAAATTTCTAGAACAGATGAATCAATAATACACTTATCGCAGTCAGTGCAGTGGTGAAATATAACTGTGAATCTTTATCATTAAAATATAACAAATACATAAAAGAAGACCGTAATTTGCTTTATTACGGTATTTACTATATTTTTTAACTTCGTTAGAGCAGAGACTTTCTCGTTGACATCATCTGTAATTTTATTTGTAACAATTTACTTTATTACTCGTCTATATTCTATGCATGTCTAAACGTATATAATAAACAGATCGTATGTGTCTTTATAAGGAAAGCTCTTTTTTTTTTTTTGTTACTTTTTATTTTATTTTTTTCTTTCTGATATTTAACGTACACTAATTAATAACAATTACTTTTTGTTAATAATCTTATTATCGATAGTTCCGGCACGATTAGGTAACACACTAGTCGAGTATACATAATTTTCATACAGATGTATGTATTTAATTATTCGATTTATATATACAAATATGTACATTCTTGTTCTTGTTTAATATTTGTTAGAGTGATTGCGATAGAACGTAATAAAGTTCGATTTTGTTATTATCAATAATTACGCGTAATGTTAGGTTAAATGCGGTTTGTAAACTAATTGCAGAAGGAAAACTATTCTCCATCGATGCGCGATGAAAATAACTAACCCCCCTCGTACATTTGAAATTGTAAAAAAAAAATATTTCTAAATAAATAAGTACACAAAAAATGATTTTAATATTTATATATAACATCATTGCAAAAGTGCCATTCATAGGGGACGTCCCTAAACCAATTCTCATCAATCTGAAGTTTGAAATTAAGCGAATCTTCCATAGTATGAAAATAGTATATGTACGTTTTTTAACTTTTTTCCAATGTTTCACTTACTTCCCGAAAGCTGCTATTAATCTATTGACCAATTGAATGGATAGCTGAACGCTGGGCTATTACCCTAAACAATATCGCCCTGATTGTCTGCCCTATCCGTTTATTTTCTATCGGTAGAAGATTTTTTTTTTTTTTTTTTTTTAAGTACTACCTGACTCGGCGAACTTCGTATCGCCACAGAATCAATAAATTTATTAGCTTATTCGCTGAATTAAATAAACTAATACTGATGAAGAATTAGGAATTACACAAAAAACTTAGAAAACAATTTTCTAAAGAACCTTAAATGATATGCCTATACTTTTTAGTTTTTGTAGATTTATTGAACTTAATTAAAAATTATATTTAATTGAGCTTTAAACTCTCGATTTTAGTAACATTTGCGTTCTAACGTAAATGCTAGATCTTCACGTCTACTTTCTTTTAATGCCAACCCGAACCCCCTACACCTATCATAGGGGGCCGTAAAAACTGCCCAAAACCCTTTAACCTCAAATTTCTCGATGAGTATTTGCTACAAAAATATGGTAATACCATTATCAGACGCGTATTTTAATGCCGCGTAATTTTTGTTTAAACAATTTTCCCCGATTTCGAATCGTTCGCGAATTATTGCGAAAAAATCGAAATTTGAAAAAAATCGAAAGGTGTTACACCAACACCCCTTTTGAAATTTTAGGATTTTGTTTGAAATTTTAGGATTCTGTTTGAAATTTTTTTTCGCCGTTTTTTCGCTTTATTAGGTAGATATCTTATATAGAAATGACTGTTTCCTGAGTCGGAATCGTTTAACAATGTTTACGTCGCGCGCTCTGCCCTGCCAAAGATGGCGAGCCGACAATTTTTAAAAATTCGTAGCTCCAGACCTATCGATCATAATCAAAAACCGATTCGTCATTTTAATATCTATCAAATCGATTCTATAGAAATTTTTCAAAAATCGAAATTAAAAAAGCCCCCCCCCAATTTTTTATTATTATTTTTGATAGAAACCCTCCGGCATTGGTGGTAATAAGCTTGCAAAATTTCAGTCCAATCGGATAAGCGGTTTAGCCGTTTATAAAACGCGAACAAACAAATACACAATCTTTTATATATATATATATATGGATAAACCGGGAAAGACAATGACAAAACACTTCCTATTGGTTTGCCTAGCGTCTTCTGGTCGGTTATCCATCAATCTTCGTGTTGATGACGATCGTTACCCCGGTAATATGTCGAAGCGCGTATTTATTATAAATTGTCCTAAATCGATAATTTTTTTTTTTTCAATGGGCAGATTAATACATTGTTCGGGATTATCTGATCTATAACAACGTTTTAAGGCTTGTTTATGTTATCATTCGAACATCATTCTAGTCTAGACGCACCGGATTACGTTTATTATTTAATTTTGTACAGCGCTTTAATATATATATATGTGTGTGTGCGTGCGTGTTTGCGTGAGTGTGTATTTTATATATATATATATATATATATATATATATATATATATATATATAAGGCCTTTGATGATGACGTTAGGAGACAGAAAAGTAAATAAGGATATGAATGTAATAAAGCGTGCGAAGGGATGGCAATTGATCAGTGTTAATCGCGTTAACGATATTATTGTGAATATTGATAACGATATTAAACAAAAGAAATACTTGTAACGATGATGATAATAATATTGGTAAAAATAATTATAATAAAACAATAATAATTATGAAAATTGTAATCGCAATATATAATAATAGTAGTAGTAACAATAATTAATTGGATTAGGTCGATATATATGATCGCCCAAAGAAATTATTGCGAATTCTTCAGAAATTTTCCATTTGCCTGTTACCCCTTTGAGTGATACGATTAAGAATGGTAGTTTAAAATTTTCGTTTGATTAAAATGTACGTTGATACCAGCGCATACACACACACACCATATATATATATATATATATATATATATATATATATATATATATATATATGCTGTATACGTTAAAAGGGTGCATCGCCGGACGGAGTTGTAAACGAAAATTGCGAAAAAAGAACGAAAAAAACTGTTGCACGTGTCAAGGACACACTTCTGCACTAAACATTCGTGTACATGAACGAACACATGCAAACTCTCACTCACACAAATGATCGTAAGTTATTGTTGTGGTTGGTATAAATATTAAAAAAAGGAAAAAAACATAAAATATAAAAGGGAAAAACCTTATTTATATACACCAAAAATCCACTTGTTATATAGTGGCGAATTTAGTAATAGTATAGTAGCGTAGCACACATTTATATATATATATATATATATATATATACATAAATAAATATATATGTGTGTGTATATTACTTATGAAGTCAATGTGCTACTTAATTTTTACTGTTGGTCGCATACCAAAGATCAGTGGACACGGTTGTTGTTAGTTGTTAATCGTTCGCGCGTACCGTACTTAGTATAATAATAAATACGTCCTAAGTTTATATTAAATACACGGCTTATTATTACTATTATGATTATTATCATCATCATAATTATCATTATAATTATCATTATTATAAGCGTCATCAACTACTGCACTATATACGCCTTGTTATGTTATTCTTATAAATTTTTAGTAGCCTTGCTTTTTCTTCCCATTATTTAGGTCTTGATTTACGTTCATCACTATGTTTTTCCACTTTCGCCGGGTACACACTCATAACACTTTCTCTGTCATTTTCTGCCTTACTTTTTATTATGATCACCGTTAATTTTCTCCCTATCAATGTTTCGGGGCCAATTGTAAGTATTAATTCTTATCATTGATATACACACAAATACACACATACATACATACCTACTTACGTACTACACTCACCGGTGTTGATATTTTAGCCTAATTTTTTTCATATAATCGGGTAACCCACGTTATCACACTGTCAATGCTGCCAGTTATATATATATATATATATATATATATATATATATATATATATATATATATATATATGCATATATATATGTATACTAATTTTATTAAATAATAAACGATCGTTGATGGATTAATGATACAATAAATTTTAAATTTTAACGTTATCTCGTAATGATCGTATAAGTGTAGTTGATGCGATACCATCAATTGAAAACTCTAAACACGGTATCTTAGTATTTACCGAATCTTCTAACAAATGTTCTACCTCGTGAATATAGGGTCGTCAATCTGTTTGGAAAATAACCGATTAAAGTATTTAAAATATGAAACATGATTAAGCTAATCGTTTCTAAGTATCCGATAAGAGCATTGGAACATCTGTTAGGACGATGTGTTAATTCTCCCCTAATTAACTTAAGATTAAGAGATGGAGGAGCATCCTCTTAATTATTTTTCTATTATTTTTCAAGTACTCACTAAAGGTGGAATATTTAGTATCTTAGAGATTTTCAGAAAGTTATCTAACCGGCACACGCTATGTTGAAGTTATTTACTTACTTCCTTTCCGTGTTCGGAAAAATCCCGCATCAGCACATGACGAAGCCACGTAATGGCTTTGTCATTTGCCGACCACAAATCGGCTATATCACAATGTTTATTCATTAGTGGACAGCATAGCATATGCGCAGACCGTTGAATATCGCCGCAGACCGCTGAAGTTGAGAATATACAACACTCTTGTTCAACTGCTTCTTAGATAAACTAAATGAAACGTATTAATGTCCCCCGTTATTATATGTGCAATACTTTTGCTTTATACGAAAGAGAAGCCATTTAAAAAAAAAAAAAAAAATGAAGACGAGAAAAAACGGATAAATGTAGAATAGTCACTCTATTCTACATTTGTCCGTTTTTTTTCGTCTTCATTTTTTTTTTTTTTTTGAACTAAACAAAATTGTTATTCCAAAATGGACAACTTAGAGGTTTTTTAATTATTATTTTTTTTTTAAGCATATAAATATATTTTTAAATCTTGAATAACGCACAAAATTTCTGCGGTAATAATTAGGACCGTGTACTTTCATCTTAATATTATTTCCTCGTAGTATTCCTCCTGTGCATTAACATGTAAAATTACATTTAGCCATTAAACCATAACAAACATCTTCTTGTTCTTCTTATTGAACCGTTTTCGCTATCGAACGTTGACGTTCACATCTTTCAGCTCTTTCATTCATGTTCGCTGGTCTCGTGCTAGAGTAAATAGTCTTCCTCGTAGCGTAACGGTAATGTTTTAGCGTTATGCTCGCACAACTGGGATGAGAATCTTTAAGTGTAAAAAGACTTTTCTACCAATCTAATCGGTCGATAAATGAACACAAAGTAAAGGAGCTAAGTAAGGCAGCGCTGAAGAGGATCGATGTAGATCGCTTAGGCGAACGTCACCGGCATGTTGATCAGATTTTACTTTAGCTTAGTGTTAGTAGCAACTCAAAATACCCATGTTTAAAACAAAAGGCGAATCAAAAATTATTGAAAAGCCGCATTGTTTCAAATTAATAATTAATGGAGAACAAATCAAACATGCGCGCAGTTTCAAATGCACTTGACAAATAATAAGTGATGACGTTTATTATGACGCAGGAATAAATCTTAGAATTAGGCTAGACAATTTAGCATGGGAGAGGAAACGGAAATATATTACGACAGAAAACAGTGCCAATGAACCTCCATAAACGCATTATAAAAATCTATATTTGCCCGGTAGTACTGTATTGTGCCAAAACGTGGACTTTGAATCGGCAGAATATTCGAGAACTGGAAGCTTTTTCACAAACGGAGCAGTAATAAGTAGAGTTAATGAAAAGAACACATTGTTCTACCGGATGAAAAAAAAAAGGTTAACTTGGATGGGCATGTTTTCCGACACGGCGTATTATTACAAGATCTAATGTAAGGAACAGTTCAAGGAAAAAAAGGATTAAGCCGACCGACGGATACGTTCGTGACCGTGATACTGAAGAATTCACAAATGAACAAATATTCCAGAGATTAAAAGGACGGCGGACAACCGGTATAACTGAAAAGCATTTATTACGTAATAAAATCTGTGTTAAGACTGTAATATCGGTGATGATAATGACGATTCGAGAGATACACGTGTTTATATACGTGTGGGCGTATATATACACGATAGTGTGCGTGTGTCTGTTTTTTGAAATGTGTAATTAGTTAACTGTAATTATTGTCTTTGTATAATGTATATTTTCATCAATAGTAGTAGTAATCTTCTTCTTTCGTTACGTTGAATTGTCTTATCGCACCAGTATTCAGCCAGAATTCTAGCCTTTTCATTTGTCTCCGTGACATACATTGTACATCTCGTCAGTTTCATTTTACACATTCTATTTCTAGCATGCGCGATGTTGTCTGCAGTTGTCCGCAGTGACATTTCGGTTCTGTTGATAAACCCCACTTCATCACCATTGATCTTCGAGTACAACCCATACCTATTCGATTGATCATTCGTCATATTGACTATTGTATATCCTGGCAGCAGGGTTTCTTCCGCGGGTCTCATTGAGTTTGGCGGGTTTTCTTCGTTCCGCAGGTTCATCCACTCTTTTCCAGGTTGTAACTTCAGTTTGTTAGTCATGAAACTGGTTCTCGAATTCAGTCTATACGCCACCTCGATTTGATCATAATTGGATGTCTGTTGTCTTCACACCGGACCGTCCTTTTCTTGTTGGCTATTATACGTGGTCTTATAGCAGTTTATTTATTCTTTTTAATTCTACTTTATAATCTGCTATTGTAACATCGTGCCCAGATTACTGCGCGACACGATACATAGAGGCGAGCATGCGCGCTGTTTCGTTTTAGCAAACTTTAGTATCAGTATACGAGTTGGACAGCTTTGATATGAATTTCCTCTGGGGGGGCCACCTGTTAATTTGGATCAAATCGTGCAGAAATCGAAATGTTATTTCCCTTTTTCCGCTCTTGAAAATTATTCGTGTGTAATTGTTGAAGAATAAACGCGCGTTACTAGACTTCTTTCTTAACGTCTTCGACTCAGTTAAATCATTAGATTGAACTTTGTACATAATATGTTTCGAGTAGTGTACAACATTGGGCAAATCATTAATCTGCAATAAATGGAGCAAGGGTACTAAAACGTAACGTCGAGGATGTCTTGTAGTGTTCGATAACATAAAAAAAAAAAAGATGGTCATTCGAGTGAAATATGAATATCGAATTATCAAATAGAGACACCGGATAGCCATACCTGTCAGAATCCGTACTTATTATTAGATGTACTAACTCGTTGATGCGGTTGTATATATCGATATCGTGCAGGCGATACATTCACTTTTCGTTATTTTTTATCTCAGTTTGAAGCCAACAATATACATTTGCTTTATGTTATATATATGCGTATGTGTGTGTATGGCTTCCCCGACCTGGGATAACGACCAGTATATTAATGACGGAAATTAAGTTGTTATTGGGTTGGACTCTGCCATCGACCTCGTCGTTATTATGTGACTGAGAAACGTACGTAATAGTAGCTCCTTTTTTACATTGTTGCCTTCGTTATTGCTATCATTATTATTTTTAATATAATTATTATTTCATTGTGTTTTTTTAATATGATTATTATTATTATTTATTATTACTATTATTGTACGTTTTATATTTAATTTTTTATTCAGTTTATTTAATTTATTCATTGTGCATATTTTTAACACTGTATCCACAAAGCTGTTTTTAATTTTTTGTCCATGTATGAATACACAATATAAATGCATATGTAAATACTTTGTTAACACTATGTACGATCTTTCGGAACTTTTTCTCTCGGTCACTTACGTATCACACCTACCATTTACAACCATTTTTCTATCATTATAAACAATTATTTCTTGCACAAAAATTTTATTGCATGGGTTATAAAAGTTTATATTGTTACACTAACCGAATTAAAAAAAATTATATTAAAATATTACGTCTTAAATATCGTTTTATTAATTGATTGTGTTAAATATGAGGAACTTATTATAAATGAATGTTTTAAAGAACAATTTCACCAAATAATTAAAGTGACAGATTAAGCATCATTAAATGCACAGCTAAATGATTATTATTATTATTAAATTAAATTAACGTGCCATGTACAGCAGCCAAGGCTAGAGGCACGATAGGAAAAGAGGATTAGATTGAGGAATAGAGACGGGATTGATGGAGGAAGATAATTAGGTTCGACAATGAAACATGATCATCTTTGGAGAGGAGATGGAGCGAAGGAGGAAGATTAAGAGACGCTCGAAGCGAGGAGTATGAGGGACAATCGGCTAGAATATGGGAAACGGAGAGGACAACGTTACAACCGGGACACACAGGAGCCAAAGTTCTGTTAATGAGATATGAATGAGTAAGATGTGTATGTCCCAAGCGTAATCTGGTGATAACCACATCATCTCTACGGTTTGAAAGCGAAGTTATCCAAGGATCAACCGAATATTTGATTTGTCGCAACTTGTTGGTTTGTGGCGTCAGCTGCCACTCCTTCTGCCATAATGAAAACAGGCCCATTTATGACGAACTTCTTAAGGTCACGCGCTGGAACTGGAACATTCGGAACCGGCAAGAACACAGCAGCTTCCCTAGCCGCTTTATCAGCCAGTTCGTTCCCATGAATACCGGCGTGAGCTGGAATCCACAGGAACGTCACCTTCTGACTCAGCCCTGCCAGTACCATTTCCGTCACTTTCTTGGCTATTGGGTGCTGATCATGTTTGAAAACGTCGCAGAGAGCGCGGAGTGCTGGAAGAGAGTCAGAACATATAGTCGATAGTTTATCAACATCGGAGCGCGTTAAAGATTCCATAGCAAGATACATCGCGTATAATTCAACTGAAATGACGGAGAATGTCTGTGGCAGCGAATATTGAATGATGATTGCTCCATCTCTGACAACTGAGAAGCCGGCAAAGCCATTAAATAGAGATGCGTCAGTGTAAAACATAGTAGATTTGCATGAACGTGACGTAATTTCTTTCTTGATTTCATGGATGGGTAGGTTTTCTCTCCAAAGTTTGTGGATATCGTGACCAATATTCATCATATCCGAAAATATAGAAAATACATAAAATCGTTCTACTAAACAAACTTGTGAAATTTTATTTAAAAATAGTAAAACGAGAGATTTATCATTTGTGGAACACTATCATTCAGATGATCGCCATTTGCAACGATACATTCATTCAGTCTTTACAAAATTTTACAGTACTTTTTCGAGAACAGGTCGTTGATTTTTTGAAATTTCTTCGGAAATCCGAATTTTCAGGTCTTCCAAATATCGTAAACGCGGCTCTTAAGGTATCCCCACGTAAAAAAATAATCGCGTAATTTTGAATTCGTTTAGAAACTCTCTTTCGATTCACACCATAAATTACGTTCCACGCATAACATGCGCTCCTCGTTATTGGATGCCATGATAATTGAAACTAGACAAAAACGAATCTCTCGTGTGTACGCTAAACGTGGAGCACGCAGTTTGCGTTGTTGTAGCAGTGTTACCAACTGCGGTATTCAAAAAACAAAACCGTTCATCATCTCTGGGTCATCCCATCGTACTGAACGACGCAAGTAATCGATTGTTCCACGCGCGTCATGGCCCGTTTTATTATTTATCACATCTAAATTACTTATTAGCTTTTTCACCTAGATTGCAATTTAAACTCAAGTACTAAATAGAATACATCTGAAAAGAGGACGTTTGCCAGATCGGATACGCGAAATACGTTTAAATTGAATGGGGCATGAATTGCGATATGACGGATTATTCTTAAATTGTGCTGGAAAGCAAATCAAAACGCGAAAGGTCACTTAATTCGTTTGTTGCGACGTTACTGCAGGAGACACGGCTTAGCAACTACGCGGACTTAAAAAAAAAAACGCTGAAAGCTGGGGTTACTAAGGATCATCACTATTGGAATCGCAGGACTGTATCATTATTCAAGTTTCGAGAATTTTTGAATGTTATTTCATTTTCATGCGCGCGAGCAATAGTGTATATTTTCTCCGTGTGTGTACGAGTTACATACACTTATTTATTGATTTATATTCAGGGACGCTTGATATTGAAATGATATTGTCATAGGCATTCATTCTTGCTTCACGTACAATACATAATTGTTGCCGAATGATATTTTGAGGTAATATGTTAGTAGTATACTCGTGTTTACTTGATGTACTGTCTATGTCTGTATATATAAGCCAAATTTATTCTAGGAATTATTCAAGATTTTTACGCACATTAGATGAGTTAAAATTACGTTAAATTACAAAAAAAAAAACGACAACAATTTTTAGTGTCGTTTTATATTTTTCATTATACAACGTAATTTATATATATAAATTGCGTTGTAGAATGATATATATATATATATATATATATATATATATATATATATAAATTGCGTTGCAGAATGATGTACATACCTTATATATACGCAGTATTTTGTAATTTTTTTCAAAAGATATATATTACCTGATTACACTGATCTTTCGTTATTTTTTATCTCTAATTATAGCCGTTAATGAATAATTTGCATTGTAATTCGCGTTGAAATTTTGAATTTTTTTTTCATTTATTATTTGCAGTTCTAATCGGATTATGCGAAATTTGGCCGAAAAGATGAGACGGGATAAACTGAATACGTACATTACCGAATTAGCTACGCTGGTTCCTATGGTGTCTAATTCTCCTAAAAGAATGGATAAGACTAGCGTTTTGCGTTTAAGCGCAACATTTCTTCGCATAAATCACCGTATGTATATAAGTATCTTATATTCACAAACACACACACTGACGAAATATATAATTAAGAAACTTGCCTTAACTGAAAGAGCCCACGAAAGGGTAATGTTGGGAATTAAAATGTCAGACAGGAAAACCAATGCATGGATAATACCGCAGACTAAACTGTCAAATGCAGTAGAACGTGAGCGTACCTGAATTGGAACTGGTGGGCGGTCCATTTGGCAAGAAGAAATTACAATAGGTTGACAAATCGAATAACGGTACGGCTGCAAAGGGAAGAATACAGAAACCACGTTGGGCAGAATATAAGATGGTAGATGATATTAAAAAGTCAGCCGGTGTAAAGTGGATGGAAGAAGCAATATATGAAAGAACAGGGGGAACATGCTTACTTCCGGATATATTTTAATTATTTATGATTGAATAACAAGCAATATATGTTTACGATACGAATTTAAAAAATAAAAAATTTATTTATGTATATATATATATATATATATATATATATATATATATATATATATAAATAATCGTAATCGATAACTAAATGACTGAGTAACGTGACTTCTATTTTAATGCATCTGATATAAGTTTTCTCCACCTGACCCTATTTCGGCTTTCCAATATAGCTTGAACTCTTGTTAATCCTGTAAGCGTCGTGACAGTATCTATCCATCCACTCGGAGGTCTTCCTTTACTTCTTTTTCAATATCAACATACTACGGCTTTTTACTAGGCAGTTCTCGCTTTTTCGCATGATATGTCCATAATATTTCAAGATTTTGGCATGAAGTATAAAGGCGCTGTTCCACGTTTAGATCTTCTAGAATTGAGGTATTTGTCTTCTTTGCTGTCCACGGAATTTTAAGCATTCTGCGCATATCCACATCTCGAAGGCGTCAATTTTTCATTTATCTTGCTTATGTAATATCCAAGTTTCTGCTCCATATGTAAATATGGCAAATACTAAAGTATTTACTAGTTTTATTTTTGTTGAGCGAGTAATGAAATGATCTTTCCCTATATATTCATACATAGATATTTATATATTTGCACATATATTCATTTATTTATTTTTATATAACAACATCTTTGAGTCATGTTAGATTTCGTGCTTTGTTCGATAAGGTTGTTTCTGTTTGTGTTCATTATCGCGTTTATATCGTCTTTCGATATCGTGTTAATATATCGGTTTTTGATAAACTTAGTTTCGGATTTATATCTTATCGTCCGACCACAGAGCGTATCGGTAATGTAGCCGCGTCATGCTGCTTTATCATTCTCGTTCGTCTTCTCCATCCGAAAAAACCACTCCGTCAGACACAGAATATGTTCGTAACATCTTATCAGGAGTAATACACGCCGATATTAATAGAGACTATAGTTTCCGTTCCGTTACGTCAAACGAACGAATAACTTCGATCAACTTTGAAAATAAATCGATTAAAACTTCCTTATTAGATTCAAATATTAATTCATTAACAGGATTAATTCCTCTTCTTCTATCTCCCTCCCAATCATCCACCGCAACGTCAATCTCAATCAAATACTTATTCCTCGATAGTCAAATCACATCACACTCCTAAAATTGCTCCTCTCACAGAATTCGACTAGCCGGACGAAAACCAAGGAATAATTTTTCCGGACATCGAACACGCCACACTAAATGACTATTTTAAATCCCTTCCTCTCACTATCATGCAACCAAAAAAAAATATCGCGGCGTCGCGAATTAGTGGCACTCGTGTATTAATGTCCCTCAAATTGCCCAATGTAATCGATTTTATGAGCGTTGGAAGTACCATAACCATCAATGATTATCGTATCAAAGCTAGATGATTATCTCCATCTACAAAAAAGATTTTTTTATCCAATGTATCAGCGGTAATCACAAACACTTTATTAGAACACCTTCTTAAAATGGTCATCGGCTTCCCCCGTTTCCCCAAACGCCATATTGCGTGTCGATCCGTCCAACGACGAATTTGGTCATATTATCAGTTGGCGTAGACAATTTTACACGACAAATTTTGATGAAATCACCGTTCCTACATTCTTCTCAATTAATTATCGAAACCATGATTACACAATTTTCATCAACACTGACGATTTGCACTGCTTCATCTTTAAGGAGAAGACCCATAAAGCCCATCAAGTACCGACAATTTTAACGTACAGTCTCCTACAGACCGAAGGAAAACTGAAGAGACTAAACAACCAACTGAAGCAGAAATTGCGGATCTAGCCAACGTCATGACAGTAGTATCTAATGCCACAAAGAAACGTGGTTTACCTGCCTACAGAGTCTGATAACGGAAAATCAATGGAAGTAAAGCGATTTCATGTTAAATCAAATAACACAATTTCATGTAACACACACAAGACAGTAACTACTCAACCTGGCCCTTTACCTCCAATCAGCCCATCTGCTATTATCTCCAATTCTGACAATTCACTCTCTACACCATCCAGTATCAAGCGATCCCGTTCACCCACGCCACTCACCCATTCCGTCCCTAAGAATCGCTCTCGTTCCGCATCTTTAGCTGCAATCAAATTCTAGAATTCCTTGCCAATTCTTTGCAGCAGCTGCATCCGCCACCACCAACTTCTATCCAGTCAATTATTTCCTTCATTAACGATACATATGGAAAAAACCAATATTCTACACTTCTACATAAATATCAAATGGACGGCAAATTATTATCCAATTTGTTCACCGAATTGTACCCATTGACCAAAAATACACAAGTCAAAACAAGTTTAACTACTATACTCCAGAGATTAAAGGAGACATAATAATACGCACACACTCTCACCCATCTTTAGTAGTATTAATCTCTATTCTAATTTATCTTGTAAGTTAGTAGTATATTAATTTTAAGAAAATTATTACATGATGTTTGGTTATATGCATACTTTAATACAGCGGAACACTTAGAGGAACTAGAGTTATTAATTTCCACATATAATCCTCTGATCCTATGTCTGCAAGAAACTCATTTCACCCCTCTGCATAAACCTTCCTTAGCAAATTATACCTTCATCCGCCACGATTATATACACACGTATAATGCGTGTGATGGATCATCTATTATTATTCATAACTCACTTCCATTCAAACAAATACCACTTCAATCAGACTTACACGTATGTGCAGCCATAATATATATACCCATCTGTTAATGCTTACATCCTTCCGGACCAACAAATTTCTGCAAATAACTTTAATTGCCTTTTATAACAGCTTTCACGTCTCATAGTGTTATTGGGCAACTTTAATGCCCATTCATTGCATTGTGGTTCACAAACAAGTAACACGTGGTAATGTACTAACCAGAATTATTTTAGAAAATGACCTCATACTTCTTGGCCCAGTCAAACCCACATATTTCCATTAAGCATCAGGAAAGTTCTCAACAATCGACTTAGCCTTTTGTTCCCCATCCATTTTCACCAATGGGTTTACAATGACATATGCTTCAGTGACCACTTCCCCATATTATACCCTTTCATATCTCTCCTCCAATCCCGTCATAGCCCAAATCACCATCCTTATACATCCGTTATGCCGATTGGAACAAGTACAAAAATAAATTTAATCTAATAACACAAGCTCATCAGTCATTTTCTGACAACGTCTATAACTTCACATCAGGAATGTAGCAAGCTGCAGAGGATTCTATTCCAATATTTGGTAGACGTACAAATACACATACACATACTATCCCTTGGTGTAATAAAAATATAGCAAATGCTATTTCTAAAAGAAAACGAGCATTACAAACATTCAAAAGAACAAATACTCTCCAAAATCTGATCACTGTTAAAAAATCAAGAGCTGAAGCTCGTTTACTAATCCGAAAAAGTAAGACAGAATCACTGTCTACATTGGTATCAATCATTTCACAGTCCACTTCAACATCATTAATCTGGGGAAAAATCAAAATATTAGCGAATCTCAATCACCCTCCCCTTCCGTTACTTTATTAATATCTGACCAGCCATTACCGACAGATTAGAAGTTGCAAACCACTTTGCAAAATACTTTACTATACTACCTTCTACAGCCCCACATGATCTTCCATCCGCACCACTCCAATCACAGACTGAACAACAACTTATAAAAACCCCTATTTAAAACATAATCCCATATAACAAACCCTTCACAATTCAGGAGCTCAATTTTCAGTTGGACCATAAAACATAATCTTCAGCCCCGGGTCCAGACCTTTTACACCCTCTCATGTTCAAACACCTCCCTAACCCTGCCAGATTACATCTCCTTCAAATATACAACCATATATGAGCAACAGCGTCAATACCCCTTGAATGAAAGCAGTCAGTTATAGTGCCGATTCCTAAAAGAAAAAAATAAAACCATACATTAGACAGCTACCGCCCAATTTCACTGATAGCTTACATAGGTAAACTTGTGGAAAAAATGTTTAATCGTCGATTCCTATTCATCTTGGAATCATTGAACCTCCTTTCTTCCTCCCAAATGGGCGGTTGCCAAGATAGATCGTCCCTTGACCACCTCCTATCCTTACAGTGAGAAATTTTAACAGCCTTTGTGCAAAGCAGCAAA
Organism: Coronaproctus castanopsis; assembly: GCA_032883995.1. NCBI lineage: Eukaryota > Metazoa > Arthropoda > Insecta > Hemiptera > Monophlebidae > Coronaproctus > Coronaproctus castanopsis. The sequence goes on from CM065054.1 coordinate 60,515,878, forward strand.
CATATTCTCTATTCTTTGACACTGAGAAAGCATATGAGAGAGTAAGGCATAACAATCTTCTCACAAATCTAAACCGGGTGGAGATAAAAGGTAATATGCTAAAATACATCACAAATTTCTTACAGGAGAGGTTAACTCAAGTCAAAGTTCAGAATACTCTTTCTCTTCCACTGCCTACTCCAAATGGTCTACCTCAAGGTTCCACCCTAAGTGTTACTCTTTTTTTATTATACATCAATGACATTTGCTCATTGATTCAACCTCCATTCTCCATACGATTTTTCTTTTTGTTGACATAAATATCTCGCTTCTCATCCAAACTCCACAGGAAACGATGCATTACCCCTTCACTCCACTAATACTTTATAATACCGACATAAGTCCTTCAAAAAAGATAACATTCTTAGTCCTTCTTCTTGACCCAAACCTGATCTGGCGACCTCATATAACACAGCTCAAAGTTAAATATTTGGAAAAAAAAAACAATCTTAACCTTGCACAAATGAGGCTTTCGAGGACACATAATGTACTTTATACAAAACTTCCTATCGGAGCGCACTTTTCGAGTAAGAATCGGTCGAGCTATATCCGCCTCAAAACAGCTGCAAAACGGTGTCCCACAAGGTTCGGTGCTAAGTCCAACATTATTTATTATAGCGATAAACGATTTAACAACATCTGTTCCTGCGTCTATATCTTCTACTCTGTTCGCAGATGATTTCACAATCAGTATCGGTTGTAAAAATCTACAATCAGGCACTCGGAGATTACAAAATGCAATCAATAAAGCGTATGAGTGGACAACACAAAACGGTTTAGAATTCTCGGTATCAAAAACAAAATGCATCCACTTTTGCAAATTAACGAGCTGTGATAAAACCCTAGTCGTTACACTAAATAATATACCAATCCCTCAGACACAAACAGTCAGATATCTCGGCCTAACATTCGACGACACGCTCTCTTGGAGGCAACACATAAACGAATTAAAACAATCGTCCCTAAAGAAATTGAATTTAATGAAAAAACTATCTAATAGTTCTTTTGGAGCCGACAGAGCCGTCTTACTCAAAATGTATCGAACAATAATACGTCCCTGTTTAGATTATGGTGCTCCAATTTATGGAACGGCAAAATCATCGATTCTGCGTACTTTAGATCCGATTCATCATTCAGCTATTCGATTGGCTCTTGGAGCTGTTCGCACTAGTCCGATAATTAGCCTATTAATTGAAGCCAATGAATGGCCGCTAAAATTTCGTCGAGAGTACTTAATGATGAAGCTTGATACATACACCAAAAGTAGATTACATACAACAAACATACAAAAAACAAAAATGTTACGTCACCTCCCCCACTCAACAGGGTTATTTCAAACTCATATTACAAATATCATCAAGACCTTGAAACTCAATCTTTCAGAACAAACTGATCATCGCGTAATACCATCGCTACCACCAAACAAAAGAACAAATTTAAATATTGACGTATCATTGGCATTACACAACAAAAATATGATGTCAAAACAAAGAGCCTATGACAGTCTAATGAAATCATTCGATTCATATGAAAAATTCTACACAGATGCGTCAAAGACAACCCAAGGTACGGGTTGTTCCGTCATACATCGAGATATCACCGTAAGATACGTTCTACCAACCGAATTCTCAGTACTATCCGCTGAACTAATGGCAATCAACTTAGCTATCAATTTGGCTAGAGACTTACGCTTACCAAAAATAGTTATTTTTACCGACGCACTTTACGCCGTTCAAAGCATTAATTTCGATTCCACAAAATCTAACCACCCAATAGCCCAAGATATTCACCTGGCAGCTAACCAACACGTACAAGAAACCATCATATGCTGGATCCCTTCACACTCCAACATAAAGGAAAATGAAGAAGCTGACATCGCTGCGAAAGAAGCGGCGGAGATGTTCCCAGTACCAAAAATTTCAATCCCAATACAAGACGAAATACATAATATCAAAAACCAATTTCACGAGGCATGGAACTTACACTGGAAGCGTATTCCCACAACCAACAAACTTCGAAACGTCAAGTTAAACACAGATCCATGGAGAACAATCATCCCATCGCGACGTGATGATGTTGTACTAACTCGGCTCAGAATTGGACATACGTCATTGACCCATAATTACTTAATAGAAAAAAAAAACAACCGATATGTTGCTACTGCGGACGGGAGCCTCTAACAGTCGAACACATGCTTACAAAGTGTAGGCCACTTCAAAAATACCATCCTGATGGCAATATTTCAATTCACACGGCACTCTCTGATAATCCAGCGGAACTTGAAAAAACCATTAAGTTTTTAAAAGTTACAAACATATATCCTTTGATTTAATTAAAATAGCTTCGGTGCCTCTAACCTGAGTTGTGGTACACGGCACCTTAAAAAAAAAAAAAAAAAAAAAAAAAAATTGAAATTATTTAACATTCTCAAGTATCTCACCAAACCATCCTACAATTTACATATCAAAATACTAATAAATTTATACAAATTTATCATTCTTAGTAGAATAAACTATGGGTGTGAAGTTGACTCCATAGCACCCCAAAAGCTACTACAATTTTACTCTGCTTTCCGGCTAATTCTTAGCGCTCACCGCACATCACCGGCTGGTGTTCCTTACTAGAGATACTACCACTACACATGATCATAGAGAATATCTAACATTTTAACTAATACTCCGTTCCATCCCTATATATGACTCTTCTCCCAAATTCCCATTTGATCCTCGCCTTACAGCCGCTCTAAATGATTTCAACATAAATTACAGCACTTATAATATGACTAACTCAAATTATCCAACTCCTCCCTCTTGGAAAGAGAATATACATACCAATATAATCCTTCTGCAATATAAGAATATGGCCGAGCATGAGCTCATTATGAAAGCACATGACTTAATAAATAGCTATTTACAGCATTGTTATGTTTTACTGACGGCGCCAAATCCCTATCCCATTCTATTAATAGCCCTGCAGCGTGTGCATTCTCCACTTACAATTTATGCTATCGAATAAAACTGCATGATTCTTACTCTATATATGATGCAGAATTATACGGAATTTTTTTCCGTCTTCAGCACTTACTCCTAAATCCCAGTGACATCAAAACTTTAATCGTTACACACTCTCTTCCTGCTGTATTGGCCCCCCCAAAACACAAAATAAAAGAACCCTCTAATTAATTGCATACCATCTCTTCTTTACAAATCATCACAAGATACAGATCCAGTGTCTCTCTTGTGGGTTCCAGTTCATATGGAGATTTTGGGGAGTGAAGTAGTGGATAGGGAAGCCCATTCTATACTATGTTCTCCTACAACCTATAAAACCCCGCCGTCCCCGGTACTAAAATACAGCCCTCAAATACATCTTCCATCACAACTGGCAACAGTAGTGGAATTCATACCACCATAACTTCCTTCTTGCCATCAAATCCAATGTTGGCTTCTGGGAGCCACCTGCCAAATTAACCCGTTCCAACTATATAGCATTCAGCAGGCTTCGCCTTGGTCACATATCACTCTCTCATAACCATCTTCTCCAACGTATTGCGCCTTTTGTTTACTTCCAAACCCCTCTCTTATCTGCCATATTTTATTGTACTGTCCTACACTCCTTCCTTACCGGCCCAATATCCATCCGCGTAATCTATCTGCTTTCCTCTCCAACAGATTTTCAACTATTTTCCTGAGTTATACAGTTCCTTTCCTCTTCCAGCCTCAGTTACTACATCTAACTGTTAAATCACCAGTGCCGCAATAGTCTCGGTAGTTAAACACGGCACTAAAAAAAAAAAAAAAAAAAAAAAAAAAAAAAGTTATTTTTTAACTAGTGTCTCATACATCCCTAATTTACGTAAACATGTTAATCAGCATATGTAATATTCGCAAAACTCGATGAAACTATTGCTTAGAAGAAGCAGAAGAAAGAAACTTTATTATATGTAATGAGACATTCCTAACAAGGTTCTTATAGTTAAGTACCTTATACCTTAGTAGTTAACTTAAATACCATTATTAAATCTAGAAAATTAATGAAACAAATGTGTTAGGCAACAGAAAAAAACAAACAAAAAACTACGAGAAAATAAATAAAATATGATAAAAATAAAAACAAAAATATACGTGGTACATATGGACTTGTGTACACATCCCCTTGTACATGCATATGCATACACATGCCCACATACCGTATTAACTGCACAAAATAAACAATTTACATAGACACGGAATTAAATGAGGGTAGTTGTGGACGCGCCCAATTAGAGCTCCGGTCCAGACGGTACAAAGTACCCCTCCCCTGGCGGTTATACATACAAGTACACACACAAAATATATATATATATATATATAATTTTTAAAATGGAATAATACAATAATTCGATAATTGCTAATTAAGATATTTGTATGATAAACTGAATAAAAACCTCTAAAGTCTTTTGAAATGCGACGCATTGTTTTAAAATGATGAGCTAAATTCTGAATATGTACGTAATCGAAACGTGTTTCTGATAAAAACAGGTTCGTCTGTTTTGTTTTATTTATATATATATAAGTTCACATATTAGACCTTAATGTGTTAGTATTCGAAATATTTGTATTCATTCTTTTTTATTTTATTTAGTGATAAATGGTGTAACCGATTTACAGCAAAAATTTCCTAATTTTTTGAATTCAGTTGACTGGTCACAAGCACTGTTGGACGTAAGTATTAATACATGTTGTGTATATATGTATATATATTCATTCATTTATTTATCCATCCACTGAAACATGTACACATCATAAAATGTACACACAAGTTTAAGTGTCGATAGCTATTAGTTGAAGTTGCACGTGAACTAGATGGTAAAATGCAGCGTTCCGACCAGGTCGTCTTTTCTATTGATATAATACAAACTTAATATATGCGATATTGATGACAATGGCAAAAGCCGAAACGATCGACTATATATATATATATATATATATATATATATATATATATATATATATATATATATATATAAACGATGGGCGTAACCGATTTATGACTAACGACTAATCCGTTTTTTCTTTCTTTAAATAACCGGGTAGTTCGGTTTTTCCAAACTAACGATATATATATATATATATATATATATATATATATATATATATATATTAATTTGTTTATTAATTTAAGCGATTGATTAAATATTAATATGCATATATTTAGCTTCTAAACTTATTGCAGATTCTTTCGCGCATAATTATAAAAAAATATAGTATCAAATAAAGAAACATTTGTGCGGAAACTTATAAACCGTTCGAAACGATTAGTTATTTAAAATGTTTCACCTCACATTCCTCATAAGGTAATTGAGCAAGCATTACAGGAACTTAACATAAAATTAGTATCCCAAATGTCTTTCATTAAAGCTGGAATGTTTGAAAATGGATTTGAACACATTTTTAGTTTTAGACGTCTGGTAAACGGAAAATTACATAGAAAATCATCAAACACTAACAATACCAAATTCGATATTAATAACGTATGAAGGTGAACAATTCCAGGTATTTCATTCGATGGAAGAACTAATGAAAGTGCAAATTTTACCTGCCGTAGCAAAGGATAAATCAGAAAACAAGACGGGAGATGAGATATATAGTCACGATCTAAATAAGCAGAGTAAAATACACGTTCAAATAGGCGCAGTAAAAACTGACGCACCACCGCATACTGGAAAAGAACAATCTACCATAAAGCGGCCACATCCAATATCTCCAGAACCACAAACACAGATGCCGTCGATGGAGAAACTGAATCAAAATTTCGATCAAATCGATGGTAACAGTGACCAATCTATTACAGCAAAATCAAATACTCAAGAAAAAGAACAGCCTAGAATAATTAAAAAATCTAAACTAACAACAAAAAATTTGTTAGCACCTCCTGCAGAAAACAATAACCAACAAAACTTATCCATTATCATTTGCAAACTTCACTGTATTAATGGATATGATCAAAGGTCATCAAAAACCTCTGGATGTCATACGCGGCTTCACTGATGACATTGAAGGTTTGAAAAAAAAATGCTAACAGAAAATCATGGGCTGTTACAAAATGCTACGATGAAAGTTCGTTTTGTAAGACTTTTAAATAAATTAAATAAATCATTGAACGTCTCAAGAGGCAAGGTTTTACATTTATAATTTATAATCACAAAGTTCTCGGGCTGTATTAAAAATTACCTCACACGAAGGATAAGCATTTTTATTGACATGTAACATTTATAGCGTAGTATTGATAAAGCCGAAACAACTAAATTACCAAGTTGGCATAATTGTAAAATATTGTAATTCATTCGCCTCATGAAAATTGACGAATATAACCTGCACCGTACAATAAAGTAAGTCGTAAAATCGCACTAACGATAGTACTAAATATCAATAACGACATAAAATGTTGTTTAGGACGGCGATGTTTGTCAAGCGCATGGCGAACGAGGCATTGTAGTCACACATATTGTGTCAATTAAATCATTGTGAGCAATTACAATAAAATTTTGTTATTAATTAACGAGTGAATGAATATATATCCCCGCAAGGTTTAATTGTCTCTTCATCTGTTACTTTTTTTTTTTTTTTTTTTTTTTTTGTATCAAGGAGCATCCAATAATACGAGTAGTTGTAGCTTGCTGTAAGTACTGTCGTAGATTGAAACGCATACCGGATAAATGCGTGTTAACCTCGGTCGAATTATTATAGGTCAAATGAACTTTTTACATACGATCACCGACGTGTAATATGGGAGAAAATATCCGGATGCTTTTTTATGTTTCTGTTGAAGGGTTAGACAAAAGTTCAAAGTGACCTCCGAGTATTTTATTCTTCGGACTGAGCAATATGCGTGCGTTATTAAGAACAAAATTAGATATTGATTTTAGAAATCTCCTTGTAAATAGTGTAGCTTCAGTCTTAGACGTGTTGAATCGCAGCTTCTGACGTTTTTAATGTTTGTAATAGATCGCAGAAGTTTTCTGCAAACGCATAATGGTTTCTGGTCCGTAAAACTGAATAATTCTAAATCGTCACCGTATAGAACTGTTTGGACAAACGATACACGGAGTTTTAACAATATTAAGAATACCGCCTCGGAACACTGTATTGAGTAATTCTAGCGTAATCGGTTTTAACAGAAAAGTTAGCAGAGGAATGAGGAAGATAGAAGGGATTTATTACTTAAGTACGATTTAATTTGTTTAACCAAGGGCGGAGGGAGTTTAAATAGAATTCCAATGTGCCAGCCCTGACACGATAATATCTTCTTACACGAAGGTCGTCGAGTTGATATATTTCGGTGTAATACTTAGCAATCGTTTAAACGGATATAAACATTGCGCGCTCTACTGATGTAATAGATCGAAAAAGTTAAACTATGTTTGTTACATTATTGATGTACTTCATCGGCCGTTATATCGAGCTCATCTGTTTTACAGAATTACCGGCAAAACAGGAAATTACTAATACATTAAACGTACTATTGGTTGATTCGTTATATGTATACTATTGAACAGTTTAATTTGCGTGCGCGAAAATAGATCATTATTCGTTGTTAGCGTTTATGGCGATGTGGCAAAAGTTGGAAGAAACTGGAAATTGACATAGACCCTACCGTTTACTTTTTTCTTCTTTTTACTTTTGAATAAAATTGAATAAGAGATTATCAGATGGTAGTACGGTATGTTTTAAATCTATCAGAAGGTAACTGTTTCGCTAAATTTGATTAAAACTTAATCTGAAAAACAGTAAGGAAAAGTGATTCGAGCACAGTATGTTATGAGTCAATGAAAAATAATATATATATATATTAGCAAATATCGTGATAGGAAAGATTTTTAAAATTAAAATCACTAAATTTCTATTTAAGGTTGAGTTGGTTTTTATGATTTTAATGATTTTAAAAAAAAAAAACATTAAAATTTAAATTTTTTATAAAAAAAATTAAGTTTTTTAGTTGACACGTAGCTTTTCGGCTGTTAAGCCATTATCAAGTAGAGATAAATATATATATATATATATATATATATATATATATATATATATATAAATACGTACAAAGTATAAAAAAGTGTCGAAACGCGAAAAATAAAATAAAATTTAAGAGAATACTTAATCTACGTGTGCAACTCTACAAAAAATAGCAAAGTGAAAGGTGTTATTTATTTTTTACTTATTAATAATTTATACACCTAGCTAATGCAATTTAGTAATTTTTATGATTATTTATGCATAATATGACATGAGAAGCATCCCATCCAAGTGATGGGTGCTTAAGTATAATTTTACATATTAATAGTATTCATATTAAATCCAGTGGCTTCGTTCTGTTGAGCCTGCGGATAACGAGCGAGTTGTCTAGTAAGGAGATCGCCATATGATTAGGGTGGTTCTCTAGCCAGCGTATTTTTTAGCAACTTATTTTTTCCTTTACAGTTTTCACTTTGAGATCTTCGTGTAGTGTAAGATTTGTGATATACCACGGGGAGCGTGGACAATAGTCCGAAGGATTTTGTTTTGAACTCTCTGCAAAATAGCAATATTACTTTTCTCGGCACAACCCCATAATTGGCAGCCGTATCGCCAAACTGGTTTAAAAAAAACTTGGTTATACAAGAGCAGTTTATTATCAGTAGACAGTTCTGATCGTCCGCCTAGTAGGCAAAACAGTTGTTTCCGTTTAATGTTTAGTTCGTTACGCTTTTCTATTATATGTTTTCTACAAAATTTAAACCGAGATATTTTACTTCCTCTTTTTGGGGGGGATTGTAACACCATTCATAATTATCTGCGCAGATTTCTTCTGTTAGTAAATATTACTCTAGCTGATTTATCTTTATTAATCTTTATTTTCCACCTTTTAAACCACGTTTCGATTTACTGCTTCTTGCAGGTTTTTACGTGCATCTACGGCAGATACGTCTGAACAGAGAATCGCTGTGTCATCAGCGAAGGTTGCTATTTCGATGTTTATCAGGAATATCTGCCGTATAAACCAGATAGAGCAACGGCCCCAGTACATTACCCTGGGGTACACCTGCTTTTACCGGATAAATCTGTGATTCATCTTCTCCATATTTGACGCCAAAGTACCTTTCATCTAGGTATGGCTGCAATGTCCAAGTCGTTTGATGTGGAAAGTAACAACTGATTTTTTGTAATCGACCTTTATAACTTTCGTATCAAAAGTTTGATACCGCGTCACAAACTTTTTTTTCTTCGATGGATTTTTCAATCACATTAACTATTCGATTGACCTGCTCTATTGTACTATGTTTTTCCCTAAAACCAAATTGATGGTCAGGTATTATTGACTTGTTTTGGACAATTGGTAGTATTCTTTTCAGGAGTAGTTTTTCGTACAACTTAGACAGCACAGGCAGTAATGAAATGAGTCGATAGGAGCTTGTTTCTGTTGCGAGTTTTTGCTGTTTTTTTTTTTTTTTGGGGGGGGGTGTAGTATTGTACATCCAGATTAAGTATTCGTATACATTTTATTTATTATTTTTTTTCTTTTATATTTTTAATAAATTGTATATAATTTCATATTTTATTTTCCACTTGGAAATTTTAAAAAGTCTTCAGTGATTTTAACTACTTTTTTTTTTTTTTTTTTGACGTTTAATTATTAGTTAACCTATTTGAAGGTTCGGATAAAAATATCGTATTTCTTTTGCCGTATCGTTTCTCTATTACGCTGTGGATATCGTAGGAATTAAAAATAATTCGATTTTTACTGCGTGTAATCGTATAAAATTAAACTTTTTTTTTTTTGTTGTTGTAACTTTGCAAAAATTATTGATTTTTTTAGCGTAAATTATTTATTCGAAATGTATAATTATTTTCAAAAAATACAGTTAATCCATATTATGCGTGTTTATGTATGTCTGTTTCGTGTTAATATTTATATTTGTGTACAGTTACGTATACGTGTATGTACAAAAACGATAAACCTAATATCAAATAAATTTTGGATAAATAAATAAAAAAAAACACCTGTTTTTAATTTTTATACACTCCACTTTAAATTATCTAATTTTTAAATGTAAATATATAAATTATTATTTATGCTTTCGTGAACGTGTGAAATTTAGACTTATAAACTAGTTTTATTGTAATTAACTGGCTACCTACGTTCATTGTGCAGTACGCGTGTTAGTTTTTAATTTATACTCATCTTTTCATAAGCTTTTCGCAAAAATAAACAATAAAAAAATAATAGTTATAATCACTAAATTTTATTTAAAAAAAAAAAAAATACAAAGCATTTATTCGTTGATAAAAACAAATATAAAGTAAATAAAAAATAAAATAGGAAAGAATAAAGAAAATATTTATTCTACATATACAATATTACAAAGAATACTAAAATGAAATAACATATTTATTTAGTAAAGTAACCTGATGGTGAATGTGTGTAAACTAAAATAATCAAATACTGAAAAATATTTAAAAAATAAATAAAACTACTAAAAAAAATGTAAATAATACAAGAAAGTGATAAAAATAATTTATTAAATTCAACGATTCGATAAACTTATTTTTAAGAAGTTTATTATAAATTTAGACATTCTTTTTGTGTGTTTGTGTTATACACGTAGTTTGAATTTTTTCATCTAGTTAGCGTATGTGATTATATATCGCCGTGGGTAACTTATTTTTTTAAATACAATATCGCTGTCTCTTTCTTTTAACAATATATATATATATATATATATTATATACGAAAATGTGTTAAATTTTAAACGATTTTGCAGAAATATCGCTGTTTATTACTTTTTAATACTTTATAAATTGTTGTAATTTCTGTCCTATTTGTGATATCAATGTGAAAGAAAGTTTAGAACGAATCCGATAATATAGGCTATAAGCTGTACGTTATTGCTTTAATAGTTTTTGCGTTAAATCAGAACAGACCGACAAAAATTAAAAAAAAAAATAGATTTACTGTTTATGTGTGATAAAAATAGCCTGATGCATTGATTCTCATGAAAATATTCGCAAATCACAGACAGACACTACAGTTTTATATATTAGAATAGATTATTATGTATATCGCTGATTGGTTGATTGGGTTGTTTACCGAAGTTACCAACAGGTTAGTTTAAAATCGAATCTATTATTTCATTTTTCCTGTTTTTCCTTTTTTTTTTTTTTTTGTACATCTACATGAAGTGTTATATTACATTTTATTTTTCGTTGTGTATTGTATTGTATCCATTAACGTGTCGTGTACTGCAACATTGGCACGAGTAAATGGAGTTTAGGTGAATGTTGGATAGTTGTAGATCGAAATAGGAGCTGCATCTTTTTTTGGTGGTTATCCTCGAGGATTTATGAAAGAGAGCTGTAAAGGTGTATTTAGGCCGGAATAGGTTGAATTCCTTGCACGTTATTTTTATTTCTTATTATTAGTAGTATTTTTTTATTTACTTTTATTTTCCTTCACTCGAAAATGGATATTGTGTATTTTAGTGAAATTTAATGATTTTAAGGTTTCTTCTTTTTTATTTATTTTTATTTTTTTAAATCGCTACATTCTGCACCGGTTAAAATTTTTTTCAGAACATTCTGAATTATATAATTCCGTATATTTCATTATAATCTTTTCCCGTTGTACTCACTAAAGAGATTCCTTAGTCGACGTGTGTTATTTATAATTTCCAACGCGAAATAACTCGTCTTCAATATGAAACTTACGCGGGCACTGAGGAAGGACTGTTCCTCTTAAATAGAATACTGCGGGGATCTCGTTTAAATTCGATTAAACTTCAAAGCATTCCTTATTATATTTTACTAAGGAAATAAGAAATTAAAAATAAAAACACGAGCGAGGTCGAACGTACGATCGAGACGTGAGGGGACGCAATTAAGCTATTCGGGAACCTATCTCTGAAGGTAGTCGAGTGGAAAAATCGGAAAAGCTTTCTTAAGTCTGTCTTTTTTTATTGGAAATTTTCTCTCGTAGATCTGCAAATTTCATTAATGCTACTACATACTTTACTTATCGTCATCATTTTACTAATACTAGTGTGAGATCTCCATATGACCCGTTGTTTGTTAACTTCAACAATCTTTTCGTTAACGGATAGAATATATATATATATATATATATATATATATATACTAATATATAAAAATATAGGGTCCGTCTGTGATTAGCGAACTATATAAAACTGTAGTATCTTTTTGTGATTTGCAAATATTTTCACTCTAATCACTGCGTTCGGCTTTTTTATTATTACACATAACAGGGAATCTATTTTTGAAAGTTTTGTCTGTCTGTTCCGATTTAACTTAAAAACCATTAAAGCAATGGTGATGAAATTTATAGTCTATATTATCGGATTTGTTCGAAGCTTTATTTGATATCACAAATAGGACAGAAATTACATTAATTTAAAATTTTAAAAAGTAGTGTCAAATCGTTTAAAATTTAACAGGCGTTCCCGATGTACCTTCACTACCAACACCCGGCAATACGAATGATGTTATGTTGCGTTAGAGGCTTAGCCAAATTAACGGACGGATATATATATATATATATTATATATATTTTTTTTATTTATTATATATTTAACATATACATTACAATTGAAACAAGAAACTGTAGTAGCATGCAAATTTTTGCTTATTGCTACTAGTAGCGATTATCTATAAATGTACTTAATTTTAAATATTTCCAAGATAAAAACCGGCAATTGGTTTAATCAAATAATTTCATTCGGTTTAAGCGTACAATCAATACTATACAACTGCCTCAGGTGATCATATTTGTTACATTTGTATATTATATGTTGCACATTTTCAACTACATTACACTTGCAGTTGTGACATTTATTATCACCGATTATATTTAATTTATTCAAATAATATCCAATGGAACCATGACCAGAAAGTATCTGAGTCATGTAAAAATTTACTATAATCTTTTTATTTTTAAAACGATCTATTACATTCGGAAAAAATTTACTAATTAATTTATCTTTTGTTAAAATTTTGTATCTTACACTAAATTCATTTAAAATTTGTGTATTCAACTGTTTAAGAACTATTTTACTTATGACACCATAATTATTTTTTTTTTTACATTAAAAATTAAAGATCTTTTTTTAATATAAAGATCAATAGGTAGGATACGAGCAATAGTATATAATGTTATATTTGATACAGTAATATAAGAAGAGATTAAATCAATAAGAAATTTACGGCAGTTACAAATTACATTATGTATTTGCTGCTTAGTTAAATGTTTGAAGTAGACACCAGCACAATATGTATATAATGACTGTACTAAACCTTTATAAAGAATTACCTTAGATTTATAGTTAAGTCCCCATAATTTACCACCAAGAGCTTTAAATATATAATAATATTTGTTGGTTTTATTATTTATATATTGTATATGCTTATTATAATTTAACGTATAATGAAACCCAGATATTTTATGTGATCAGTAGAACTAAACGCATGATTGTCAATTTTAATGTTATCATAAATTATCTGATCAAAACTTTTATCTCGACCAGAAACAACCATAATTTGAGATTTAGAAATCTTAAATTTGAGATTTAAGGCATTTATTATTGTAAAAAATCAATTGAAAATTAGTTAAATCACTAATATTTATTTTCTTAAGGAAAACACAAAGCTTTTCGGCATTTACGCCATTATCAAGTGAAAAATTTAAAAAATCATAATTTTAAAAATATAAATTAAATATAATTACTTAAAAATATGTGATGGTAATCGTGAAAATATGATCCAAAAACGATGTCTGCTTCTGTCGGTCTATTTTTTTGATTTGTTGAAATTTAATATCAATATATTTGTTTATTAATTTAGTTTTTTTATATTAATTTTTTTTCTTCAATATTATTTTCTTGATTCTGTAAAAGTTGTATACTGTTGGAATTTTAAATTTTTCATTTACTATTGCGATGTATGTTGTCCAAATGTAAAATATAAAATATAAAAATATACAACCACAAAATTTTTTAAAAAAACACAATTTTACAAATAAAATGAAAATAAATATTAAAAATCTTAGTGATTTAACTAATTTTCAATTGATTTTTTATAAAAAATCACTACATTCCACATTATATAGAAAATTAAAATTTATTATTGTTTTAAGCTTATTAATAATTTCATTGCAATTAGAAATATGAGACGATAACGTCAATTTACTACATAAATTAACATTATATACTAAAAGCAGATCATCTGCATAACTATACAACCGTAAACCAACTAAAGCGTTATTAAAATAAGAATGTATATTGGAATATAAAATGTTCCACAGGACCGGTCCAAGAACAGACCCTTGTGGAACTCCAAAATTATTACTGACATCTATGATATCGTTCTGATATTTCCAAGTAACTCTCTTATTGGTTAAAAAATTATGTACTAAACTTATTACATTAAAACTAAATTCATTTACAATTAACGTGTCAATTATAACTTGACGATCACAGTTATTGAAAGCACCTTCAATATCAAATGAGATAACAATAGATCTATTATTACGTTGTTTATTTTGTGATAGATTATCTACTACATCTGATATAGCTAATTCTGTAGAATAATACTGTCTGAAACCGTATTGATACGGATTGATACGGATTGAAGCACAGATGTACCGTTAATTTCGTGATTTAAAAATTTTAAAATAATTTTTTCATAAACTTTACTTAACGAATTTAACAAACATATTGGTCTATAACCATTTATATTACTTGGATCTTTATTCGGTTTATTTAACATGATTATACTAGCACTTTTCCACATAATTGGAAACATATTAAGCTGTAAAAGCTTATTATAAAGCGTTAATAATAAACTCGAAAAGTAAAAATATATGATTTTAATTACCTTATTTGTTATACCATCAGAGGATGGGGCTTTTTTATTGTTCAGATTCTGTATTATTTCCTTTAATTCAAAATACGTCACTTCCAATTTTAAATGTTTATTTTTAATTGTAATATTATCAAGTGAAATTGGGATACCATCTTTGAAATTAAAAAATGTATTCATTAAAAAACTCATTTTATCTTTATTCCTATTGATACATGAATAGGAATCATTACCATTATTAATATTTAAATCAGGAAATTTAAAAGTTTCAATGTTCGTTAATATTTTATAGGGTTTACCCCAGGCCCTGGACGAGCTGCATAAATTCCTCCAGGCCTGCTGCTTAAAATATCTAATTTTAGATTTATACATTTTTAATATTACGTTATAAATTAATTTATTTATAAGATTTTTATGTTTAATATTATTAAACTTACGAATGAGAAATTTAAAATAATCTAATTCTTTATTCCACCATGATTTGTTCATTTTAGGCTTTTTTACTTTGGAGCAATTTACAATATCACATATGCTATTAGTAAGTTGTTCAGTGATATTATTAACTTGAGATTCAGTATTTGCAAGAATAAGATTTGTTTCAAAATTTAACATTAAGTCACCATTTAATTTACTGATAAATTTATCGATATATAGGCTAAAAATATATTCATTATTATCAATGTGAACATCAAAAATATCTATACTTATATTTTTATGGTCGCTTAGAAGAAACTCCTTAACCACAACATCCGATAACTTATACTTAAAGTTATTATTTATTAATACATAATCTATCAAACTCTGCCCATTGTGATTTTCAAAAGTGTAAACACCGATATCATTTTTAATTAACAAGTTCCCCGAATACACAAGATTTTCAAATTGTGTACTCCTGGGCATATGGTAAAAATTTTTGTTCTCCATAATTTTTAATCTTGAATTAAAATCACCCAATACTATTACGTTTTGTTTACTGTTTTGTTTTATGTGATTATGCAAAAGTGTAAATTGATAATTCATATCATTATTGGGTGGAAAATATATTCCAAAAACAACAATATTATTTACGTTAATTTTAATTATGTAGTCAGAAACTACAGTACTGTTAATATTTTTAATGTTACTACTGATAGCAACGAATTTAGTATGCAATAACAATTTTTTTTTTTTCTTCTTCTTTTTTTATTGCCAATTTGTACCTAGCTTGATAAAGCTATCAACAAATGTTTGAAAAGAGACTCGTGTATGGGGAGCACACCCATTGGTGTGTTCTACCCTATTTGTTTACACTATCTTGAATTTTGATCCTCTTGAGACGTCTTGTCACTGGTTTGTTCGGGATCGCTGCCGCTAGCTGATTGGGGTGTCCATACAGACGCATCATGTGATTTTGAGTTCGTCTATTAATGACCTCGTCAATGGTATGAATCCCTAAATCCCGATGGATCAGTTCATTGGTAACGTACCAAGGCATACGGTATATCAATCTGAGGGCTTTGTTCTGGAACCGTTGGATGATCATCCGATTCGATGGTTTCGCGCATCCCCACAGCGGTGCAGCGTAGGTCCATATTGGTTTCAGCATGGTATTATATATTAACAGCTTGTTTCGTAATGACAGCTGCGACTGATATCCTATAAGCCAATATAGGTTTCTCAGCTTTAGGTCCAATTCCTTCCTCTTCTTCTGTATATGAATCTTCCAATTTAGAGTGGAATCCAAATGTACACCAAGGTATTTCGTCCCTTTGCTTCTCGGTACCAGTATATTATTTAACATTAATTGTTTATTATGAACCTTTCTATTGGAGAATGAGACGTGTGTACATTTTTCAGGATTTATTTGGAGGTCCCACTTTTGTGTCCATTTAAGTATGGTATTTAAGTTTGCCTGTAAAATGGCAACAGCCTTATTAGCATCTTCATCAGATGCAATTAACATCGTGTCATCTGCAAATGTTGCTACTTGTACATGTTCATCAGTTGGTAAGTCGGCAGTATAGATAGAATATAAGAGGGGCCCCAATACACTGCCCTGCGGCACACCAGCGTGTATAGGGTATATTTCCGAATGCTCATCGTCATACTTGACATGAAACAGCCTGTCTGTCAGGTAAGATTGCAATAATTGATAATATTTTTCCGGGAAAATCTTTCTAATTTTATATAATAGACCTTTATGCCATATTTTGTCAAAGGCTTTAGAGATATCAATAAAAATTGCTTCATTATATTTTTTATTCTCAATTCCTTCTTCAATTGTTTCCACAACTCTGTGTACTTGCTGTTCAGTAGAATGTGAACTTCTGAAGCCAAATTGATGTTGTGGAATTACTTTTTTTTCCTTAACAATTTTATTTAATCGATTTAGTATCAATTTCTCTAGTAGTTTGCCAACGGTTGAAAGTAGTGAAATGGGTCTATAGGATGTAGGCTTAGTGCCATCCTTTCCAGGTTTCAGTATCATAATTATTTCTGAGAACTTCCACTAAGCTGGAAAGTGTGCTGTTCTAACAATGGCATTGTATATATATGTTAGTAGCATTATTGATCTTTTAGGTAACTCTTTCAACATTCTCGATGTTATCAGGTCAAAACCTGGGGATTTTCTATTGTTCAGTAATTTTATGTGCTTGTGCACTTCTTGAGGAGAAAACATTTTAATTTTTGTTGCATCTTGTTTAGGCTGGGATTCGCACAGTTTTATTGTAGTGTTGGAAACATTAAATACACCAGCTAGGTATTTTGCTAGAGTGTTTGCCTTTTGTTTAGCAGTTCTCGCCCACCGACCGTCATCCTGTTTCAGTGGTTGACTACATCTTACTGGTCTATTAAATTTTTTTGTTGCTTTCCATAAATTGTACCCAGTTTCAGATGTAGGCGTTAATTTAGATATGTAAGCACTGAATTCTTCGTTTTTTAAATCAAGAAGTGCGTTCCTTACTCTTTTGGTCAGGACATAAAGTGATTTTCATCACTATATAAATAAGGATCACAAATTACGCATAGGTAATTATTATTTTGTACATTATTTAATTGAAGTACCGTTTGTGCTTCTTTACAGTGATTTACATTTTGCAAAATTAACTTGATACTATCCATAATTTATATTAAGTTTTACTTTATTTACAATTTTTAAGTATAAAGGACAAAAGTATGAAAACGTATTGTGCGTAATTTTATTAATAATATTTTTCTTGTCTTCTAAGTTAAGCTTACCTTTTTCTTTTTCTTGCTGCAAACATGCATGCGAAAAGCAATTATTGCATTTTACCTTAATCTGATCTTCATCTCGTTAAATTGCTTTTACACTCACTTTTCATGTGACCAAACCGTAAGCAGTTATAACATCGTATGACAGGAGTATAATCATACACTTTGCATTTATTCCAATTTACAACCATATAACCAGCCTCCATTAAAATGCGATAAGGATCTGGATCCAGCCGTACAAAAGCACGAATTTTACCATCATTGGTTTGTTTCAAAGCAACAGATTTTGTTTTTTTGCCAGTTTTATTGCTAATTGCCATGCTAATATCCAATTCAGTAGTTGTGTGGTGAGCACCAACTATCGAAATCATTGGATCTTTTTTTAGTGCAGTTTTAGTCTTAATATTTACAATATTATTAGTAACTTCTTGCTTTAAACATTCAAATTGTTTTTTGTCTTTAACACCAATTATAACTTTTTGTTTATGCTGTTTTACAAAACCGATATCTACACCAATCATACTAGTGTTTATTTTATTCAATTCATTATTCCAATTTCTATCTTCCGAACTATTTGTATTTTCAATAATTAAAGTTTCAAATTTGTTTTTATGTATTAAATTACTATTTGAAAGCAACTTTGATTTTAATTTTGAAGAATAGTTAGGTTTATCCGAAATAATTCCAGAAACAACATTCGATATACTTTTTTCAGTACTTTTTTAAGTTCACTGTAATTATTATTGAATTTATTAATATGAATCTTTAAAGTGTCTAACGTTGTTACCAGGACATCAATTTTTTTTTAAAATACCTTCTTTCAACTTTACTTTCATATTGTGCGACTCATGTAAAAGTTGCCTTATATCATCAATACATTTGACACTAGTGTCGAAACAAGCATTTTCGACAATAGTCATGTTCGCCACTAATAATTATTTATTTACATATATAAATTCTATTTGTTATAAAATTTTATCATTAATAAATACTTACCGATATTTAACGCGAAAACACACGTGTAATAACAACAATATGATATATAATATATACATATATACGTATATATATATATATATATATATATATATATATATATATATATATATATATATATATACCTATACTATACTAATACATAAACCTGTTAAAAGAAAGAGACAGCGATATTGTATTAAAAAATAATAATTACACAGGCGAAGCCGTGGGTAACTTCTAGTATATATATACATACATACATACATGTATATGTATATATATATGTGTGTGTGTGTGTGCGCGTAAAATCATATAATCCGAAACAAAATGTAATTTAAAATTACTAATTTATATATTTTATTTATACACACGTCGGTTTCGTTTTACGTTTTTATACATTATATCTTCGTTATTACGTTAGTTAATTATCGCTTTTATTTATATTTACGCATCGTTTAGGCTTGATTCACACTATAGGTACAGTCTCGGTTTTACGATCGGGCTTCGGTCAGTCTTGAATCGTCAATAATCCAGATTCGGTTGTATTACGCTTTTAATAATAAACAAATATTTTTATTCGTTCGTATTTAAAGTTAATTGAATATTTAAATATTTTCCGTCGAAAAATGTTCTGGACCGGCAGAAATTTCATTTGGATCGATCGTAACTGAAGCGAAACTTGGGCGTTACCGAAAGTAGGAATGCTAACATTGTTTCTCGTTTGAGAATATTTTATCGAGATCGTCGCCTGAATGGTGTCCTATAGTGTGAATCGAGTCTTAGCTGTCGAGTTATATTATGTTTGTATCGTTATTACTATTTCAATATATATATATATATATATATATATATATATATATATATATATATATATATATATATATATATATATATATATATATAATTATTTATCCTCAACCGCTAGGTTGGTGGGCAATTTATGTGACTACTTATCTATAAATATTTTGTTGTACAAAGTAGCGTACAAAGCGATTATAATATGGCGCTAACGCAGTTAAACACACGTACACACACACCTGGGAGAACTGACTGTAATCTCTTTGTTGTCACGACACAATGCAGCCCCGTGCGTTTTTGTAGTGTACTATATTATTATTAGCGCGCATATGGTGTTATGCGTGGTGGTTTGCAGTTGCCTTCCACGCGAGATTATTGGGATTATTTATATTTTTATTTTCTAATGATGATATTTTTGCGTCATCCATCGTATTCGAATCCGGTACATCCGTATAAGAGACCGCGCTTTTAGCCACTTATATGCTTCAATTTATATATATATATATATGTGTGTGTGTGTGTTGTGTAATTATTTTGCGCGTGGATGTTACATCAATTATATATCAATTTTCTGTTTGATTTTGATATAAGTATTCTAAGAAACAGATAAAAACCGAGCTTATAATAAATATATTTATGATAATAATAATAATAAGATGTCGAGAAAGTGCGACGAAATATTTATTTTGTATGCTCGTGTTCGTTACAAGGCGTGAGCGAGTATTAATTTTTCACGGAACCCAGTACACGTTTTGATAATGGCGATTGCGTCCTAACCATAAGATAGAGATGATGGTTAATGATGATGTTAATTATAATAAGATAAACTATATATTTATCAGTAACGTTGTAAACTATTAGCGAAGACAAAATTGCAATTCTGTTTCTCGGTTTTTGGTTGATATCCGCATTGTCAGTTTAAACCTACGATATCCTGTTCTGCGTGGTAATATTCGTTATTAATTAGTATGCGCTCGGGAAAAAAAATAATCATGAAATAAATATGATTTATCTTTAACATTTTACGTTTTGTCTTTCAATTCTTCCAATTTGTTCGTTAATTAATTTTTATCGTCTAATCATTAAATATGTTTATTTTATATACGTATTAATGTACGCGCCTGTATAAATATTAACACACACACACTCATATGGTACATATATATATATATATATATATATATTTATTTATTTACAAAACAATACGGCGTACACAACAGCATAACGCCAATTACAGTGTACGCTCTTACAGAATAATTATAAAGTAAAAGTATGAACAAAAATAAAACTGAACCACACTCACACAACACGCTAATTTGTATAAATAATATTTAGATTGAAAACAAAAAATTACTAATACAAACCGAATAATGACTCTAATGAAATACAATACCCACATACAAGCACACATCCGAAAAGCACAAAAAAAAACCACAGAAATATACCAGTCATACACCCATACTCTCACGTAAATAAACTCTCCATCGGGGCACGCACATATGACCAAAATAAAATAAACTTACCGAAAAGTTACAACAGAAATATTGAGTTTAAAAAAATTTATTATATACAAATTTACTATCGAAATGAATATCTAACTGTGGATGAATATTTAGTACGTTATTATATAGACGTAAGTTGGATAAAAGTGGTGAGTTGTAACCTAGATTTGTACGAGCATGCGATTCATAGAAAATACGATGTGACCTACTATTAACACTGAGGACCGTAAATGAAATTGTAGATAATAAATAATTGTCATCTATGCGAGCGTTACAAAGATCATGCAGGAACCTCAACTTACTTATCTTTCTTCTAGCACTCGAGGATTTAATATTTAGGAAATCACATAAAATATTATAACTTAAAAACGTTGGATAGACACCAGTTTGACGGTAATAAATATACCTCAAAAACTGAGATTGAACTTTTTCGACCATATGAATATATTTAGTGTAGAAAGGATCCCAAACTACAGATGCGTATTCTAATTGCGATCTTATAATTTAATATATATATTTCACTAGCGCCAGACGTAATTTCACTTATCGATTTATTTACAATAAATTTCATTTTTAAAACAGATTTTGAAAAATAATTCTTCATCAAAACTGATATATATCTTCAAACCCGGTTCAGGTTGCCAACAGTAAAGCATAACGTTGCCGGTAAATAGCTACTTATTTAGTTATTTGCTTTCAAAATGAACTCATACTCGGTCATATTCTTACATTGTAGGAGGATTGGTCAAGGTAGGAGCAGTTGTATAAATGCTGTAATTAATATTGAAATCATTACGAGTGACTGTAAGACTAGGGAGCGGGTTAAGTGGAAATTTGGAAGTCATATAGGGATGGAATGATGTATTAAATGTTAGGTATTCTCTGCGATCACGTACTGGTAGTTTTCCTAGTAAGGAACATCGTAGACGGTGATGTGCGATGAACGCTGAGGATTATACGGAGAACAGAGTGCTGGTTGGGATCTGGGAATTGTAGTAGTTTTTTGGTCGCTATAGAGTAAACTTCACAGCGATAGTTTAATATACTAAGAATGATGGATTTGTAGAAACTTGTAAATAGTTTAATATGTATGTTGTAAGTTAGTTTAGAGAGATACAGATATTTAATAATTTCAAACATTTAGCCTCGATCTTTATTTATGTGATCGCCAGGTCAACAGTGGATCGAAAAGAAGACTTAAGAATTTATTTTTTTGAAGGGTTTACCAAAATATAAAGTACTA
This sequence comes from Coronaproctus castanopsis, assembly GCA_032883995.1. Taxonomy (NCBI): domain Eukaryota; kingdom Metazoa; phylum Arthropoda; class Insecta; order Hemiptera; family Monophlebidae; genus Coronaproctus; species Coronaproctus castanopsis. The sequence goes on from CM065054.1 coordinate 60,538,533, forward strand.
ATGGTAGAAATGGGATAATGTTTTGTTTCCTTTGGAGTATTATAAAGTGAATTTTTGTAAAAGAGAATAGTAGTCCATTATCAATTGTTCAATTTTCAAGTTGGGTGCGTGATTTTTGAATTAGTTGATTTATGTAGTTAAAAGAACAGTCGTATTAAGAATAGAGGTGGAATCGATGAACAAATATCATTAATGTAGCATAAGAAAAGAGTAGCGTTTGAAGAAGAACATTGAGGTAAAATATTCTTCAGTCATCAACGTTTATTTCTAAACGTTACTGATACCTAAACATTGATTTTAACGAACACCCTCGCTGCTTTAGCAAATCTCAAGAACACCAATTCAAAAAAAATCTTCTTATTGATCGCATACCCTTCTTCACCAATTATCACTGAATACAGATCCATATCTCACTTATGGTACTTATGGTTACAGAAGCGGTGGATATGACAGCCCATTCCGTACTGCGGTCTTCAACAACCTATGAACATCCGCCATCTCCAGTGCTAAACTAAGCTCCTAAATACTTCATTGACAGCGTAAGTAGGCTTTTGCTAGCAAGCTCAATGTTGACTTTTGGAAGCAATCTGTTCACTTATTCCGTTCCAACTATATAGCACTCAGCAGGCTCCACCTTTATCTCATGATCATTTACTCTAACATACTCACCCCAGCTTTGTGCCCCCTTTTGACAACTCACAAGCCCCTTTTTTATTAGCCATATTTTACTACACTACTCCATCCCTATAGACTCTATATATCCGTCCGCATGCTTTATCTGGTTTTCTCATCAACAGTTCTTTAACTATTCAATTATACAATTCCTTTCTTCCTCCAGCCTCATTTACTGCATCTAACTGTTAAGTCATCAGTTCCGTAATAGCCTCAGTAGTTACACAGGACAATGTAAAAATTAAAATAAACAAATAAATAACGTTATACCGTCAAATTCTGCGTGTTATTCTCTGCGGTCTATTTCTCGTGATCTTTCCTCGTATAAGAAGTTGAAGCCTACTCTATTGTGTTTCTGGTGACGCATTATGTGTCTAAAATATTTTAATTTTCGGCGCTTAACTTCTTTTATTATATTTTTACATTTATTTAATAGATTTAGTACTTCGCAATTTCGTATTTGTCCATCCATTTGCTATCGTTAGTGTATTACAAATATATCCAACACTTCATTTCGTACCTCAGTAAATAATCAAGTTTATCTTTTAATAATTCTTCGGTACCCAACGTGGTTGTAAATGTTCCAAGTAATAAACAAAGATCTTATACTTCAACACTTCGTTGTCCCCGTATTGTAACCTCTAATCCTAGCGCAAGCGATGAATTTTTTATTGCAAGTATTCTGAGCTTGCTACGCGAATTTAACTTAAGTCATATGTTTAATGTAATTAAAGCTATATTTAATAATCTAAAATCACTTAAAAAGAAGTTTCAGTATGCTACAGGTAATAATTGAAACTATTATTAATACGTATTAGTTGTCGTCCATCCCAGAAATTAAACTACCTGCTTGGAATTGTAATTCCTTAATCGAGAAGTATGACGAGCTTTATCATTTTGTCTGCATCGACCGTATTGATGTTGCAGCACTATCTGAAACCGAGCTGGACAACAAACAATATCCAGTTTCCTGGTTACAATATATTTAGAGCTGACGTAAGTCGTAGAGAGGAAGGTGTTGCTCTTCTCATTAAAAAAAAAACAACGTCCAAATAGAACTACTTCCACTACCTCACTTAAGCTGTGTTCAAGCTATTGATGTCAATATCATTATCAACAGCAAACTATTATGTTACTATTGGCACTCGTGCTGCTAGTAATCATCATTTCTATATTTTCTATATATAAACCGCCAATACGTATGCGTAACTTTGCTAATGACATTAGGCAGTTAATGAGGGTCAACCACAAGGCAATTTTAGTTGGAGAAATGCTAAAAGCAGACGTTGGAATTGCTTTAATGATAATTTTGCCGGTACTATCTTTAACCAATTGTCATTAAATGGTCTTCTTCACATAGTGGCTCTCTCTGAGCGTACACCTTTTTCCAATCGTGCAGGATGCGCAAACAGCATCTTACTCTTAGCACTTGTAAAAAACCTAAACACGTCGGACCTAATCTCTGTTAACGATCTCTCATCCGATCATAATCCCATACTCATTACTGTTTTTACAACTACACTCCTCTTAGGAAAAAAAAATGTTTGGATTACAAAAATGCAAACTGGCTTCAATTTAAGGAATACATTAACAACAACATTGTTCACACTGTCATAAGCGGTCCCTCTGACACTGACAAAACCTTAAGTGACTTTGTCGAACTAATTCTGTCATCGATTGAACGGCATTGAAAATACCACTATTTATTCACCTACATCTAATTTATCGTCTTACATAGTTGCACTCGTCAGATTCAAAAACTACATCAGACGATTGTATACCAAACATTATGGCCGGCCAGTCGCTTCTTTTTTAAAGCCGTTATTGACTCTTTTGATCAAAACTCTTCGTCACTGCCTTATAAACCGCAAAAATGAAAAGTACAACAAATTCCTCTCAACACTGAGCCCCAAGGATAATAGTCTTTGGAAGGCGACTAAAAACCATACCCACACAGTAAGTCTCTTCCTCCCCTCTACAACTCGTCCGCAAGTGACTATGTTTACACCGATGTCGATAAAGCTGAGGTACTAGCTACTCACTACTTCAAAATTCACAGACAGAACTTATAATTAGAACTTTCAGCGCAATAAAGTCCAGTCTGAGGTTCAGAGGTATCTACGCACTACTAAGAGGTATCTACATACAACTAACACTGCCTAAAGTTATGTTAACGTCATTTGTCCTCTAGAAATATCCAACATCGTAAAAAAAAAAAAAAAATTAAAGTACTCGGTAGGCCCTGATAATATACCATTGCTTATAATCAAGACACTCCCTCATTCCGCCATTGTTGTTTTCCCAAAACATAATGAACGGTATCTTTAAACTGGGATACTTTCCGCAAAGCTGGAAACTTGGCCAAAATCATCGCCTTGCCCATGCAGGGAAAGGATTCTTCGCAGGTCACCAACATCCGCTCCATTAGCTTACTGAGTAACCTAAGTAAAGTTGCCGAAAAGACGATTTATGTTAGATTATTATCCCATGTTGACAACAACAACATAACTCCAAACTTTCAATTCGGTTTTCGCTCTCATCACTCTACAACCCGACAAATATGCAGATTAACCGCCTCCATTACCTCAACTTAAGTACGCATACCGGCATGGTACTATTTGACATTGCTAATTCGATACAACTTGGCACGCTGGTATTCTTTATAAAATGATAAAATGTAACTTTCCAACATGCTTAATTCACTTAATCAATAGTTACTTAGGCAATCGATTTTTTTTTATGTATCTGTAGGTAACGCTGTCTCGGTCTTACAAATCTTGCTCTGCGGGTGTCCCGCAAGGCAGTATTATCGGACCACTTTTGTTTTCCCTGTATCTTTACGATTTTCCAAATCCACCCCGAACACGCAAGTTGGCCTATTTGCTGACGTCGCTGCGATATTCTACAGCTCCTGTAGACTAGCACAATCCGTAATAAACTTCAACATGGGATATCGCGGCTACTTAAATACTACAATAAATAGCAAATTAGCACAAACCCGACCAAAACCTAAGCTATTTTCTTCACCCGTAGGAGCCCGACTCTACCTGACAATCTGATGATACAGGAAAATCTTTACAGTGGTGGGGATAAGGTTCGTTATCTTGGTGTAATCCTCGACGATAGACTTACTTTCATTAAACACATAAATAATATCGCAATCAAGATAAATAATGCTTTCTGTTCCTTGTACCCCATCCTTAATCACAAGGCCTTCCCCAACATTAACAACAAGATAATCCTCCATAAAGCACTAATACATACAATATTTTGCTACGCTTGTCCTTTCTGGAGCTCTGTATCAAAAATCTCCTTTAACCAATTACAAGTCATTTAAAATAGATGCCTCAGATGTATTCTCAATGCACCTCGCTATGTCAGAATCGACTGCATGCACGAAGCTACTGAACTGCACTATATTAGAGATTCTGTTCTAAAGTTACTGACTTTTTTTTATTAAATGCTCATACCGAATGTACTCGTCTCCTCAATTGCCAATTACGATTCTAAGCAACTTCGTTTCATGTATTCCAAATATAAACACAGGCGACTTAAGCATAAATATTATGTATTAATTAATTATAATTTATTTAATAAACCCATTTACTTAGTAAGCACCTTCGACTGTCATCCACTTTTTATTTTTATTTTATTTTTATTTTGTTTTTATTATTACTTTTCTTTTCGATTACATAGTATTTATTTAAGAATCTAAACAATAAATTTTCTTAAGTTTCTATATTAACATGTATTACTTGTAATTAGAAAACTTGTTCATTTTTTAGTCTTTCATTCGATTTTTTCCTGCAGCATTTAACGTTTTGTTTTATTCTTTATCTCCTTGCTTTCGATATTGTGGTTATCCCCGGTACACAATGTCTGTAACTCGCGTTATATTTTCTTTTATGTTTATAATTTATACAAGTAGATTTTTGTTGTTGCTATATTATTATAAATTGTCTACTTAATGATATTTGTGTAACATTTCAAATCATTCAGGCGCATAATAAAACGATGCAAAACACCCACTTTTATCTCTTTTAGTTAATCTCTTACATGTACCTAATTATGGTTTTTGTGCCTACTTTTATTTCATCTTTTTATTTAATGCGTGCCACATATAGCATTGTATGATCTCGCACATACACTTGTGTAAAATCTTTTGTGCCGGTATTATAATTGCCTACATATATAAATGATACATTTGTGTAATATGTCAAGCATTTTGTGCTCGTTAAGTTAAAATTACTCGTTGCCAATGTTAGAAGTTTTGTCAATAATTTTGTGAAAAATATGTTAATTAAAGAAATAACGGTTTTTTCTTCTTCTTCATTATTATTTCTGATTATATCAAAAATTTAATAAATTGCGACGGGGAAATTTCCGAAAAGATATTGTCTTATTTTTTCACTTCATACTTAAGGTAATGTACATTTTGGTCGCTTTTTAATTCGCTCGGCTCTTTCTTTCAATTATAAAATTAGGATAAAATTTCTTTTCTTTTATTCTTGATATATATGTATACGCACAGCCCTCTGTATGTATGTGTGTGTGTGTGCGTGTAGTGTAAGTATATACTTATTTTTTTGCAACTCTTTTACAGATTCTATTATCTCGTAATAAATGTTTTCGACGTGTCTTGTTTTTTAAGTGTTTTTTTTTTTTTTTCGTAACAACTAATGCTGATAAATTTTAGATGTAATGACGTAAACCGCTTTAAATATCCGTTCGTTTAATACTCGAGTAATTTAAGTAATTTATTATCTAGTATATATGTACTTTGCTTTTGTTATAAATTATAATCTATTTTAAAACTTTCAATATAATTGTGAAGTGTGAAGTGTTAATAGAGGACGATGGTAATTATACTAAATACTATTGTAATTATACTAATACTATTCCACCTAGCGCTAGGTGATTATCGACTATATAAATTATTACATTTTAATAGTACAAATTCACTTTGATATCTCTATAATAATTTGAATAAAATTACGTAGTAATGAAGACTAGGACAACATGAATACTATATATATATATATATATATATGTGTGTATATATTAGCGAGGAGTGAAAGTCAGCTTGCATATTAACAAAAGTTATAAAATGAAAAAAATCAAATTTACGAAATTCAACTTTTATTTAATTATATCACAGGAAATTTCACAGTAAGTACTCGAAGTGGTTACTATTTAATATATATATATATATATATATATATATATATATATATATATATATATATATGTGTGTGTGTATATATTAGCGAGGAGTGAAAGTCAGCTTGCATATTAACAAAAGTTATAAAATGAAAAAAATCAAATTTACGAAATTCAACTTTTATTTAATTATATCACAGGAAATTTCACAGTAAGTACTCGAAGTGGTTACTATTTATCTCAATACATTTTAAATAACTCTTTTCGATCGGTTTAATAATACGCGCGTGCATGCGGTCTTCATGAATGATTTCCCAAACTCAGACTTTTTGTGCGGATGGTTTTCGCAGACGATTAATCCGATAGAATTTACGTTACAATTTTTAATCGGGTCTTTCAAATATTATAAATATATTATTAACAATAATAGTGTATACGTGAGTTGCAATCGTACTTCTGTAAACAAGTATAAATGGGTAATATTTTATGAGAATCTGCGATATGACGAACGCATCTCGCACATGTTGGCTGAAATCAGAAACAACGTGACGCATTTTAAAGGCTTTATAGCCGGAAGACGATATTTTCTATAGCGTTAGGTTAAACGATAATAAAATGAAGTATCGTCCAACTTGGAATTCGTATATTAATATAGAAAATTATGTTAAAAAACGTAGAAGATCAGATTGAATACTGAACGAATATAAAGCATATTTGAAGAATATAGTTATAGGATACGTATTATAAAAAAATATCACATATCGAGCGTGATGAAGCTGTTACTGCGCAGACGGTCAACTTGTAAATAGTGGGTTTAAATCGAAAAACATAAATATAAGTAGAAAAGTACAATTCGACACCCTTCTTAGTTATAATTTTTAACGGGTTAATAAATTATAATTTAGACAACTAATGTTAGAAAATAATAGTTAAGAATTGAAAAACAGATAAACGTTAGTTAAATTAATATTTTTTTTTTTTTTTTTTTAAATAAAGATTTTATTGGTACTGTAAAACTAATTACATTTACCATAACTAATTATAGGAGGATTTCGCTGGTAGTTAAATTATTTTATAATTGAATCAGTGAATAAATATCATGAATGTAGCATAAGAAAAGAGTAGCGTTTTAAGGAGAACATTGAGGTAGAATATTCTTCTGTCATCAACGTTTATTTCTAAACGTTACTGATACCTAAACATTCAACTCCTTCGTCGCTGTAAAATTCGAAAAATCCTCTTGTTAATCGCATACAATCTCTTCTTCACCAATTATCGCTGAATACAGATCCAGTATCTTACGTATGGGTTCCAAATCATAAGGAAATCGTAGAAAACGAAGCGGTGAATATGACAGTCTATACTGTATTCTTCAACAACCTATGAAGATCCGCCATCTTCAGTACTAAACACAGCTCTCAAATACTTCATTGACAACAGAAGTGACATTAATATCACCATAATTTCTTTCTTGCTATGAAGTCCAATGTTGACTTCTTGAAGCAATATGTTAATTTATTCTGTTACAACATTTACTAGACGACGATCGATACTTATATAATTCAGTGCGATAGGGAAGATAATGAATAATCTTCGATCAAATGTTACGAATTATCGTCGTGATCGTTTCGATAGTATTATCATTATTGTTATTATTATTATTATTATTAATCACTATCATCGTTAATTTAGTTTTTATCTATTTAATTTATCGCGTTATTTATTTAATTATTATTTTTCAATAATGAAATAGATTATTTTAAATGTTATTATTCGATCTTTTTTTTTTTTTTTTACAGGATATGGACGGTATCATGTTAATTGTCACATCTTTGGGAAAAATTGTATTTATTACGCATAACGTCGAACGTATACTCGGCCATACGCAGGTAAATATATGCTTAAGAAATAATTTAAACGAAGCTTAGACACGATAGATAAATAGACTTGTAGAATCAGTTGGACGCGTTCGAAATCCGACGTTGGAAGTGAAGCGAGAAAATTAGTGACGAAACAAGTATTTAGATTGATCCGCGGAAATGTATTAGGAAAATTAAGAGAACGAAGATGTAAAACGGTATAGGTCGTGTTTTCAGGCGCGGTAAACATTTAAAACAAATAACTGACGATACGGTAGGATGGGGAAAATAAAGAGCAGGAAGGTCAATAATGGAAATATACTTGTTATAGTTCAGTTCTGATGATGGGCACGGCGTGTGTTGCTTGAAACGTAAACTCGGGTTTATTAATATATCATTTTACTTTTATTAATAAATCGGATATTTTTTTTTCTGTTTGTACGCGGTTGTTCCGAAATTATTGTATGTAATATATCGAACAAATCACGGTGTACAAGGGACAGGATATAGGAACGTGGAAAAAAATGGCGCTATCTAGAGAATTCAGGCATTTCAAATTAGCCGTCAACCACTCTTAACACCATTGAAGAGTTATGATGATGACGAAACGCCCGATGTTTTAAAATTTTCCTCACGCCATGCACGTGGCTATTATTTTCGCGAATTTCACAATTTAGTTAGTATCTTGTACAAATACTACTTCATATATACGTTAAAGTTGAGTCTGTTCGAAAATATATTTCTGCAATTATTTAAACGGATTTATTCGTACTGTTCGTTTATTTTAAATTTAATAAATTAAATTTTGCACAAATTTAAAAATCATATATATATATATATATATATATATATATATATATATATATATATATATATATATCACGATATTACAATATGCCTTTTTATATCAATTCCTGGATGAAGGCTTTCCCCAATTTTTTCCATTCATTTCTGTTCTGTGCCTTCGTAATCATTGCTTCCCGGCTATCTTCGATATATCATCGCGTCCTCGGTCTACCCAGGTGGTCTTCTTTTATTTATCGGCCACCATTGTACAACCCGCTTTGACCATCTGTTGTCATCTCTTCGGGCCACATGGCCAGCTCAATTCCACTTTATTCAAGCAATTCGTTCCACTGCGTCATCTAACTTCGTTAATTCACGTATCTGTGTGTTTCTGTATCGATCCGATAATCTGATGTTCAGCATCATTCTCTCATGTGCAGTTTGAGTCTTTCTTATTTTCTGTGTATTTGTTTTTTGTTTTTGTTTTTTTGTATATTATGGCCATGTTTCTGCAGCATATATAAGGACTGAGAGTACACACTGATTATATAATCTCCTTTTCAGATTAATTGGCATTTTCTTATTTCGAAGTATTCCGCTTAATTTCCGGAACGCAACCCAAGACACAGATATTTTTCTGGCAATTTCTGTTTTCGTCATCATTTCTTTATTTGTTGTTATTTTTTTACCAAAATATATATAGTTATCTACCCGTTCTATTTCCTCCGAATTTATTGTTATTTTTATTGTTTCCCCTGTGTTATGTGTTAGTCATTATTTTTGTTTATTGGAGATTTATTTTTAACCCTATCTTGCTGCAAGGTAGATTTAGGGCTGTCACCACCGTCTGTAATTCTTTTGCGTTTAGACTTATCAATACTATGTCATATGCAAACTTGAGATGGTTTAGATATTCACCATAAATTTTAATATCTTTCGCATTCCAATTTAAATTTTTAAACACATTTTCCAATGCGGAATGCGGAAATAAACAATTTCGGTGAAATTGTATCACCTTGTCTTACTTCTCGTTTTATTGGAATCTTCTTTGGTTTCTTCCATAAGTTTACTTGCATTGTATCAATGAATGTTCTTAATAATCTTAATATATTTGTCGCTGATTCCAATATGATTTAACGAATTTATCACTGCCCAGACCTCTATTGAGTCGAACGCTTTTTCGTAGTCTATAAAGGCTATATATAAATATCTACGTCGTATTCATCGCACTTTTGTATCAACATTGTAATCGTTAACAAGTGTTCACTTGTATTAAACCCTGATCTGAAACCGGCCTGTTCTCTCGGTTGACAGAAGTCAATTCAATTCGTTGTGTTATTCGATTTGCGATTACACGAGTGAACAGCCTATATATTTGCGATAATAAGCTAGTCGGTCTATAGTTGTTCAGGTTCTGAATATCGCCTTTTTTATGAATGAGGACTACTTCCGCTCCCGTTCATGTAGTTGGTATTGTAGCTGTATCTAAACGTCTATTGAAAACTTGACAATATAATATGATTTAGCCTTCTTTTACTCGGCGAACTTCCTATCGCCCCAGAATCAATAAATTTATTAACTTATTAGCTGAATTAAATATAATTTTCTATTAGGTTCAGTAAATCTACAAAAATTAACGAGTATCGACATAACATTTAAGTTTCTTTACATTTTTTTTTTTTAATTTCTTTGTATAATTCCTAATTCTCCATCAGTTTTTTTAAAATTTAATTCAGCTAATAGATTAATACATTTATGATTTTGGGGCGATACGAAGTTTGCCGGGACAGCTAGTATATATATATATATATAAATACATATATAAATATTAATGTTATGTGGTTTTCAAATTATTATTTAAAATATAAGTATTACCAATATTAAAAACTTTGACATACCAATAAAGTACGCGACTGAAGAATTACATTCCCAGTATGAATGTACTAAAAAACTGGCGGAAAATATCCGATTCGAATTCCGTAACACGAATAATTTCACGACCAAGAACCTGTAATGCGCAAACATGTATATATATATATATATATATATATATATATATATATATACATATATATATATATATATATATATATATATATATATATATATACATGTATTTAACTAAGTTTTTTCACATTTGGTCAGTTTAATTAAGTATTAAATATCTAGTCTTCTATTTTAAGATTATTTATGAATTATCATAAGTACATCAATTCTCCAGCCAATTAATTTATTACTATTTGTATAACGCTTAAGGGCAGAAATCATAATGTTTGTAATACTTGTCCTTTAAATAATAATCTTCTTTCTTGATCGAATTTGTCACATTGCCATAACCATAATAATCACAATGCCCAAATCGTAATCTGGAACCGTTCTTACGTAGTGACCGTTTATATTCTCGTCCACGTGTAGATTCTTATCGATTGACTGTTTTAATTATTTTAAATTTGAAAAAGATAATAGTGATTTTTCATGAATCATTCACATGATAGAATCAAAAACAGTTACGCTAAAAGATCATTAACCTGGCTCATCACAAAACTAAACGCTGCTACAGAATTGCAATATACATTCACTTCGGAAATGGACGAACCAGCTCTCGACTAAAGTAATGAGAATCGGGACTAATAATCCTCACCAAATTAACTTGCCATAATAAACATAATATCCTTGAATTTATTATATATATATATATATATTGAATAAAATTTTATGAACACATTATCGTTCAGATGATCGTAATTTGCAGCAATACATTCATTCAGTCTTTAAAAAATTTTTGAAGACTTTTTCGAGCATAAATCATTGAATTTTTGCAATTTCTTCAGAAAAGCGAGTTTTCAAATCTTCCATGTTTCGTAAAAGCGGCTCTTAAGGTATCCCCACAAAAAATAATCGCGTAACTTTGAATTTTTTTAAAACTCTTTACACTGTCGTGATCGATTCACGTCGAAAGCGTGCTCCTTCTCGTTAAAGGATGTCATGATAACTGAAACTGGACAAAAACGAATCTTGTATGTACACTAAACGTGGAGCACGCAGTTCGTGTTGCAGCAATGTTACCAACTGTGTTATTCGAAAAACAAAACTGTCCATCTTTTTTTTTTGGTCGCCCTATATATGTATAATAATAAATCGATTAAATATAGGATTTATATAACGTTGTGGAGGTTTAAACACTGTGTAGGAAAATCAGTTGGTTGGAAAGGATAGTAAGGTCATCGGAGTAGATATCAGACAAGAAGGAAGGTCGATTTTATGATCATGTAAGGGAATTAAAATTAGGACAAATGGCGAGGGTGTGGAGAACGGACAGATCGGAATTGCATACGTTGCAAAGTAGAGTGGGCGTGATAGTTAGTCGTGCATAAGTTGCGTATGCGTCAGCCGAAGTCTAGTAATGATTACATCAACTCTTTCTCAGCTAGTAGTTTTCCAATAAAAAGTAGAGCTAGCATCTCTGCTCGAAAATTAACACAGCGTCCATATACACGAGTTAATAGTTCTTTTATTTTTTTTATTGAAGTGAAACTTCTATTGGCGCGTTGTATATGGAGAGTTAACACTTAAAACGAGCGAGCGATATTCATATTTCTCTTGCGCATGCGCGTATGGCTATTTCGTTCTAATCTTCGCTGCATAATGGATGTATGTGCGACGTAGATTTGAGAATGAAAACATTTGAGTCATCGCCACATCAAGTTAAGCATAGCGAACAGTGTGTTCCTTACGTTTGTGAAATTTGTATGAAATCGCGAGTTTATTAAATAAGTGTCTATTTGGGAAAACGTCTTCAGGTTTCACTCCTTCCCTGCGTCCCGAGGCACACAGTTTTTTTTTTTTTTTTGTAATTTTATTCCCTTATTCGATTAACCGGTATATCCAAAAGCATATACCATAGAGGTTAGTAATAAATTAATAAGAAATTAGTTATAAATACAATTTTAATCGACAACATCGGGAATATAGTTTGTGAGATATTCAAGCTAAAACAATACTAGTGTATTCATAAGTATGCATTGTTTGTGAAATTTATAATTAAAGGCTCTTTCACCGCTCGCATGATCTCATTTTAAATCTTTTTAAAAACACCTCTTGTATTAATCGGAAAGTAAGTACCCGAGGTAAGCAGTGCGATATCGTATAGCGTTTGTCTTGAGATGTATAAAAAATTAAATCTGCGTTGGTTTAAGCACATTTTTAAAGATCGATATTAAATTTTTTTATGCTTTATTCTGTTTCGTTTACATTTATTATTTCTATTCCTGAGATTTTTTTTTTTAATCAAAAGCATAAAACAAGTTAGAGTTAATCTCTCTCTAATTTTAACAATTTTTATCTTTATTTTTTTCTTCTATGTTTCTATTGGTTAAAATAATTTGAAAATAAATGCGAAAACTAACGAAATTAAAGAGTATCCTCAAAAAATAAAATGATTATACACACGCCTATACCGACGGGGCAAAATCCGTAACAGACGGTGACAAATCAGCAGCAGCCTGCTCTTATCAAATTGATAATATATTAACTCAGACCAACTAAGCGATAGCTGCACTCCTCTGGAAGAATTCATGTACTGTATTCAATACATCAGATCAGTTGCATACTCACACCGAAATATATTGATTATTACAGACTCCCGCTACTCCCTACAATTAATATGCTGTCAAAACAACGAAAACCCAATATTATTAAAAATTCAACACAATTTACACATACCACGTACGGAAGGATGTGAATTATACTTCCTGTGGATCCCAAATCGTATTGGGATGCACGATAGTGATACAGTAGACCTTGAAGCTCGGTCTGTGGTATTTTCACCGATACCAGAATTACTCATCACCACCGTCAACATTAGTACACGTACTCATGTACAACAGTAAATAGGAATGGACAACCGACTGAATCTCATAAATAACTTTCTTGACGAGCATAAAACCAACCATTGAACCTTGGTAGCCTCCAGATAGTGCAAGCAGAAAAGGGTATTGCACCCTAAACCGTTTACCTGTGGGTGATACAGATTATCTATATATATAAAACCGCCCACCAGCAAACTATGCGGAAATTTAACAGAACCAACAGTCATACAATTCATTTACAAATGCCAAACGCTTACACCGCACAGGTTAACACACAGCATACAGGGCCCGATATACAAAATCATTTCAAACAACCCTCAATCGTTACTTAGAATCCTGGCTTTTGCTAGAGAAAGCAGACTTCTAACATACATATAAATTAGCCGCATGTCTCTTTATGCTGTAATAGCCGGCCTGGTAGTTACACACGGCATGTTGAGAGCTATATTATAAAAAAAACTCCATCTGTGCGTGCAACAACGATACCAATTATTAATTAGTACATCAAGATTTAATATTTCTGAAATAAGTTCTCCTAAATGTGTCGGGATCTATTTTTTACACCGGCATTCCTTCGTTTATTCGAAGTTGTTAGAATTTACACTCCCAACTAGGAATGTCATAAACTAAACTAATAACGGTACAAACTACACGCAAATTTCCAGGTCCGAATTCGAAATGGGGGAGCTGGGTAAACAAATCTTGTAAAATCTTTTGACACCGGTCGAATATCAATTTAAGCAACATGCTCTGTTAACGTTCTAAGTGATGGAACTTTATTTTTCGTTAATTACGGAACATTAAATATTATAATTTTAATAGATTCCTTTAATGTCCGTATTTATTACAATCTTTCTGCTTAACTTTAGTTAGGGAAACCCTTTTCATATTTCCTGTACAAATCAATTTCCGATTTTTATCTCTGAATGATTTGAAATTGATTATATTATATATATATATATAATATAAAATCGCTGCTGGTTGCCATAAGCTAATTTTTCATACATATCGCTAAATTGTTTATGTACTGATATGCACGTTAATAAATATATATCACTAATTAACACGTTTAAATAAATCATAAATCACTTCAATAAACAAAACTCTTTGCCTATTCAGCAAACGTTCGATTAATTATAATTCAATTAGATTAAAAGTTACACATACAATCATAAATAATTAGTTGTTACTGACATATAATTTTACTTTAGCACTGAAATGTCTGTGCATATGTATGTATATATATATATATATATATATATATATATATATATATATATATATATATATGTCATTCTTCTCTTTATGTAAAATACACTTAATGAAGTGTAATTAAGTGACAATACATTTTAACCGAAATAAAATTAAACTCCTAACTAAATTTTCCATTTAGTGGAGTTTTAATTTAACTGCGAATAAAATTATTACAGCAAAATGAATAATAATAATAAGTGTTTCGAAGAGAAAATAATTTGAAGTTGTGTGTGTAATGTTTCCATGGTCCGAAGTTGATCAAATTCGATAAATAATAATAAGAAGAACAGGAGTAAGACAAGCATATGGATTATCTCCAACATTATTCAACTGCGTATTAGGAAAAATAATTAGAGAATGGAAAATTAAAAAAAAAAAAAAAAAAAAAAAAAAAAGATAAGGTATTCGAAGGATTATATTGGGTAGGAGCAAGAACGACATAGAAATCGGTAGTCTTTTGCAGACGATTTAGCGATTTTGTCAGATAACGTCGAAGATGCGATAAAACAAGTAGATATTTTAAAGGAACAAGCGGGAAAAGCGGGAAAAACGGGATTACAAATTTCTTTTGAAAAAATAAAATATATAACTAATATCATTAGAGATGCTCCGAAATATATAAGGACGAAATCCTGTAAAATTAGAAGAGTCATAAAATTTAAGCATGTGGCAGAAATGATGCAACCAAATGTGTTGGATAAGTATTATGGAAAAAGCGGGAAAAATGGAAACAACATTTCGGTTAACGAAAAATTTGCACAAGAAATCAGTGTGTCTATAAACGCATAAATCAGACATTATGATACAGTCATTAAGCCGGAATGTCCAATCGATTCAGTAAACTACACTTTGATCTTAGCCAAACGGGCGAGAATTTATTCTTAATTAACGATAATATTAAAACGTAATACGAATTTAATCATGCAATATATATATTAATAATAAATTTGTATATGAAAGTAAACAAATCAATCAGTTTAAGACTATACTAAATCAATATAAACATTATCAAAAAATGTGAAACCAATATAATGGATTAGCTTACAAATATTTTCCAGATTTAAGTGTAAGACTTAAAAACAAACCGTTCAAAGTATACTATAATGTACAATTTATCACTGGGCATGGTCGTTTTAAAACATATTTAAAAAGATTTGGCGTAACGGAAACAGAAAATTGTATTACACGTAATTTTGCGGATACCTGTTTTCACGTATTACAAGGGTGTAATGTCGATGGGATTAGATTGTAGTATGGAAAATTTAGCGGGAAGTAAATTTAATGAGTTCAATCATTTAGGCTATAGAAGAAATAAACAACGGAAAAATATATAAATTCGTTATATCAGTATTAAGAATGGCATTTGTTTAGAACTTTAATGAAAATATTAAATTTAAGATATAATTATGGCATATATTGGGAAGTAAGTCGACAAATTTGGATTAAGATTTTCGATTACAATATGTTAATTTTCAATATTATCGTATTATTATTATCATTAATGTATATTCTTTTGAAAAGAAAGAAAAAAAATCAATTCAGAAAACGGTATTAGGAAAATCCTCGGAACCAAAATGTGAAAATTAAAAATTAAGAACTAATAAGGAAGTCTATGAAATAGTCGAAAAAATAACGGATACTACGCGTAGTAAAACAAGGGCCAGATTTTACATCTTAAAAGGATGGAGTCCGGAAGGTTCTCCAAAACACTATTCGATTTTTTTGATTGAAATCAGAATTCAAGAATAAGCTGTTTTGTAGAAGTTAAAAACGACTTAGACGAAATGAAGATAGAAGATGGAGAAACGCAAAGTAGAGAACTATTTAGAAAGAAAATTGAACATTTCGAAGGTTTCAATGAAGAACAAGAAAAAAAAAACCTAGCGCAATACGGACGTATGGAAAAAAACAAGAACATCGCAGAGGATGAAGAAGTATCGGTTGGAGTGAGAAAGACGATGAATCGTGTATAAATTATTTCACGTGGTTCTTATATGAATTAATTAAAAAAATAATAATAATAATAATAATAGCTTTTGATACGTTATACACAAGGGTCAAATCATAATATCTGAAAAAAAAAACGACTTATTATATGATTAATTAATTAATAGTCGTTTGTTTTTACCGTTATTTAAAGTCAATCTCTGATGAGACGGAGTTTTATTTTTTATTTTTTTTTTAAATAGTTGGAATTATTCGGTCAATCGATATTCGGCATTACTTGTCCTGAAGATCACGCCGAATTAAGAAGGTATTTAACGCCCGACACAGAAGAAGATATTCCGGATGGTAATGATTTGTTTATATTTATTATATATATATATATTTCATTTGTTCTTTTTTATCATATCGACAACTTTGTCATAACGTACTGTAGCAAAATTTTGTTGTAAAAAGTCCTCCGATATTTTTCTATCCAACTGATGTCGTTAAACATGTTTTTATCTATATATAAAGCACTGTTTTTAATTATTTATTATTAATGTTTAATTATTTCTTCTATATTAATAACGAGTCATTCAACGCGGTAATTTCGTTAGTTACAATTGTGCGTGATACTAACTTTCCGTGTCCGGATACTTTAAGCTTTACCCCAATGTGTAGCGACGTATATTTATCGTTTGCTGCAATTAGGTCAGCTACATCACAGTTCTAATCCATCAGTGACAATTGCAGCAGGTGATCAAATGAGTTTACTCGCAGTTGCACTTATCGTCATTTTCTTCTATGTCCTATTTTAAAATAACACTCGGGTAACGTAGTTTTTATTACTTCCTTCACCTTTTTTTTTTTTTTTTCGAGTAAAATCAAAATTTTAAATAAAGGGATCTTAACTGTAAATTTTGTATCGAAACAATATGAATCTTACACGAGCCTTACTTCTGATGTGATACAATGATTTTACCTTTCGTAGAAAATATTTAATATGATATTCTCGTGTTTTTTTTTTTTTCATTAATTCTACTTCTAACTATCCAAAACAAACCTAACCTAACCAACAAACGAGATTTATTCGCGTACAAAAATTTGCGCAAATAAATGTTTTATTCCAAGTCAAAATTATGAAAATGTGATTTCTGAATCGAATAAATTATATAATATAAAATAACTTACGTAAACACTCTATTCATCGCTGGTAGTGTCCTCAGTATAGTTTTCGTGATATTTCGGACATTTATAATACTCACTCTCATTAGGAACAAATTCCCATTCACTCAGCTTATTTAATAATCTTACTTTATCATATTAATAATAATATACAGAGTTTACTTTTATAGACATGGAGAAAGCTTTTGACCGCATCCCTCATAACTTAATTTGGTTCTCTCTGAGAAAACACGGAGTTCCTGAAACAGTGAGAAAATTGGGTTCAAATACTCTATAAAGATGTAACAACTAGGATCAGATGCTCAGTGGGCGAATGTGAGGACTATCCTGTCCAAAAGGTGTACATCACGGCTCGGCATTCTCAACACTGCTGTTTAATGCGATTTTAGACGCAAAATAAGGTGGTATGGGCACGTACCGGTTCACTGATATCGGTAGCGCATACTATTCAAGTTCCTGGTAAAATACCGGTAGGAAGACCAAAGCAAAGATTACATAATGCTATAAGTTTGGATCTTAGAGATGTCGGTATTTCTTCAGATCTAGCGAACAACCGAATTGGATGGAATCGATCTATTTGTACGGAGGAATAAGTGAGTTAAATATAAGTAAAATAAGTAATAAATTTACACAAAAAAATGTAATCAATAAATTTACAAACTATTAAAATATAATAATAAATTTCCAAAGATAAAAACGAATAACAAATAACACAACCAGAAGTGGGACCCGGGATACATTATTTCAAACAATTTGTCCATTGGGAGGAACCATAACGAATACTTAACGGTCATTTATGAATAATTTTTAATTGTTAAAGGCGTACTAATCAAATAATTTTTAAAATTAATAATTTTCTACTTATTTTAATAACATAAATTTTAAACGATGTTTTAAATAAAATAATATAAAAATCGGAAGTTGAATGGCGAGTAAACATACAAAAATAAGTAACATTTCATAGGGATGTAATTAATTTTAAAATCGTTTTTTTTTTTTTTTTAAGAAATGTATAACAATTGTTCGTGCATCTCGCGCGGTAAGCATATTTAACTATTTAAAAGTAACTTCTTAATTATTTTCATAAAATAAAATATGTGTCTCTTATGGTCTTTCTGCAATATGGTCGACGTTTCGCATGAAAACACTGTCCATACGTAGCACCGCATTATCCTTTTCCTGAATTTGAAACTCATTTTTTTGATTTACAAGTACTCTGCTCAGGTTAGTAAACGCTTTATTTACCATGCCGATTCTTATATATATATCCTCTTAACCGGTCTATTTAGTTACCGGTTAACCGAGAATTCCAATTTTCTTTCAAAACGAACTTGAAAAAAAATTCCTTTTTTTTTTTTCAACTCTTTCCATTTTTGTATGTTCAACACATGTAATACTGGTGAAATCTTGTTACTGATGTTACAATAAGTCGGTAAGCTGTACAAAGATGGTAACATTTGTAAGCGAAGTATAATTTTTCGCCACTTACGTCGTTCAAGTAACAACATTATCGACGAGAAGGACTGTTTTCAATGATAAACTTTTACACTTCAAGTGAACCCTTATGAAGGACTGTTTTCAATGATAAACTTTTACACTTCGAGTGAACCCTTATGAATCACTGTTTACACCATTCTTCAAACAAGTCAATTTTGCTTTAATGAGATGTGGCGTATCGAAGTTATTGAACGCTCGTAGTTTAGCCGACTTGTCTGTCACAAAAAAAAGAAAATGAAATCGAGCAGTTTCTTTTCAATCTAGAGTTGATGATATTTCGCGACTTGATACGAAATATTTTTCAGTTTTTGTCATATTCATGAAGTAGGTCATCAATATCGGCTACATCCTTATATTTTTTTTTTATTTTTTTTTTAATAGTGCCGTGTTCTTCTTCTTGGATGAATCAAAGAATACGATGCATATTATAGAGTCCCAAATTCGTTGGCAGAGCTAATTTATTGCGCAAGAAGCTGTGATTAGTACAATTAATTAGGAGATGATGCACTGTGATGATATTGTTGCCTTAGTAGCAACGCGGAGGAAGTTAACGCTGAAGCAGATAAATGTGAGTGATAGCTGTATGATCATTGATAGGATATTAATTTTAAAGCACCTACACGCGGAATGACAAGATTTGAATGAAGAAGCATGGTTGCTGCTTGTTTGTCAGCCCAGTCTGTCATATCGTTACCTGCAATATGATAGTGGCCAGGAACACAAATCATTATCGGCCGATGTATTGGTTCAATTGACCACAATAACTTGATGATCATCTTAGCTATTGGATGTTGATGAAAGGAATGATAATTAGAGATAGATATATCAGATAGCGAGAAAGATAGCATAAAGCTCGGCAGAGAGAATAGGGTAATTAGATGGTAAGGAATAACGCACAAGGATCTCGTTGTCTGTGGGCACTGCAAATCCTAAGTTGTTTAAAAATTTAGAGCCATCTGTATATATCATCCGAATAGTTTTATATTTTTGAAGTGTAGAATTGATATTCTGCCTACATTCGGGCTGAAGAACGGTCAGGTTTAACTGAATATCTAAGGAAATCCATGGCGGCAATGCAGTTACATGATCATATTGAATCGGCGATAGCTGAATAGCAAAGTTTGCCAACGATCAGTCAATTCTACTAAAGAAACTGTTATTTGAGACGCTATATGGGTACGGGAAGATTAGGAACTGTTCTTAGATGAGAATAGAGAAAAGCAGTAAGAAAATATCGACGAAATTTCAAGCTCTTAATCTAACGGTCGGAGCAATAATGCTCCAGAACAGAATCTCAGAGATGTATCATTTATAGTTTCTAGCGATTGTAAGTGGAATTGTTTCGCATCCATTTTCTATTAATTTACTGACTTTTTTTTTTTTTTTTTGTATATGTAAACTGAACTAACCCCATGACGTACTTTTATTTCAAGTCATCAATCCATCCCTGACTATCAGAAAATATTAACCCATTCGCGACTTCAGTGTGCATTGTTTTTTCCAATTAAACTCTAACCAACGATCGATGAACAAACTGAATTTTTTATCTTATCGGTCGGAGTTCGTTTACCGAACCCGAAGTTCCAAGGCCGAAACGAATTCGCCGTTCGTAATTAAGTTGCGGGAGTTTTTGTATTCATATTTTCCGCTTATAAATTATTGTATTACCATGTGTTTTTAATTTAATCCGTTATTCGTTTGCAACTTTATGTTTTGCAGATCTCAAAAAACGTCGTAACAACTATACGCACCATTACTCTAAAAGTTCTCATCATATCGATTGTAGTAACCAGACGTTGCCGTTACAATCTTATTCTAGTCCAAACAGTAGTTCTAGTAATAGCAGCAGTAGTTCTAGTAATAGCAGCAAGAGTAGTACGTGTTCGACATTTTCCACGTTATCGGATTCTTCTTTCGCTAATGCGATTAGACAAAGGAGGTCGTTCTATTTAAGACTACGTCATCGTTGTGTCGCTCGTTCCGAACAACCTCAATACGAATTGGTTCACGTCTTCGGTCATTTACACGTACCGAAGATGTACGATAAAAAACAGTCGCGCAAACATAAAGGTATGCATACACTTTTTGAACATCATTATATACATGTTAATAGTTGAATACCAGTAATGTTTTAATTTTTTTTTTTTTTTTTTTGTATATGAAACCATTAATAAAACTTCTTAGGATATTTACTAAAGTTTAATAAACGATAAAAATTAATACCAGAAACAAGTTAAAGTTAAACGCATTTTATTTTGGTACTTTTGCCTAGTAAAATATCCGTGTTTGATCAAAATTTATTTGTAGCATGTTTAAAGTGTAATATATTCAAAAATACATAAAATTATAATGAGTAATACCAGTCCTTGATCCATGCTTATATTATGAACGTTTACTCGCGCATTGTGACTGTTACATTAAAATTAACTATAGGATTCTTTGTCATTTTAGATTTAATTTTCTCTCTTTCACTCTGTATATATATATATATATATATATATGTATGTATGTGTGGTGTGTGTGTGTGTGCATGTGATTAAAAAAAAAAACAGTAGATTTATTCAAAGCAGCAAAATTATTTTACGAGCAAGTTGAATTCATGCATTATGATTAATCCATACTGAATCGATTGCTCTAGAAGAATATGTATAAATGTTGAAGTGATTTATCAGAAACTTGTAACAAACGTACAGGCGCCATGAATAAAAGTTTAAATGGCGTATAAATAATTATAGATAAAAAGCTGAGTAATTTAATCAGTGATTATATTACGAAAAGTGATAGAATTATAATGGTTAGAATTAATTCGAACGAGATAGCAATAAATATAATTTAGATATATGGAGGCTTTGTACAAGCTACAAGAAGTAATTGATGGCTAATCAAAACGCGATTTGTTAATCATAATGGGTGATTTTAACTCCATAGTAGGTAGATCGGATAATGATGATCATCTTAGGAAAATAATGAGAAAGTTCGGTCTAGGCCATCGTAACTTTATTGGGTGAGCGGCTTATTGAAGCTCTCGATAATTAATATTACGTTCCAACATCACTCAAGAAGACTAAGTACATGGAAGTCTTCGGGAAATATATATAAAAACAAAATTGACTACATATTAATAAGTAGGCGATGAAAATCATCGTGCGCGAATGCAGTAGTCTACACGGCAGCTGATCGTGCCAGTGACTATAAATTTGTTAGTGATGAAATTCTGCGGAAACATTAAAAATCCTTTTTAAAGAGCCGAGGGTACAATTACAATCGTAGCGCAGCAGAATGTTTCCGACACAAAAAACAGTCAGAATTTTGCAGGAGTGGGAAAAACGATGCAGTCTGTAGGCGAAGAGTAGGATAGATTAAAAACCATTATAAAGATCGCAGTGAAAAAAACTGCCTATGCGATATAATCTATCAGAATGCGTAGTTTTCGACTCAAACTGTGAAGCTCATCAACGAACGAAAGTAACTGAAGACAGGAAACTCAAACATGGAGGAAAAACTAAAGATGGTCAATAATAAAATTAAGAGTAGCTCATAAAAACAATTTCTTCAGTACTATATGCGATGAAATACAGAAGCATGTGGACTATAACGAGACGAAAGATCTTTTCCAAAAAATTAAAATTTTAACATGAGTTTACAGAATTAAATACTGGACAATAGAGTATAAATACGGTTGCTTGAAAAGAAATTTTCAGGAAGTAGCGGAAACTTGATGAATGTACTGCAAAACTATATATGATTTCTCACAGACACCAGCAAAACCATTACAACGAATCCTATACATACGAAAGAGATGGTGATTTTAAAATGTAAAATATAATAAGAAGCCGTCTTCTCTGAAAATCAATAAAGCAGTGGGAGCTGATGGGATAGCCGAAGAAATATTAAAAATCACTGGAGAAATTAGAATTGATGAGCACCATTCATTATGGAACTCGGGTGAATGACCAAGAGAGTGATGCAGATCAGTGTACGTAACTGTTTTTATAAATGGGAAATGAACAAAATGTGAGAATTATAGAACTATCTAACTTTTGTCTCGTGCGAATAAAATAATGTCCCACGTAATCTATAAACGCCTGGAAAGGATATTAAAATCACCGATTCCTGAAGAACAGACAAGATTTATAAAAGGATGTACGGGAACATATCTTGAACATAAGACTGACAATAGAAAAATCTTTCGAGTATAATATGGCGGTAGTTTTGTATTTTGTAGACTACCATAAGACGTTCGACAATGTAATATAGATAGCATTAACTAATGTGGGTATATTAGAACAAATCGTATGGCTCATTGAGAGTCTGTACAAGCATAATAATAACATCGCGCCGATTGGATCAAAGATTTCAATGTGATAAATTTTATACAAAGAAGGGTGTATATGCATCCTGCCGCTCACTTTGTTCAAACTTTATGGTGAATATATTATGAGAGTAATATTAGATGAACGGGACGGCGGATGTAAGATCTTCAATTTACGTTATGCTCATGATACAACAATCGTCGCGAACAATTTGGGCGAAATGAAAATATTGCTTGAAAGGTTTGAAACTGTCAGTCCCAAATTTGGACTCGAAATACAAAAACAAATCATGATTACAGACATAAGGAACCTGTTAGCGTTTAGTGATAAGGTCTTCGCAGGATACGATGTTGTAGATAATTTTATATTCTTATGATCGCTAATTTTTAATAAAGTACCTTCAAATCAGGAAATAAAGGGCGCCGAATTCGAATGGGCCGCTGCGCTATGATGAAACCGACTAAAATTTGAAAGGATGGTTCTATTACTAAATACGCCCAAAATAAAACTTACAAGGACATTAGTATTTTCGGCATTATTGTATGCAGGCTGGATCATGAACTTTAGATAAGGTCGCCATAAGCCGAATTAACAGCTTTGAAATGTGGTGTCGGAGAATATTTCTCCGCATATCGTGGTGAATCCACACTGCGCGAGTTGAATCTGACACAATGGGTAGCTGATATTGCTGTTCTCCGCGTAATGAAATAGTTACTTCGCAACGTGCGAAATTTAGAAACATTGGCGATAAAATAGAAGGTCCAAGAAAAAAGACCAAAAGGTTTTCCTACACAACGCTGGACAGATATAATAAGAATACAATCTGGATTACTTTTTTTATCAATGTGTAAAAACTAAAGATCGGATTGTCTGACGCGCAACGATTCAGATTGCTATTTAATTACGATACTTTCTCGGGTGAACGATCTGATGATGGTGTGTGTGTGTGTGTGTGTATATATATATATATATATATATATATATATATATATATATACTCTTTAATAGTGTATGGTACTCAATTTTCAGATAACGATATAATGAATAAAATGATAATGCTAATAATATATATATATATATATATATATATATATATATATATATATATATATATATATATACAATAATAATAATAATAATAATAATAATAGAAATTGATCGTTTCTATTTAAACAACGTATGAAAATACTTCTAAACAGTAACGTTGACAGTGTAATTGTTTCGTTTTTTATATCAATACATTATCGTGAACTATTTGCCTCCCTGTTCTATAATTAGAAACGACACTGAACTATTAAAATCAATATGAAATGTTTAATTATTGAGTCAAACCATAACTCCTACGACGGTATTGTGTTTTCTTTCTTGCTTAAAGAAGTGCTTGTTTGTAATTGTATTTATTACCTTGAAACCGATACTGCATTTAGATCGGTGTCATTATTATAGGAACATTTCGTTCTATAACCGTTCCAGTCACGATGTCCACTGTACAGTGAGTTAAATTTTAATGCTAACAAAATTCGGTTGATGTGAAATGTCTCAATTTCGAAAAAGTATTTATAAAAATACATCGAAAATTATCTGTACAGTTTACCTAATAAGCGATATTATATATAAAATTTATAATTTTGTGTCAAAATTTGAAATCATCAACCTAACCTTACAAGTAGTAGCCTATCGTCATGCAATACCAGCAGCTTATTTGTGTGGTTTTATAATCGCATCAGATTTTTTTGTGCGAGCCTCCGGATAATTTGATCCACATCAGTTTTCAAATTAAATAATAATTGATAATTCTGTTTTTTTGTTCTGTTCGGACGTGTGCTTGTATATAGGTATATTGTATTTATTTTTTTTCTTTTTGTCGGTATTAGTAATTTATTTTTCCATTTTTAATATTATTTATGTTAATTAGCGTGTCGCGCGAGCGTGGTCTAGTTTTATTTTTGTTGATAATTTTATAATTATCCCTGTAAGTACGTACACTGTAATTGGCGTGTTACTGTTCTGTACGCCGTAATGTTTTGTAAGTATATAAATTAATAAATAAATTATAGCGTATAAATAATTATTCTCATCATATGTGATCTCTCTTCGCGCGTTTTAAAATTTGATTTCATTTTTATTAGTATATCATTGATAGAAAAATACTCTGTTTTTTTGTAATCGATTATAATTATTATTATTTCACGAGTGCAGAAGCGATAACTAGCGGTAACGATATTATATTAGTGGCCGTTATGAAACCATTCCGCGAAAAACGTGTTACTGAAGTGTCGCTGATAGAAGCATCTCGCGACGAATATATTACGAGACATTTGCTCGATGGTAGAATTATTTATTGCGACCACAGGTAATCCGATGTGAATTACAATTTTTTTTTTTAATTTGTTTTTTTTTATTTTGTTACTCTAATAACGAAATAATTTTCTAACAATTATTGTTATTAATTTATTTCGCATTATTATTCTTAAATTATTTTCTCGTATAATATAATTGCATCTAATATGTAAATATAGTATAAAAAATCAAATTAAACGTTGTTTACAATTCGCATATTATTATTATTATTATTATTTGGGCTCTGCAAAGTAGCAATGACAACCAACTCATTTTTTATCATTATTATTGTCGTTTATTTATATGTTCATTATTATAATTTATTATAATTTATTATTATTTATTATTTATTTACGTATTATTATTATTACTATTGTTATTTTTGAACGTATTTAGAGGTTATTGAACGTATTTATTTATTCATTATTATGATTTATTAATAATTATTATTGTTATTTTGCGATTTATTTATTTATTAATATTTTTACGATAATTTTTCATTATTTATCAGTTATTCTTGTTATTTATTTATTTTGTATTATTATATTTATCTTTAGAAAAAAAAAAAAAAATTAAATTATTGTGGAATAAACGGCCCTTAAAATATTTAATTGTTTTAATTAATTTACTATTATTTTCTAACGCCTTTCGTACACGCTTCAACGAACGTGTTGGGTATTTAATATATAACATCCAAGCGTATCTTTTTAAACACCATTTTTCGATCTATAACAGAAAAATCTACCGTCGGTATGGTTAATAAACTGATAATCTATACTAATCTATATTAATCTATAAAACTGTAGTGTCTGTGATTTGCTAATAATCACCTGATTGGGCTATTTTTATCACACATGAACGGAAAATATATATTTTTTAAATAACTGCTTGTTCCGATTTTAAACTCAAAAACGATTAAAGCAATAACGATGAAATTCGCACAGCTTATAGACTATATTATCGGATTCGCTCTAAGCTTTGTTTCACATTTATATCACAAATAGCAAAGAAATTACAATAATGTAAAATTGTAGAAAGTAGGAATCTCTGTGAAATCGTTTGAAAATTTAACAGACGTATGTACCTTCACTACCAACGTCCGTAATACAAATCATGTTTTGTTTCGTTAGGGGCGTCGACGAAATAACAGACGGATATAGTAAAAGAAACAGACAGCGATGTTGTATTAAAAACAAATAATTACATAGGCGAAGCCGTGGATAATTTCACGCCTGTTCTACATTGCCCTATATATATATATATTATATATATATATATATATATATATTATATATATATATATAAGCTAATCTTCACAAATTTCAACGTTTCGAAAATCAGTGTCGTAGGCTAATACTTAGACGACCGACGCGAGGTGCTCCGTATGTGAAGTTCTTAAATTATCGAAAAGAGTTTTTTTTTTTTTTCTCCGACTCCTGTAAACGTATAGAATACGCAATTATTAATAAAGTAGGGAAGCTCGAATAGAAGTAGCCTATAAGTGAAACGTAAAAAATATAAGCACGAGGAGATTAATCGTGTACTGTTATATAATCTATCACCGGTGTTACGAGGTTTATACTCGCACGGTGGTTTTGATAATGGTTTTTATTATGCCGTCCTAATTTTATTATAGTATGAACAATTTACACTTTTGAAAATGAATAATCCGTCGGTAGCTCGAATGCGTTTTTTTTTTTTTTTTTTTTTTTTTATCTTAGGATTAATGTTCTTTTTCGTTTGTTTATTAAATTTATCTTTTTAACTCGCATACATATATTACATATATAAAATAACAATAATAATTTCATCGAACTGTAATTGCAATATAATAATATAAACTTTTATTTAGAATCTCAGTTGTTTCGGGTTATTTGTCAGAAGAAGTTTCAGGTCTTTCCGCCTTTAATTTTATGCATAAAGAAGATGTACATTGGGTATTGATCGCTCTCAGACAAAGTAAGAATATTATACGTTACTACTATTTTATTACTATTCTATATCTCTTATTTGCACAGAGTAACATATTGTTTTTTGGTGTTTTTTTTTTTTTTTTTTTTTTCTAAATTAAATATATCTATATAATTAAACGCATTTTATACTATGGAATAATATGACAGTCGGATTAAGTTTAATGTCGGAACTCCATTTACAATCTAACGATAACGTGTCATCATTATCGTCATAATATAAATCTTAATAAATGTTAAAATTTTAGTATTTATTCATTCTTCTTAATATAACATCATTATATGTTTCATTGTTAGTATTTTCCTATAATAGTTTCAATTCACGATGTAAATTATCATATTATTAACAAGTTAGAATTTTTTCGGTTATTTCTTTTAAATTTGAAATATTAAATTTTTCAAATTTATCACTTACTAATATAGTATAATACAATTCTTTTACAACTACACACTTGTACTGTTACGTAAAATGTAGTTTAAAATACCGGTTTTTATCATTTCTTTATCGGATTATTTCGTAAATTCTGTTTTCTATTTGACTAATTTTCATAAATTGTATATATCTAAATTAATATTTTTACATTTTATATTTTTATAAATTGTATATATTTGTATATTTTTATATTTTATTTCTATGTTCACTTGATAACGATTTAACAGCCGAAAAGTTTAACTTCTTTCTTGTTGTTCATTTTTAAAAATTACTACATTCTATACTTATCAGGATCCTCCGATATCGCTGGTCTTGCGGAACTAAGTAAAAATAACGAGTATAAATTACAATAACATTAATACTTAATGGATAGAAATTATTTAATACTTTTAAATCGTTCATGAATTCAATAAGCTGGAAACTTTACTAAATTCGTGTCTGTTACATTACACGTAGCCTGTTCAAACTGAATTTCCTCGTGTATTCAATCATCGTCCGTTTGTTATTCCGATCGCAACTCTCCGCAGATTTGCCACTGTCAGACGTAGACTACGTTCTGATCATTAATAGAACTTCAATCTTGTAGAACCTCCTTATGTTCACTGTACCAATCATGGTAGCGTTAATTTGAGAGAAGATATTATTAATCATTTATTTTTTTATAGCTGCGACTAGTTCGAAAATAGACTTACGGATTTGCTCGATAAGTCATTCTCGTTAATAACGATTCGAGAATGACTTATCGAGCAAATCCGCACGTCTATATTAACGAACAAAAGTCATCGCATGTTACATTTACAAACAGACGTGCAACATGTCCACCTGTTAAAGTTACGATAATCATAGAATACCGCGAGAACAAGCGGTAAAATATCTTGGACTAACGACAGGTGCCTTACAATCTTCACGTAATTAACAGCAGGAAAAAATTTAGATCCTTACTGAAACAACCTACTGATAGGAAGGCAGTCGAAACTAAGTCTTGAAAATAAAGTTTTACTTTATAACACTATTATAGCTCCTGTCTGGAAATATGGTTTAGAAGTGTGTACGGAACAGCTGCTGAGACGCATCTAAACGAAATACAGTCATAACAAATCTAAAATATTGAGGATAAATGCGCTATATTATATAAGAAACAATCAGAACGATCTAAAAGTTCCTTCGGCTATGGAGGTATATAAGCAGCGGTACAACAGAATGCATATTAAATTTAAATCCGTTAATATCACGCATGAAGACCATCCGGATAATTCAGTTAGAAGATTAAAGAAGAGACAATGTTGCGTTGTCTAACGAATAATAAGTAGTAGTAATTAAATAACGTATTTATTAAAAAATATGTGTATATATGTATATATTTATACATGAAAAAACAACAAATATCTATTGGGACACACCGTTATTCAAAGAGAAAATTTAAATTAATTATCAATTACGTTGATGACCTAAGAGTCGGCATGCAAATAAAAAAAAAAAAAAAATTATAAAAAAAAGTCATTCTCTCTTGGTGTTTTCCTTCCTTACTGTATCTTGTTTTGATAGTTGGTACATAGGCTCGCTGTTCTTTCCGATACCGAACATCAAAATAAGGCATATATTTAACCGCGTGTAATGAAGAATTTATTACAGATATGACAACAACAGTGGACCAGCACTCCGAACACGAATGTGCAAAAATTTTATATATAGTTTTGCGTTTAGTTTAAATTTTAAAAAATGCGATTGCAGATACTTTTACATGGTTTTAGAGTGACATTTAATAAGGAGGGCAGTTCATTTGATGTATAGCGCAGAACATACTATATAACGTTGCGAAGTGATCTCCAAACACACTACTGTATAGCGGTACCACTAAAAAGGTCAGGATTCGTCGCTGATTGATATATATAATATATATATATATATATGTGTGTGTGTAAATGTGTATATGCGTGGTCGCGTTCGTAATCATGCGAAGCAAACGGCCGTGGAACTAAAAATCTGCGCGTTACCATAAATAATTAAAATATACGAGACGGACGGAATTTTTTCGAATTTAGTATAAACGAAAATTGTTAGATTTAAAAAATTAAATAAAGTAAATTCGTTTTAAAAGAAAGGTAAATTGTTTTGTTAAATTTATTTTCCTAACGATTTGATGTAATTTTACTTCTTCATTCGGTAGTGTATTGGCGCGGTGAAAGTTACGGAAGTAGTTGTTATCGCTTAAAATCTAGAACCGGAGAATTCATCTATTTGCGCACTCACGGATATCTGGAGTTTAATAGTAATTCCGATCAGTACGGTTCTTTTATCTGCGTAAATACTTTAGTCAGCCCCGAAGAGGGAAAGCAAGAAATACGCAATATGAGAACCAGATTTTCACCTTTGATCGAAAATAAAATCGAACCCGGAATTTCAGCTATCGCCGAAATGCATATACAGGTATATACGTTTATTCAAATAAGTCTATGTGCGATACAAGAAGATAATATATATATATACATCATCACGTGTATCAGTAGGCTGGTTTGCATCGTGTATTCTAATCGCTTCCATCCAAGTCTTTAATTCCGGATAAGTCGGTATTCGACTTCCTTTTAGCACTATACTGTCGTTCGTGATTTTTCCCTATGATCTTGCCTTCGATAATATCTTTCAGAATATGCATGACCTTAGCCGCTTATGTCGTCTTTTGTTGATATTTCGTAATATATTTCTTTTTTCATTTCATATTTCTAGTACCATTTTCATTTTCATTTTCTCTACCCAGATCATTTTCCGTAGACAGCGCTAATATCGCATTTCTTCAAAGGCTTCTAATTTGTCTCGATGTCTTTACTGTACCGAAGTTTTAACCGTGTCTTCGCCTACGTTAACGGACATTGTTTTCTGTGTAGTGAGTTGTGTATTTATCGTTGAAATCTGCGCGATTATTAATATCTTGAGTACAATCCGTATTATGCGTTATGGCCTGTCGTAAATGTTTGAATATTTTCACCTGTTTTATTATTTCATTTTTCAATTTTATCTCTATTTGCGGAGAGACCTTGCTAATTGTTATGGCTTATCTCTTCTTAGTATTAATCTTTATTTCATACTTGTTCATTACTGTACTTAATTTGTTTATCATTGCTGAAAGTATTTTGGGGATTGATATATATATATATATATATATATATATATATATATATATATATATATATATATATATATATATATATATATATATATATATATAATCATCGTCGTATTGTTCGTTGCCGAATGTCCTGACTAGCTATTGTACATTTATTTGTACGTAGAAAATTAGCTAGCATTTAAAGCACTATTTATATGCAACGCAGATGAGTATGCATATGATGTTATACGAAGTGTGGTGCCACTGTCTTCTCCGTCATAATTAAGAATTAAATCATAATGAAAACTTTCGTGTTAGTTTCGAACCCCCGACCGTCAAGTGACAGTGGAGCACTAGCTATATATATATATATATATATATATATATATATATATATATATATATATATATATATATAGAACGCGTCCAAGTGTACCTAGGTAAATAAAAATCATTGAAATAAACGCTGACTATTACAAAAATAATTTCACAATTTGTTGATACACCTAGGAAAACGCACGATGCGACTGACACGTTGTAGTCACTTATGACGTCAATCAATTTATTTCTAAATATTTTGATTTGTTTATATATATATATATATATATATAACTTATTCGTGTAAGAAAGTATATATTTACGTGTCAGTTCTGGTTTTGTATATATGCGACGATTTAATATTAACTCCCCAGCAGTGATTTTATATAAATTGTAATTTTTTCAGCGTACTATTTGAAACTAATAGTGCAACGGAACGGCCGTAAGTTAATATGTTGGTCGAATATAATTGACGTATATAATAATTGTGATATGGAAAAAAAGGACTACTACGGAAATATACAAGAGTATATTGAAGATATTATAAATAATGAAGAAGAGAAGATTAAGTATGATCACTTAAAAAGAATTGAGACGTAATAACAGGAACAGTTGTTGAATACTTCGATAAAAACTCTAGAAAGTAAATTGCCTGGTTCCGAGAAGTTGAGAAAGATGTCGAGTAAATTAACGTCGCTGAAAGAAGACACTATGAATAGGATCAGGTTCGGAGTTAATACTTTCCAGGGCTTTGAAGAAAAAGTGAAGAAGAAAACTAGTAGCGTTAAATAAACAGGTGAAAGGAAGAAAAAACACAGCGAGGCAATATTAAACTAGATTATAGCAGAACAAAAAAAAAAAAAAAAAAAAAAAAAAAAAAAAAAAACGGCGCAATCGAGTTAATAATTTAAAAACGAAGAAACGGAATTATTGATGGTAAACGTCTTCTCTACTGACATTTTTGGGATTCTTCTATATTTCAATAGAATAATTCGTTTTTTTTGTTTTTTTTTTTTTATCTTCCACTTCGATCAATTTCAGTGTACATATAGGGTGACCCAGAGAAGACGGACAGTTTTGTTTTTTGATTTTTCGAATAGCGCAGTTGGTAACACCGCTCCAACGCAAACTGTATGCTCCACGTTTACACACGAGAAAGATTCGTTTTTGTCGCGGTTATTATTATAATGAGAAGGATTTGCGTGGAACGTTATTT
The DNA here is from genome assembly GCA_032883995.1 of Coronaproctus castanopsis. Lineage (NCBI taxonomy): Eukaryota > Metazoa > Arthropoda > Insecta > Hemiptera > Monophlebidae > Coronaproctus > Coronaproctus castanopsis. Next base: position 60,571,433 of record CM065054.1, read on the forward strand.
TCGGCGTGAATCGATCACGATAGTGCAAGGAGAGTTTCGAAAAGAATTCAAAGTTGTTGTTTTTTTTTACGCGGGGATACTTTAAGAGCCGCATTTACGAAACGCGTTAGATCTGTAAGACCTGAAAAGTAGTATTTCTAAATCTTCAATGACCTATGTTCGGAAAAGTGTTGGAAAATTTTATCATAGTTTTTGAATTAATAAAAAAAAAAAAAACAAAGCTGTCCGTCTTCTCTGGGTTATACCGTATATATTCGGCGCGGCTGATTTTTGAAGTTCATCATATTTAATATCAGCAGCCGAACGTTCTGCAAAGATTCCGGTTGACAACTTCCTATCTGTTAAATATAAACAGAATCACGTTCGCGTGAAATTTTAAATTAATTTTACTGATTAAACTTTACGTCGATTTATAATACTAATTGTTCGTTATTATACTTATTATTATAGTATATAATATATATATATTTTACATAATAATTTTCGATACTTATTCCGTCGAAATGTAATTCGTTTTATACTATTTTTCAGAATAAATCTTACATAGAAGACAGTGCACCGTCGACCGAAGATCCGGCCGAATTGAGAACTGCTATTCAAGTTATGATCTCTAACATTCCTCCGATTACTCACGGCGCTTTTAAAGACGACATACAGGATGTTGAAAATGAACAATTTTACAAAATTCGATTAATATCGAAAGCTTTACCACCCGTGTCGCAATATCCCGTTAATATACAAGTGGACCGACAAAAAAATATGGATAATTATTGCGCGCTTTCTTCTTCAACGACATCATCTTCAACATCGTTAGCTTCGAAATCTCCTCCGATTATATCCGGACAAACTAAATCTATCCAGAGCCCTTACGACTCCGTTGTTTACATCTCAAATAGTTCATCAATCGATATAACATCTCCCGCTATTACTTCTCCATCTATCGTTACTGCGTCGTTCCTATCATCGAGACCTCTCTTAAATGTATCATCTATTACTACAAGTACTGGCTATACTACTACTACTACTACTACTACTACTACCACTAATAATAATAATAATAATAATAATAATAACACTATTACTACAATGACTACAATGACTACTAGTACGTCGGTAACGACTACGAATAATTTCTGTATAGTTTCTACATCTCCGTTATCTTCGCTAATGTTACGTCAGAATCGGCCTTCTGTTTTACGTATCGCCTCATCTAATAATATCTGTAACCGACCGACCACACCGCTTTCGCTGTATACAACGGCCGCTATTAAGAATAATAATAATCCTAACGATAATGAAGCCGAGTCTCGGCAACAAATTTTAGTAGCTTTAGGAGATTGTCATCAAATGATTAGTAGTAGCAGCAGCAGCAGCATCGGTAATTGTTCTTTATCGAACGGGTCGGCTATGAAAAATTTGAAGTATACTTTCGTCGGCGGTAAACAAACAACAAACTGTAATAGCAGTAATAATAACAATATTATTAATATTCGTAACATTAATACTACTACTACTACTACTAATAATAATAATAAAGCTGCTACGAATGATACTGATACGTGTCATAACGTATCATCTAGTAGTAGTAGTAGTAGTAGTAGTAGTAATAATAATAATAATCAGTTTTTAACGTTAACGAAAAACTGTTTAAAAAGATCTAACGCGGACGTTGTCTCGTCTTCTTCGGTTATAATTCCGGTAAAACGTGTCGCACTAAACGAAAATTCGACTATAAACGAATGTAATAATAATAATAATAATAATAATAATCAAGTGTCTGCGTTTATTTCATCGGCACGATTAAAACAACCGCAACAACGTGTGATACTTTTATCTTCGACGACCGATCAAAGCAATACGACGACTACGTTTAACGTTAATTTACCGTGTACGACTTTTCAATTATGTAAAACGATCGATTCGAAATCCGCTGTAAATTTTCCACCGGGTACTTCGTTACAGCTCGATCGTACGATTCAGCTAATCGGTACGTTCTACTACAGCTAATTAAACTTATTATTAAACATGTTTTTTGTTTTTTTTTACACATTCGAGACTCCATTTACGTGTAATCCATCGAAGAGATTCGAAAAAAGAAGCTGACATAATTTTCGAAGTGAAACTTCTATTGGCACGATGTGTATCGCGAGTTAAATCGTTGTACATGTAGGCACATAGGCAGGCCTATTCTCGGTAAATTGTCCAGCTCATGGGAAAATCAACGAAATTACCCGAACAGATTCAGTACGTTACCCCGATACAATTATTGACTACATACGGACTAAAAAAGCTATACCATCGTTCGTGCAAAATTTCTACATCCGTTGTTAGCGCGGAAATCTGTTATAAATTCAGCGACTAAACGAACCGTGTATACCTGTTAATGATCGACTCCTATTTGGCGTTATTAGAGCTGCTATACGAAAGTACCTGTAAAAGTAATCTTCGACGAATACAACAGCAACAGTCGAAGATACTTCGTACGATCACGTCAGCTCCAGTCTACGTCTTCTGACATTACATAAATGATTTTAATATTCCATAATATTTCAGTGACATACACACTCGACGATACGAGAGATTATTTGACAAGTTCGAAAACGGCAACGGATCCCATCATCGGCGGGATCCATTCAACAAGTCGACATACCGCTAAGGTGCCTGAGAGGAGAAAGTGGTGCCGCGGTGCTATTACGATATTAACGAACTCCAGTTTTATTTCTCTTTCCTCGGACGATTGTCTTTAACTACTCTATTTGATCTCAATTTCATTCTCGTCCTATTATTTCTTTTCTCACAAATCTTATACGCTTCAAGGTAGGCACTTTAGATTAATACCTGTTCTTTTGTTGATGACGATATTAATTGTATGCTTAAGTTTTAACTTTTTCCGTTTTAATTAAATATTTATATTATCGCCACGTGTTAACAATCGATCGATGAAATAACGCGATCTGTTCGTTATTTTAATTATTTTTTTTTTTTTTTTTGTTTTTTCAGATAATTTTCAAGAAAAGTCGCAAAGGGACGAGGTAAATATATAATTAAAGCGTGATTTATTTTTATCCATTATCGAAACGCTACCTTTTCTTTATTATGTAACCGGTTTAACGTAGTTCCGCTTTATTACGTTATTTGTTAGTAGCTCTAGTTCGAGAGAAACAAAAACCGATTGCAAACGAGAGATTATTTTTAAGGAAAACTGTTCGTTTATCTTTTTATTCGTTTTTCCTGGCAGTAGAAGAAGAAGAAGAAGAAATATATATTTACAAAACATATAAACAAAATCATGAATCATGAATACATGAATAATTGAATAATGAAGAATGTTAAGTACCTTATATATATATATATATATATATATATATATATATATATATATATACCTTAACAGTTAACTTACTAATCTATAACTACATCTAATGTATATGTAATAAAATTAAAATTTGAAACGTAAAATTTAAAGTTTTAAACTTTTAAGTACGGGAAAAAATTAGAAAAAAAAAACCTGCAAGAAAACAAAAAAAATAAATTATAATTATAACTATTAAGTAAAGAGGGAAAACGCGTAGTAAATAGGAAAATAATTCTTAAACGAGTAATCTATAATTCTGCGGTGTTTGTATTTAGAATATCGTACGGTGAGACTATAATCGCCTATAGTGTTAATTAATGCGCTGTCACGCATTATATGGTAAAATTTACTAGATAATTTGTTTATATAGGTAAGTGTATCTAAAAGTTTAAGCTGCGAATGCATATCACGCAATTTAGTACATCTAGGGGCGTTTAATACTGCAGCAGTGGTTACAGCTGTAATTTTTTACGAGTACTGTTGGAAACCGAAAACCAAACAGGACAGGCGTAAGTTAATCGGGGTAGTGTATAATAACTTTTTGTTTGAAATAGATAAAGAAGAATGACGATTAAAAATTGGTGAGAGTATCGAGCGCGTTGTCGATGCAGTTAGTAATATTGTCATTGAACGATAACAATCTAATATGACTGCTAAGTATCGAACTTGCGTCGACCACTGAATACATTTACAGCATCGATTATAACGTCAGGCAACGTTAGTGGGCGTCGTCTTGAAAAAAGTATCGCCTCCGTTTTTTTCTGTGTTTATTTTCAGTCTTCAACGTTTTTGTGGTATTTAAAGACAGAGTTATTTTGCAATCTGTTAAGTATAGAGTCTGGTTTATGAGACGCACAATATAGGGCGAGGTCGTCAGCATATAAGGCGATATTAATATGAGGTAGTTTAGGGATATCGTTTATTAAAATTAAAAATAAGTAAGGCCCTACTGCCCTGTGGAACCCCTGAGCAGTAAAATCTGATACCGGATTTATGGTTAAGATGGGAAACGTAAAAATTTCTATCGATTAAATACGAATTTATTAATTTCATTAATGATAAGGGAAATTTAAATCTAAGTAGTTTATATATAATTCCTATGTGCCAAGAAGCTGAATCAAATGTTTTTTCAATGTCAATCAATAATAAACCGATATGTTTATTAAAATTAAAGTTGTCGATTATGTAATCCGCTATTCGAGCAACCTGATGTATAGTGGAACGGTTGGCTCTAAACCCGAATTGCTCCTGAATAATAATATTATTTGTTGTAGAGAAAGTTTGCAATCGGTGTAATATAACCTTTTCAACTATTTTACGGAGAGTACATAGTAAACTAATTGGTCGAATGTTATTGATGTTTGTAACGTCACGACCCGGTTTGGGTATAACTATAATTTTGGCTGTTTTCCAGGGTGTGGGGAAATACGCAGTTTTGATAACGGCGTTGGTGATTTTGGTAAACAATTGCCTTACGAGGGAGCTGCTTAATTAAAATTGCAGAAAGCTGATCATCACCATAGGATGCTTTATTTGCTAAAGATTTGATATATTTAGTAATTTCAGATGGTGACGCAAGTAATATCTCTGCTGAGTAAGTGGAAGGGGCTAGTTGACGTGCCACCACTTTACGTATGTTATAGTAGTGTGAACGCGGAACTAAGTTATTATAACGATTACCAACACCGGAAAAATGTGAAGCCAGCAATTCTAATTTGTCACGTACTTTATATAGCTGTTCATTTGTTAGTGGATCGATAATTGGTGGTAGTAATTGGTTTCGTTTTGTTAAATATTTGTTCGCTTTCCGTAAAGTATTATTACTTGGAGAAAGAGTCGTTAAAAAGTTGCTCCATTTACTATTTTTCCAGTTCATTAATAAATGAGAAGAAAACTTTAATAATAAATACATACACCTCGAATATACATTGGGGTAAATTTGTGTTTAGTTGACTGTCGTCTGTAGTAATTTTTGAGAGATAAAATTCTTTTTATATAAGGCCGAACACTGGACTTAGAATGATATCCAGAAACAACAATCTTTTTGAATACTCGAAGCAGCTGCGTTTGAAACAAGTTTACTAAATTCCGTTACACAAGTGTCAATATCATCGCAAGTATGAAGTCTGCCGAATAAATTTATGTTTTCATTAATGTGTGTTTTGAATAGATTCCAGTTAGCTTTTTTATAAAGAAACATTTTTTTTAGGTGATATTATTGTACTGTGTTTGACATTAGGTGTAATATAAGATAGAACGGGATTATGATTAGAAGACAACAGTGATAATGATGTAGGTATGGTAATATTGTGGAAGTTTTTAACTAATATTAGGTCTATTATACTAGGTTTTTTAATTACGTTGTGCTGGTATATATGTAGGATCAATTGGTGACAATATGTGAAAGTTATATTTCAACGAGGCTTCAAACAAAGACATTCCAGCATGGTTGCTATTGAAACAGTTCCAAGATTTATGCTTACAATTAAGAGCACCTATAATAATAGTGGAAGTGTTCGTGCCAAATAATAATTTTAAATCAGAGTCGAAGAATTTTATATTATTTTTAGGGTTCCGATAAACGCATATTAAATTAACGATAGATCGATTAATACATATTTGGATACCTATTGCGTGAAAAGAATTTAGATGGCAGGTAAGACGTCGTGCTCGATTCTATTACGTAAAAGCCACTCCCTCGCTGCGCCTGTTTTTGTCTACCCTATATATTCTATAACCTGCGATTTTAAAATATATTTTACTATCAAGTTTAGTTTCGCAGATAGCAGCAATATCTACTTCGTATTCTAGTTAAAAGTGTGTAAATTCATTAATTTTAGGATAAATTGAATTAGCATCCAACCAACTAGGCTTATATTTTCGTTATCTATATTTCGATTCATTTTTAATTATTAATATTAGAAACATTGCATAACAGTTTCGACAATAATCATAAATTTGGAAAAGGGATCGGCATGATTAGATGCCGACAATCTTCTACAAACTTGTTTGACGACCGCCAGTAACTTACCGACATTTAATTGCTTGCAAACGTCAATTAATTCGGAGAATGAAGAGGAATTGCTGCTCTCCGCATACACCGGGTTCTTACCACGTACAGTCTCAGCGTACGATCTTCTAGGGAGCGCGTTAACAACTACTACTACCGTTATTTGTATTAACATTAAAATTATTTTTATTTATATTCCGAGAAATATTAACACTAGTAGTTACATCGTTAGAATATGATTTTAAATTTGTAAATGTAACTTGTCTTTTGGATTGAGCTCGGGAAAGAATCTTCTTACGGACCAAGCAACATGTATCTCATTAGCAGCATGCGGTGAATTACGCACATTTCTGTTGAGAAGATGTACATTCGCGACTGTCGTGGTCCAAGCCACATTTTACACATTTGCGCGGCATATTACAATTGGAAGAAACATGTCCGTACAACTGGCATCTATAGCATTGTAACACTCCCGTCCTCGGTTTATCTCCCAGCGTACAACACAATGTTCGATAATATTATAGTTTAAGACCTTCCTGATATCTGTGCCGTGTGGAAAAGCAACAAGATAAATGGGAGGAGAAGTGTCGGACTTTTTATTGAAAGGAGTGATCGAGTCGAACACAGTAAACGAGGATATCGTGTCAGAAATAATAGAAATAGGTAAATCAACGGGTAAAAACCTTTAAGCACCATTTTTAGTGTCTTACCGTTTGCCGGTAAATGCGTATAAAAAGCTGCATTATTCGCTCGCAGCGAGTTCTTTAATACATCGTAATCGTCCGTAGTAGTGGTATAAAGAAAATACTTATTACCGCGTACTCGAATTTTGTATTTTGACAAGTACGCTGTATATCAGCGTACGTTTCAGCCCCTTTACTTAGCACAATAGGCGGAATTTTTGGATTCTCGTTAACAGCGGCTATAAGGCAGTACGCACTGTGACTTATCAACCGGTAAGGTAGAAAATCTGTTTTTATTATTAATGAACACGTTTACCTGATTTTCTTTTATAAGAATTACTTTTTCCTTTTCTGTCGCGTTGATATTCCCACACAACGTTGTCGTCAACATCGATGCTCTCCATCTCGCCATCGCTGGATCGAGGTGAAGGGGCTGTCGATGTACTCGGCTGCGGACTACGTGTAGAAGAGGCAGACTTGACGTCCATAGTTTTACGCTGCTTTATCGGAGAATGAAGCAGAGTCATGTTTCTATTAGTGCGCTAGCATCAACGGCGAGTACTGGTTATCGCACGAAAAATTAACAATTAGACACACGCACACTCTATTATAATTACAAAATAAAAACTACGAAAAGATAACAATGAGAATGAACGCGTTAAGCGAAGAACTTTCATCGAAACAAGTAGATAAATTAAATAAAAAAAAAAAAAAAAAAAAAAAAAAATGGCAGTAAATAAGAATTCAGTTAGATAGGTTACTCGAGTAATTGGAAGTGCATCTAGGAAACCACTTTTAGCTTTTCGGTCGTCTGCTAGATTTGACTGGAAAATCTATAGTGAACATTCTCGGTGTACCAGTGGATTTTGATTGAACTGAAGTTTCTCATAGATCCGTCGGTATTGTTAGACATCCTTTACATATGGAACGCGTGCAATGTGTCGTTCGATACATAATAAGACGCAGATACCATTGTACGTAGAATTGTGTGATATGTTGTTATATTTATACGAAGGTTACTTCGGCTCGTTGTTTCGTATAAATTCTAACCCATCATACTGTAACGATATAGACATTCCGCTTTACGGTCGGGTCTAGTTATAGATTTTACCGTATTTTCCAGATAAAACGTTTATATTTACATGACGAAACTAACTTTCGTAACTTACAGCATTACATTATCCTTTATTTTGATCCAATATCATCACCATCATATTATTATTATTATTATTATTATTATTATTATTATTATTATTATTATTATTATTATTATTATTATTATTATTATTATTATTATTATTATTATTACGAACAATGCGGAATATAGAAATTTTTTAAAGTTGAACAACGAAAACGTAGTTAAAATCTTATATAACAACACCGCAAAGCTTTTCGGTTATTGCGTCACATGCACTTGATATGGTGACGTACAAAATTCATATGTAACAACGTTGAGTGATTATTATTCGAAAATCATTGTTACGAAAATAAAACAACGTCGATAATATTTTGCCGAAATTATAAAATTAAAAAAAATATATATTGTAAAAATAAAAAAAAAAAACTACTAGACATAATGTAAATAATAATAATAAAAAATAGATTTTTCTTTTTTAAATTTAACGATAAATTTCGACGCGGAATTAATTTTAATATTTTTTTTTTTTTATCGTGAACGAAAAGTTTCTATTTTTTACGTGTTTTATAAATTTCATGTCGCCGATTTATCGATTGCGTCATTTATCGCATTCGTTTAACCAGATTATTTTATAATCGAATCTGTTTTTTCCCTTCGCTATTTTTTGAAATATTGTAAATCCAAAATTAAACGTTCTTTATATTCTAGTTTTAGGTTCTTTTTTCTTATATATTTTTTTATAAATTGCGTATATTTTTATATATATATATATTACATCCACTTGATAACGGCTTAATAGCCGAAAAGCTCCGTGGTCTTTTTATATGTAAAAATTCAACGATTACAACTAATTTTTTTGTCGTTTAATTTTTCAATATATTCAAAACGTTGTTCGAAATGTGTAAATGATTATATTTATTTTCCTAATTTCGATGATCGAAGAATTATAACCGTTTTTAATAAAGTAGAACTATATTCGTTTCTCGGTTGATTAAAAACGTTTATTTTTTAATTAATTTAAGTTTTCGGTCGATGTAGAAATTTAAAAAATAAAAAAAAAATCGTTATTCGTGAGAAAATTAACATTTTCAATTTTTCAATTATTCGGTTGTCGTTTTTTTCGTTCGGTTATTTCAAAAGGGCTATAAATCGTGTAATTCGTATGTAATGTACGTTCGGCAATACGGTTTCAGTCTGGCAATACGCCGACTAAATGACCGTATAGTATTTCGAAATGAAAAATTGTATACGGTTAATATGAAAATTAATTTCGTCCGCATTCCCGAGAGACATCCGTGACGACGTATCTCACACCCGTTCTTCAGATACTTTCAGGACCGACACGGAGCTTTCTTAGAAATATTGAGAGAAAAACCCGTCCACTCGACTTTTATATTAGGTATCGGCGATATACGCTGGTCGAGGTTGACGCGTTACTATCGAATGAATTACGGCGCCTATGAATATAATATAGATCTGTCACTTTTGCGTTAACCTTTCTCTTAGCGTCGCGATATTAATTTCAACAAAATCAATACTATTGTACATCGTCTCGATGTATTAATCGATTTTATCGTTAAATCTGATCTCTACACTCCGCCATACTTAAGTAATTGTACATATCTAGCAGTTATTCGTATAAATAAAATTATTAATATCTACTGCATTTAAATATCCGTCATTATGACGATAACGTGATCATTTCCTTCGCATCGATAATTCAAACGTATCCGATAAGGTATTAAATTACTAATAACGAAAAAATACTCAAATTTATTGTAGGACGATGAAAGTCGTATTTTTATGTGTAGTTTTCGTAAATTTTTTTATTTTAAATTTATTTTTTAATTTAAAATGATATAATAGTAATAATAATTATTATTAATAATATATTTTTCATTATCGAGCATTGTTCGGAGATATTTCGTTTTAACGTATTAATTTTCGACCGATTCCTTAAATCTCCATATTTTGAAATAAGTCCCGATTTTTCGCTAGCTATTATAGGGCGTATTTTGTCGTGTTAACATTTAAAATTGGTCGCGATTATGTTGCGATCATCGCGACACTTTGATACAAAAATAGATACGATCCGCGTATACACTGCCTTTGTGGTACACTGTAATTTCGTGTACTGATTTGGCCGCGTACTATGGTTAAAAATTTCCTATTCCCCAAATAATAATAATAATAATAATAGTAATAATAATGAAATGACAGACAGAAATAAAATCATAAAGACGGATTATTAAAAAGTTGAAATTTTATATAGATTCGTTAGTATGAAATAATTTCTTAAAAATTATTTATTCGCGAAAAAAGTGATATTTTCCAGTTTAAAATTGAATATTTAATTAAAACATTACGCGACCGGGAAATTCAAGACTAAAGCTATAGTTTCAAACCGGTTTCAGTGGGACCGGAATATCGTGCCGGATTTTGATGAAATGGTTATAAAGATTTTTAATATTTATTTTCATTTTATTTGTAAAATTGTGTTTTTTAAAAAATTTTGTGGTTGTATATTTTTATATTTTATATTTTACTTTTGGACATCATACATCGCAATAGTAAATGAAAAATTTAAAATTCCACCAGTATACAACTTTTACAGAATCTGGAAAATAGTATTGAAGAAAAAATTAATATAAAAAAAAAAAACTAAATTAATAAACAAATATATCGATATTAAATTTCAACAAATCAAAAAACAGACCGACAGAAGCAGACATCATTTTTGGATCATCATATTTTCACAATTACCATCACATATTTTTAAGTAATTATATTTAATTTATATTTTTAAAATTATGATTTTTTAAACATTTTTCACTTGATAATGGCGTAAATAAAGCTTTGTGTTTTCCTTAAGAAAATAAATATTAGTGATTTAACTAATTTTCAATTGATTTTTTATAAATGTAACAGCTTTTTAAATGTTTACTTCTTTCGATTTTTGTTTAAAAAAAAACTACACATCCCTACATAATCGTCTAGTTCGTATGACTATCGAAAAAAATTATTCGTTTTTATTTTAATTAAGAAATAAAATGCTCAACGATGCCTCATTTACTAAAAACTAAATTCATAAACGGCGAACCATCATAATTAATTAGATCGTATAATAACGCAGTATTTTTAATCGTGCGTTCAAGCTCGTACATTATTTGGTGTTACGGTTAAGATTAAATAATAAAAAAAAAAAAAATTAAATAAAATTTTAACGTTCGCACGAAAATTATACAAAAATATAAATTCTCGAAATATGAACTAACATTAATCGTATGAAAATATTTTTATTTATTCTTTTAAAATTCCATTACACACACACACATACATACATACATATATATACAAAATTCGTACTTGCCTATATAATATAGTTAAATAGGGGCTATTATTTTATTGTTACGATCGATATAATTATTAACTAGTATCAATTCTCGACTTCGCTATTATATTCATTCTCGCGTTTGATTAGTACTTCAGCCATCCAGCGCACACGTCTCGACGCAGATGTCCGATTTACGAAAACATGTGTTTTTCGCCTAGCACGGTAGTTTTCTTAACTCTAACATTAAATTTGTTAGTCTATGGCTTCTTGTTAACATGTTCTAAAAACCTGCGGATGTAAATTCGCTACAGAGTCTTCTATTTATATGATGCGTCGTTTGTTTTGGATTTCCGCACTGGCACCGTTATTATAAACAGTTTCTACATTACATATCCGCACCTCTGGTTCTAATTCTATCGTCATCCGTTGTTTCCTAGGTAAATCCGATACTTCGGGGGGTTCGATAACTAAATTGGAATTTATTGTATGTGCTACAATCTTTTCTCGTGTTATTTTCCATCTATTAAAATATCTTATATCTTCTGTGCTAATAATTCATCCATTATGTGATTTTTCTGGATTCAAGTCTCGATAGTGGTGCAGATCTTACCTCTTCAGATGTTGGCAGTTCGGGATACATCTGAAATTGATTTCTATCTCCGAATAATAATACATTCTACCACGGTAATCGTCGTAAAATGAGAGATACCCCGGTACTCTCAATTTACGCTAGCCTACCGCTTGCAGATGCGTCACTTTGCAGATTGATAATGAGAACTATTGTTCGTTTCGGCGGGGGGGGGTCGAACGAATGTCAAGAATAGCGGCAACGAGAAGTTCGTCGTTAGGATCAATTACACGTTCAATTTAACAACGACGCGACGGAAGATCACGGCTCTTATTCGGCATAAATATAAAACTCAGCATCACGAACCGGCAGTCCCATCTAGTATGTCACGTTTGTGGGCCTAGAACAAGAACAATTGATGTATCGAAAATACTGCAAAGCAGCATGTAAGATTCACTTTATAAAACTAGTCACCTGTCTCCGTCATCTAGAATGAAACGAGGTAACGACGTGCAGTTTGCAATCCTGATCTCGTGCGTTTTTAAAATTACGTTTTGACCTTTAAATTATTACGCTCGCCGTATAACCGCGCTGCATACGATGTATGCATCCTTCTTCATTTTGATAATTGACACATATACTTCTAGATAAGTTGTCCACGTTTATAGAAATGTTTAGTTCCCGTGTAATCGTGTTGAATAAACTGTAATAAAAGTATAGAAAAAGGGGAAAAAAATCAACGTACTCTCAAACAGTAACTTTTTCCCCCCGACCCTTTGACCAGTTTAAGCGGATTGTTCAAACTATACACTTATATAGGATTCAGAATAAGCTCTTCAGGTTGTATTAACAGCGTATTCTTCGTTGATATAAGTTCAGACAGATATTTCTATTTTTACTGATTCTTTGCAGTCGTGATGTTTTATTTCTGTATTCAACACACATACACAAACGGTATAAGACTAGTTCCAATTTTCAACGTTGTTCTAGACGGTTTATTACTTTATATTCGGAAGATGACTTCTCGTGCTAACGACGATTAACTAATAACGTGGTCGATCTTACGATAAAGTTGTTTATCCGGTTTACGTATATGCATACGAGAAGTCATTCGAGAATTTTCCTCGATAAATACTGTTAGTGTATCGGAAAAGCGAGAACGCGAAATTAAATAAAAGGTTCGAGCCGGCTTATCAGTTGTGTGAAGGCGCGCTTACGTTGGATGGTTAAAGGTTATAATTCGGAAACTGTTTAACACTTTCAGTCGTACAATTATAAAATTTTAATGTAAAATTATAAATTTTATACAGGTATTTCTGCTTCTTAGATGAACTGTAGATAATTTTTTAACGTATTTATATAAATACGTTTAAAATTGATTTATTTCACGCGAATTGGAAAATATAAAATTTGTTAGCATTAAAATTTCACGTACCATATTATAGTAGGGTTAAAAAATTACATAAATATTTCGATACAGTTTTAACGAAATAACGTTTGTAACGTTTCGTCGGGGATTGTTGAATATTTCCTGTTTTAATTTCCTAGTTATCAATTGAAGTACACCGTGTAGTATTTCTCTAGCGCTTCCTCGGTGATATATATAAATATATATATATATATATATATATATATATATATATATATATATATATACGTTTAATTGAAAAATTCAATAAAACGAAATATTTTTGTTTGGTTTAATTTTTAAATTACTACTAGTGCTGTATTTTAAAACGTAGTCATAATTTTACGACTGCTTTTTCATATTAGACGGAAAAGTTCGAAAACTAACCTTGTCGCTTTACTCGGAGTGATGGATTGTACGATTGTATTTACATTTTTCCTTATCCGTTTGCAGACTATTTATTTACACGAGGTGTACAATCTGTTATGTGTTTAGGTTGTTAGACTGTTGAACAGCGCGAGTGACGATGTGGAAACGAGTCATATTAGATTGGAGTCCTGTATGGAGATGCAGGGTGCTCAATTAAGCTCTATAAAAGAAGATCTTGATACGGTTTCTTATACTACGGACGGTAATCAAGTTTATATTCACGCTGGACTTACCAAATTAAAAGTAATCGATATATATATATATGTTTTTATTATTTTTGTACTTTTTACTCTTTTTTTTTTTAATTTTTTTTTCTTTAATTCTACGCGTTGTTCTTTTAATGGTAGTCGTGGTAGAAATAGTTTTTTTTTTTTTCTCGCAGGAATAAAATTTTCAGCTGGACCTTTAGGTAACCTTTTATTCGTCGAGTTCTTTGTTTTTATTTATTTGATTAATATTATTATTATTTTTTTAAAATCTAACTTCGGTTGATACTTTTTAATTGTGTCGCCGTTTTAGAGTGTTGTAATTCTTTCGTATACCGCTTAACTATAATGAAATTCCTTAACCCTTTCGGTCATAGTGTTCCCAAATTAAATCTTTCAGTCATCGTGTTCACTGTGAAATGTTCCAAAGTTATCTAGAGTTCGCCTAAAAAAAGGGAGTATCGTATTATAAACTACTGTTGTAAAATTTGTCGGTTTGCGTCAAAATAATTTTTGTAATGTATCACTTAAAGTGTTAACAGACTTTAGTTAAACTAAACGGATAAAATATTCGTAGTAGAAACTCGCTTGAGGAAACCACGTCGCAAACGTACGTACAGAATTTAATCGCTAATTTCGAAAATTCGATCGGCTAATTATCGATGACATCTAAGACGATATTTAGACACAGTTTTTTCTCAGATTTCAGAAATAATACAACAGTTTCATATCAGTTTAAAGTCTCGTTTTACGTGGTCTACAGAGATGCCATCGAGTTCGTCGTTATAGCGTAACAAAATCGATTAGCGCTGGATGTTGCGAATTTTAATGAAACACCGCATAACGCCGAGATCCGAAATTAAGATTTACGTATATCGATAAAAGCGATAAAACATCGTATAAACTGAACTTAGACGACTTGAACTTTCTATGAAACTTTAATTTGTTGTCGATTGGAAAAAATGTATAGAAATAAAAAATTTCCCTTTGCGGTTTTTTGTTTTTTTTTTTTTAAAGTCAACCGTCTCCGTTTTCGAACCACCGTCGTGTTAGACATTTCTTCTCTTTCGCGTTACAGACTATTTCGGATATAATGTAAATGCATCGAAATAAAAGACAAATTTTATATCTATGCCTCGAAATATGTACATAATAAAATTTCTTCGTCGACATTTTCGTAAATTTCCTTCGATTTACCAACTCTTATATTCGGATTTGATGATTTCGGAATAATTCGTCAAAAGTTCGTTTCTAAATGATGCCGTATTACGGGTAGCTTAAATGTCCACATCCAAATTCTGTAACCACTCTATGTGCTTCATACTGTTCGGATATCCTACCGTACACGGCGACTACCTGTCGTTCAGCACACGATCCATTGTCTGGTTTGCTTGTTGGCAATCACAAGATGAATTACTAAACCCCACTTTACGAGCATACGACCGCTACGTCCGTTGTCCGTACGAATGCGATTCGAGCGCATCCGGCCTTTTCGTTCTATGTCATAGTCTGGTTGCTATTCGGTTCTGTTTCTATCTGGGTTGTTTTGGTTTCATTATTTCAGGCTAACTCATCAGCAGATTGCGATTTGACCATCATTTGTTGCCTGACCGTCTTTATGCAGCTTAGAGAAAGTCTCTTCTGTCCCCTCCATTCTGAACAGGCAGTCTGCAACCCCGATCATGTCTTTTTTGAATGCTCTGCTGTAGCGCCGTTGCGTTCGGAGCTTTACCTTATCTTGCTATGGTCTTCTTCGAGTATTACACCTCCGTATAATGTATCGTCTCTCCTACATCTGGATAATCTACAATTATTCCCCCATATAGCGACGTTTCTAAAGAAGTCAGCATGCTTGATTAAGATGTAGATAGTAGTCCCCACAGTATCACGTTGGGTAAGCTGTAAAGGCAAAAAAAAGAAAAAAAATATTTCAGGCTGGGAACCCTCTGCTAAAAAGCGTAACTGGTAAAGTGTCGCAAAGTTTTCAACTGATATAATTGTATTATGTTTGCGAATTTAATCGATTTAAGACATTTTTGTTTGGTTTTATCGTAGACGAAGTGGTGTTTTTTTTTGGATGCTTTTAGTCGGTTTTTATAATGTTCGTGAGATAAAACGAAAACTATACTCGTCTAAATTTGTTGATAGAAATTTTATTTAAAAATTCGAAAACAAGTGATTAGCTTACAATCATTTACGGAATATAATATCGTTCAGTTGACGGCGCGATTTGCAACGATAAATTCATTAAGTATTTTTATAAAATTTTTCCAGCATAGGTTATTGAATTTTTTTTTTTTGTGAATTTCTTCAGCAATCCGAGTTTTCAGGTCTTCTAGATCTCGTGAACGTGTTAAACGTGGCAAGATATGCCTACGAAAAAATCGCGCAATTATTTGAATTCTCCTTGCACTGTCGTGATCGATTCAGGCTGAAATTCTCGTTACAAGATGCCGTGATAACTGAGACTAAAACGAATTGTCTACACTAAACACGAAGCACGCGGTCCACGTTGTAGCATTGTTACCGACTGCGCTGTTTAAAATAGAAAACCGTCCGTCTTCTCTGGGTCACCCTGTATATAATTTCGGGCTCCCTTAAGCGTGTTTATTAAAATCATATTGATCTGAATCGCGCTATTAAACACAACTACGTATATTGCCGTACATGACGTCGGTAGTTTCCATTAATATCACTCGTTATAATGAAAGTTTTTAGTAATTAATCATTTGACTTTATCATCGTGACATCGTTGTTTTTTTATTATTATTATTAATGTACGTGTATTGAATTGCTAAAAGGTCAATTTTGTCGCATGTTGTAGTTTCGAAATTGATAAGGCCACTTGTTCGTTATTGATTTGATACGTTTTTTTCTATTATGTTATTTATTTATTTAAAACAATCCCTTTACCCGTAATGGATTTCTTTGACTGGTTGGCAGACAACCGTTTGTCGTATTTATTAATTAGTTTTCCGCTTGTCGTCCCTCTTCACGTGTGCGCGTAAAATCTGTTATGTTATTAAAATCATTATTATCGCCGATACTCAACTACTCTATTCATTTGTACGTTATAGGTGTGTTGTTATCTTTATATATGATCGCGTACAATGTAGCATAATATGTTCTGTGACCTTTTGTCTATATTATGTTTAATGTGTGACATATGTTTATGTTCAACTACTGTTCTCTCGGATAGACCGACATGTAAAGGTTCGTTTATTGCAATTCTATTTGTATTCTCTTTCCATTTTTTTTTTCTTCTTTTCTCCTCATTCGACAATTTTATTCCTTTTTTTCTCTCTCTCTCTCTTTGCTGAAATTCTTCTTCGTCTTATTATATTGTTATTTATTGCTTTATTATATAATAAATATATATATACTGTCCTATTATTCCCCTTTGGTCGTTATTGTTCTTCGTATTTTCTACTTTTTATAATTTTTTATAATATTGTAGTTTTTCTGTTTCTAATTTATTTCTGTTTTTTTTTTTGTTTTTTTTTTTGTTTTTTGTTTTTTTTTAACTTCATACTTCCCTGTAAAAATATAGCATTTTTTGTAACCTTACCAGATGGTTTTGGTATTATTGATTTCTTGTTAATATCTCGTATAAATTCCGAGCATTTTCTTTTTTCCTTTTTTTTCTTATATAGTTTATTCTTTTAGACTTACATTCCGCGTGCGATTGTCATGTTATATACCACTTTCAGTGTTCACTCAAATAACGCTTTAATTTATACATTATATGCATGACAAATCTTTATCTATTTTATGTATACATTTTTTATTATCACTTCGGGCTCTCGTTTATATTCTTGTCATTTCTTCTTTTTTTTTTATCCACATCAGTTTTGTCTTTCCTATATTAATCTATCGTGTGAGCTCGCTTGTTCGTTTCGCTTATATCTTTTTCTAATAGCCTCCATTATATCGCCGTGCGGTATTACTATAGTTACATCGTCTGCATATCCGAATGCTGTTTTGAAGTACTTTACATATTTCATTCGTGTATATCAAATATAATATTAGAGTGACATTATACTATCTTGCGGTATTTCGATTATTCTCTTATTGTCGCCGTAAACGTTTAATACGTTTTGCCTGTTGTTTAGGAAGTTTTTGAACTATTCTATTGAACTAATATGTCTTATCTTTTAAATGTCTTTGTAAAATCTATTGAACCTTTTTTTTTTTTTTTCGCCTATCCGGTCGATCACACGAAGAAATTGTAACTACGATAAAACCTATAACTACTATAAAAAATTGAGACTAACTTATGTCCCAAATGATTGCCCATAATTCAATAAAAACTAATTATGTCATATAGTATTTATCACTCATGCAATAATTAAATAGGTGATCATTATTCTGCACTTCCCCGCAGTTGCATCTGTAGCAATCTGTCATATTACATTTCTTTCAATTATACTTCTTAGTCGGTTCGATGTTTTTCAAAGGCTGTATTTTAATTAGTCTAGGCGTCAATTCGCTCTTTGTTTTGGCTCTCTTCTATTCCGTGCTTGATGTTTTGGTATGTTCGCCGTGCTTTATAGTTGCTCGACAGTTCTTAAAAAATTATATACGGACTTTAATCGTGCTTCTGCTAATTCATCATATTCGTTCATTCTTGCAATCGTATCTCGTCTTACGTGTGGTTGGCTGGAGGACGATACCACTGAGCTCGTATAATTTCTCCCGAAGGTGTTGATCGCAAACAATCGGTTATCAATCTGCAAGCTTGATTTAAACCTACATTCACCCGTTTTTGCATGTGCTGAACGACTCCAAACAGAACACGCATATTCTCCAACAGCGTAACAAAGTGCTAATGTACGTGTAGCACGTGATTTTAGCTGCAACTTTCATCTTCGTTATTTCTCAGTGTTTTCTCTATTTAGGATAATCAGTGTGCTGTAATTCTAGTCCCTTCTATGTGATTTTCAGCTGACGTTTAGTTTGCTGGCTTACGAAGATGGGTTTTTGTTACATTAAGCTTCATGTAATCATCTTCGTAGTATGTATCAAGTTTGTCATATGGTTTAGAGATTTTTCTACTTCTTGGAAGGTTTTAGTTTTTTCTTATAAATAACTGCGTCATTAATGGTAATTCCATCGGCTATAGTAATTATTAAGACCTGCTTTTACCTATTCGGCCGCAACTGTATAAGCCGAACGTTACTAATAACTAAACGTACCGTGTGCGAACTATTCTATATGCGCGATATAATAAGTCGTTGTTACACGTTTGTTTAATTCAGTTTTTTTTTTTTTTTGTTTTTTTTTTTGCGGCGATTTCTTTTTTTTTAGTGAGGGGGCAATTATTTTCGTACGATTAAAATTAAAAGGAGGAAAAGTTTCCATAATCGTGTATTCGAAAGAATAATCTTATAAATTAAGTAACGAAATTATATTTTATTATTGTAAATTGACCACTCAGCCACTCAAAAAAAATCATTCATTTATTCATTTCCAGTTTTTTTTTTTAAATTATTTTAATTTTAACTGAACGTTTCGCCGCAATTCTCGATTTAAGCTTCTCGTGTCGCTGCTTCTCAATCTATCGTTTCTTTTTTATGCTACATGAAGTTACCTATTATTCGTTTAATGCTACTTGTTTTGTATTTTTTAATGGTATTTTAGCGTAATATCGTTCGATGATTATTCAGATGAAAAAATATTATATTTAATCTCTTAATATTAAAAAAAATTATCTATTTTCGTAATAACACTAATTAGCCTCATCGAGTAAGTTCGAAATGGGGAACCCATTTGTCTATGTATATATATATATCACGATGCGCTTATATCAATCCACTGCTTGATGTAATCGTTAACCCTTTTGTTTCTATCTGTTTCACACCAGCTGATCTCTGTATATCTTCCTGTATCCGGTCGACCTGTGATCTTCACTTGGAAGCCATTTGGTTGTTATTCGTTTCATTCACCTGTCATAATTTCTTCTTGCTCTGACCAATTCCGTTTTATTTGCGCTACACGTTCGACTACATCCGACAATTTAGTCTGCTCATCCACGTATCGGCTTTCTAGTCTGATACCTTGATGCCCAATATTACTCTTTCGTGGTCTCTCTGAGTAACTATGAGTTTCTTAACGACATACTTCGTTATGCTCCGTGTTTCCGCTCCATATATCTATACCGGAAGGATACATTTATACTTTCTTTTTTAAGTCGTTAGGTATATCTTTCTTATTGAGGACAGTATTCAACTTTGTAAAAGCTATCCACGGGAGAAATTTCCTTATCCATTACTTCCTTCTCTGTGGTAATTGATCTAGGTGTGTATATATATATATATATATATATATATATATATATATATATATATATATATATATATATTCACTGGCTTGTTTCAATATGTGGTTATCTAGTTTTATTTGTCTTGGTTTTATTAGTATTTATGATTAATCCTACATTTTTCTAACAGTTATGAAGGTCACGTCTGCAAAACGCAAGTGACTGATTTTTTTCCAATCGATATAATTTTTTGAACATACGTTCTAAAACTGCTATAAATAACTTCGGCGATATTGCGTCTCCTTGCGACTCTAACGATATTTTGCTTGGTTTTTTTCCCCCTCTGCATCATTGACGAATTGTAAATATGTTTTTATGATGTTGATGTATTCATCATCTATACCGTTTTCTTCAAGCACTTTTAACACTGTCTGTGTTTCCATAGTATCAGACGCTTTACGATAATCGATGATATAATATAACTAACAAAAAAAAAGTTAAGATCACTAAAATTTTAAATAAAAACCGGCAAATCTTTTCGGCTATTAAGCCATTATCAAACAAAAAGAAACATTAATTAAATGTTAGAAAGTACTTAATTTTGGATGTACAATATTAATAGAGCAAAAGTGAAAATATTTATAAAATAATCCGATAGCGAATCATCCGCTGTTTTTTCATTTTGTAATATCGTACATCTAAATAGTGTATTTCCTCACATTTTATTTTTTCCCTTCTATATTTTTATAATTTGTAGTGTTTTAATTTTTTTTTTTTTTTTGTATGTCCACTTTATAATGTTTTAATTTCATCTAAAATTGAGTAATTTTAACTAGTTTTTTGTTATTTATGTGTTTTAAAAATCACTGCATTGGGTACTGTTCAAATTCGTATCGTATAACGTTGATTTATAGATCGAGCTCTAAACGAGAAAGACAGACTATGATGTAAATATTCAAATCATAATCCCATTTTCCGATTGTATTTTGCATCCTTCGACGGTATGTCCGCAACAGCGACTAGCCGAATCGGAAAAATTCCACTTCTGCAGGAGATGGCCCCTCAAATTCTATTCAAAAGTTCCCAGTCCTTCTGTGGAAGTTCTTAGGGTTGCTCGGTAGGATTTTCGACGACGGCTCCATTTGTGGAGGAATTACATACCGATTTCCATCCCTTGGTCCATTGGTCTATTGTTCTTCCTGCTTGATCCAAAGTTGTCCACAAGGAATTTCCTAGCTTTTAATCTAACTCTTACACATTTCGTAATTAATAGATTTTCGTTTTGTTTTTGAATTTTACTGAGGTGTTTTCCAACCAATCGGCTCTTCGAGTGTGATGCGGTTGGACGTTTGTTAGAACCGGAAGGCCAGGAGGTCGGTGTGCTGCGTTCCAGGACGTAGAGTTCATTTATTGTTTTCAGGAGCACCGTCTCTTCTTCAAATTAATATAATATAATATAATAGTATGTTTGGTTGGAATGTAAAATTCTTTTAGTTCTAATAATATTTATTTAAACTCATTTAAAAGTATTCCCAGTTGTCTAAAAATAAATCACCGGTATTATTATAGGCAAAATAACCATATAGGATTTTTTTCTTTCCTTTACTTCAGTCATACGTGTATAGCCTATATATTAAAAAAGTTTTCGGATACCCCGTAGCCTTTAATTTTACTTCGTGTACACTGAAATCTGTGTAATTTTTCCTCGAAAATTAATAAATTAAAAATAAGTCACATACGTAATAATTCGCATAATCAACAGCGTTTATTTTCGATTAATTATAATTAATAATTTTGCTTCGACAACTAATTAATATCGAGCCTGCGGAATTACGTATGTAGAGCGAACTGCATCGAAATAATGCTTACTCTGTATTTTACTAACTTCGTTCCATTATACGGTACATATAAATTTTAACGCTAATCAAAAAATAATAATAATAATAATAATAATTTCTAATTTACGTGAAAATATTCATGATAAATGCATGGAAAATTATCTACAATTCGCTTAAGAAGCGGTATTATATAATAAACACCTGTAAAAATTTATAATTTTCTGCGGAAATTTTATAATGTGAAACGGTTGAACGATTGATTAATTACTTCGTAATTTGAAATTTATAATATTTTGTATTAAAAAATTAATGCGTGATTCTGTCACGGTTAGGAAACAATTTTTATTTTAAACGAATTAAACGTCTAATTTTGATTCTGACCATTATTAATTATTAACTATTATTATTATTATTTATCTTTAAATTCTCCCTTCATCAGCGGCATATTGTTCTTTTTGTCGGTGGATATTCACCAAGACTACAAGTCTGTTATTATCGAAAACTTTCCTACTGGAAATTATTTAGATTCAGCCTATTTATTAACGTTCAAATATCAGTGAATTGCGTTTAATATTTCGATCCCTCAATTCGTAAAGACGATTTTTCGTTTTAAAGGTAAATATAATTACGCGAATAAATTATATAGTTACGTCTACAGCTCGTCTGTTTAAATGTATAATCCTCGAACAGATCGTTTTCACTATATAATATATATGTATAATTTAACATATTAATGTAGGTAATTTAAGTTATTATATGCGGCCATTTTACCGCGGTGATTTATTACGGAAATTTCCGAAAAATTTCAAATAATTTATATCGGGTGATACAGAGCAGACGGTCGGTTTTTCAAAAACAACGCGTCCGAAATTTTCGAATGAATTTTTTTTACCGAGTAGTTATTAAGGCTATTACTCGCGAAATGTGAATTAGAGACGATTACACAGTTTAGAATTTACTATGAAGTTGGTTAGGAGGAGGTTGTTTACATCCGGTACATTGTTCTTCAGCTGATTGCACCGATATTGAGCAAATTTCTGGCAGATAACCACGATATGGTAGACTGGTTAATGGAGAACAGCACAATTCGCATATTGGCGGTGGTTGGGCACTCAGTAGATAGGAGCGCGCACTCAGCGTGTGACCAATATACTGTTGACAGCTGTTTCCAACCTCGAGGTGAACAAATTTTACGAATTTTTCATGGCCAGTTTGTTAAATCCTTCTTTATATTTCCAAGTATACTCGGCGCCGAAAATGGAAGGACCGATTCTACGCGTCTAGAATTTTCTGGCGATAATATTTTGCGTTGTCTTAAAAATTCGAAAACGAGAAATTATCAATCATTTGTAGAATACAATATCGTTCAGACGACGGTGCGATTTGCAACGATACATTCATTAAGTATTTCTATAAAATTTTTCGAGCATAGATTATTGAATTTTTTGGGAATTTCTTCAGAAATCCCAGTTTTCAGATCTTCCAGATCTTCCAGATCTAGTAGTAGACGTGTTACGTAAACGCGACTCTTAAGATATGCCTGCCAAAAGTGAAAAAAAATCGCCTAATTTTGAATTCTTTTCGAAACTCTACTCTGTCGCGATCGATTCACGCCGAAAATAACGTTCCACGCGTTATTGCGTGATAATTGGGATAAAAACGAATCTCTCGTATATGCACTAAACGTAAAGCACACGCGGTTTGCGTTGTAGCAGTGATACCAACTGCGCTGTTCAAAAAATAAAACCGTCTACTCTGGATAACCCTATACTATTTAATCGGTTCTAATATCGCCGATGTTTAATTAAAAATTTTAAATTATTAAAACTTTCGAATAATTTACTAAAAATTTCAAATAGTAATATTGATATTAATGGATCCGCGTAGTTCATATTATACTATAGGTCATTATATATATATATTTTTTAAATATTATAACTATTCGTCCCTCCGACTTTATATAATTAAGAATTTTTACCTATAAATGTTTTTGCTTCTTTTCCCACGTTAAATCATACCGAGAACAGAAATTATAATAAATATTTATATATTTATTTACTCGTAAACATCTCCGTAATAATGATAATCCGTCTTTACTAAATATGTTTAAATTTAAAATCGGTTTATAAATTTGAATTTAAATTTAGTAGATTTTTTTTATTTTATTTTTTTTTCATATGCCTAATTAGAATTTGAACTTGTTCGAAATTGGCGCTTTTATATAAAGTTATCTATTAACGATTCTCGATAGGTCGATTAATTATTTACATTACGTAATTAAATTTATTTATATTTATTTACCGAAGCTCTCTACATCTCAGTCAACCGCGTCGATGATACACGATGATCATAACACGTTATATAGGGTGACGACCCCCAGAGAAAAAGGACGGGTTTGTTGATTTTTGAATAACTCGAAAACTACTCGAGCAAAATTTTTGTATGAAATTTTATTTAAAAATTGTTAAAATAAGACATTAGCTTACAATCATAAGTGTCGAACATAATAATTTGCAACAGTGCACTCGTTCAGTCTTTTTACAACTTTTTCGAGCATAGGATTTTTGAACTTTCTTCAGATATCAGAGTTTTCATGTCTTCCTAAGGTATCCCCATAAAAATAAAATAAAAATCGCGTAACTTTGAATTCTTTTCGAAACTTTCTTTGCATCGTCGTGATCGATTCACGCCGAAAATAACGTTCCACGCGATAACCTTCTCCTTTATAGGATGCCGTGATAGCTGAAACTGTAGCGAAAATAAATAACTCCGCGAGTAAGCTCTAGATATCTTAAGGCTGCCTGTAAATACGGTACGTTGACGTGTTTCGAATAAGATTTAGTTTTATTCAATTCTTATTTTTACTACCGCGATAAATTATAGTCGATTTTTCAATAAATTAATTCTCCATCTACGCTCCAGTTTGTGTCGGCTACCCATTTTAAAAATATTTAACGCTTTTCACGATGGCTTATTCTCAGCGATTCAATATGGTTTGACTAGCTCAGTTTTTCGTCAAATATTATTCCGAATATTTTTATATTGATAGGTTGTTGGTACGAGTTTATTATTTATATAGATCGCAGCCTAACGCATTACGTCGTGTTCCAAACGTGTAATACGTTCAGTTTTAATCACCGATAATTGAAAGCCTTGCATTTCTGCCTATCTTTGTAACAATATTGATTCTATAGCCTCTATATTGTTCCCTGATAATAGATTAGAAGATCGTCAGAGCTATGTATCGAACAGGGGCTTTTCTTTTTTCTTTTTTCTGATATTTCGTTAATTCCGATAATGAATAAGGTTGAATTGGCGATTGAGCTGTGTGCAGTACCATTCTCAATAGTTTGAGCAGCTTTGGACAATGAGTTGTTTATCCTTACTTGAAATGTTCTATTTCGTATAAATTCTTTCACGAATAGTATTTACGACGATACTTCGTTTATATTCGTTTACACCCGAATTTTATTCGATTTTCGAATTTTTGGACTTTGTGATTGTTTCAAGATAAGTATACATATCCGTCTTTGTATAATTTCAGGAACAGCACGACAAGCAGAAGCAAATTCTGTTTACATTGCAACAAGATCACCATGGTATACAATAATATAACGTCATAGACAGCAGTATAAAAGTTAACAATATGCAACACGATGTTGGTTCATAAGGGAAGACATAATTGTACGTTGTTATATAAACGCGTCGCGAATTTTAAACAAGATGCGATTTTTATATAATTCCGAAAACGATCGATTTCTTTATGGGATAATGTAAAAACGGTTTCCAGATTTTATATCGATCGCGATTTTTAAAAACTCGATATTACTTATCGTTTTTTTATATATTTTATGCAATTTTTCTTACAACAAACAACGATAATTGTTTAGAAGATTTTTCGCAAAAGAGGAAAATTAAATTTATATTATCTATAAATCTAACGTATTGCGTCTCTGTTAAAATTAGAAAGAATTATCAATAATTAATAGCGTTTATTCGTTTCAATTTATAAAAAATATATATATATAATATAAAACTATTGATTAAAAAAATAAAAACGTAATTCAATTAATATTGTAAAATGAAATAGATCGGGAAAAAAATAATAATTCCTAGTATCGATAAATTATTTAAAAGTTTCTTTATAATTTTTTCGGATGTTTTTGTGAAAATTAATTTTATAACGAAATTCTATTTTTATTATAATATATTTCGATGTATTTTCAACACCTTTCCCCGTTTCTGACGTTAGTACGAATTTATCAGCGCGTTGCTTGTTGATAAAATATTTGAAAATTTATATTACGCTCGAAAAATGTTCGTTTTTTCAATTCAGTTTGTGTCTTTTTTTAAAATTTAAATAATGTTAATAATAACAGTTTATAATGTTCATCGGTCTAGAGACGTTGTTCCTATAATTTCTCAAATTTATAAATATTATTATATCTTCGATGTTTTTAACGCCCCCATGTATATATATATATACCTTGTAATTTGGTCAATTAATAATATATATGTGTATGTGTGTGTATGTATGCGTGTATATATAATATTTCAGAAGCATCGAAAGGATATTATAATTTAACGTTTCGAATGGTCCCATACCATTCATCATTCAGAATTTCATTTATATAGAATATAAGTGCTAAAGTTTTTGTTTTATTTAAATATATATATATATATATATATATATATATATAGCTAAATTTATGCAATAGCTCGAAATAATTTGTAAAATATTTATTTTGGTTCATACGTACCCCTAATACCATGGAGCAAGCAAATTTGTATGTGTATATATATATTATATATATATATATAGTTTTATGTTTTGTTCTTTAAACCTATCGTTAGTTTATAAATATTTTTTATCGCGAATATAATTTCAGATTTAACAGTGTACAATGTGTTGATACGTAATCGCTTATAACATTTTAGTTTTGTTCTTATGAATTACCTGTTATATTTTTGTTACCGTTATTAATAAATTAATGATAATAGCACAGTCGCAATTACAGTTAAGGTAATACGGATATAAACTCTACAGAAATTGTTTTTTTTGGGGGGGGCTTTCTTTTTGTCGATTGGGGTGTGCCTAATTTAACTTTAACCGTTATTAATGACGATATAGTCGATATAGTTTCCAGGCAATTTTTTAAACTATTTTATTATTATTATTATTAATGTGCCTAGTGTAATAATTCAAATGTGCTTAGAGCTTTTAATGTTCAGTGCCATAAAAACAAATGTACGATAATATTAACTGTTGAATAGTGATTTATTTTTAATGTCGTAATTGTTTTAATTGAAGTTGATTATATATATATATATATTTGTACCCACTGTTTGCGGATATTAATTTTAATAGTCGCATTATACAAATAGCGAAATTTAAATTCAAATTACTTTTTTGAAAACTTTACCAATTTTCTACTATGTAAATATTACCTAAAATTGTCTTTTTTACCAATCATTAAAACACACACACGCATATATATATATATATATATATATATATATATATATATATATATATATATAAGTATGTGTTGTGTGTACAAAACTGGTAATGATAAATGTAATAAAAATAAAATTATTCGTATACCAGAAAGCACGTTATTAAATCATATATATATATATATTTTTTCATAAATGTTCCCAAATGTTTTTTACTTTCATTTTTATAAACGGCCGGTTTCAGTTATTTAATTTTGAATTTAAATTTGTTCATTAGTTGACGTATTCTCACACGCACACAGTCATTTACACACATACGTGTAGTATGTGTTTATATATATTAGTGTGTGTGTGTGTGTGTGTGCGCGCGCGCGATTTCATCAGTAGGCTGAATATGATTTGTATTATTATTATTATTATTTTCGTTTCCAAGTTTTTATATATACATCTATTTCGACCAGTACTGTATTTCCGTGGACATATTATACTGCGACCTTTTATTAATTATTTTTCATTTTAATCTCGAAAAAAAATTATATCAATCTTTGTTTTATTTTAAGCGATTTTTTTCTAGTTATTAATTATAATTATTATACGATTTAATTGTTATTATTATTGATACTACTATTATTGTTTGAAATAATAATATTAAAATGTTGTTATTGTTACATTTAAATCTATTTAAGAACGATAAATCATTCGAATTTTTTATGCGCGTTATTTTTTTCTTTTTTTAAATAAATTTATCAAGAATAAATGAAAAAGAAAACGGTATAACGAGAATCGTCATTTAAATTACCGCAATTTATCGCCATATTTATTTTAATAGTTTAACGCGCGTAAACGCTTTGTGTATTTTATACATTTTTAAGTTATTTTTATTTATTTATATATATATATATATATATATATGTATGTATATATTCGAAAATATCTTATCGTTTGTGATAATATTTAGGATAATACATATATGTTTAAATTATTTTATTTATTACGCGGCTGTTATAATAAGAATTAAATAAAAAAGAGATAAATTTTTATTTATTTATTTTTAATAAATCTTTATGTAAAAATTGTTTTCGATATTACTACGATTACGGTACAAAACGTCTTAATTGATCGTGTTCGTGGTAGACGGTAAGATTAATTTGTCGCCTCAGCGGATCTGTTATTTATTTAATAAATAAGAAAGCTTTTGAATTTAAAGTTACCTTTTCGCTTTGCATATTTTTCTTTTCGTTTTAACGGAACAAATTTTATTTAACAAAATTTCTCAAATATTTTCGCCTATGAGACGTAGTACTGATATTTTTATTTGAATCAATTTTTGTTTAAAATGCGAATAAGAACTAATATATGCGATTGATAATTTTCTCAGATATATTTATTATTTTTTTATTATTTATTTTTTTTATATAAAAAAATTCAGAAAATTCACACGTAAGTATACAATTGAATTTTAAAAAAAAATGCATTTTTTTTTAAACATTAAAGGTGGTTCAGTTCTACTATATATATATATATATATATATATATATATATATATATATATATATATATATATATATATATATATATATATAATTTCGTTTGATAAACTTATATATATGTGCATATTTTTGTGTATTTTTTAAACTACTATATACGTGTATATATATATATTTGCATATATATATATATATACCGATGAATTGTTTATTTATTCGCATATTTAAAAATGAAAAAAATACGAAGCAGGTACATTTTTTGTTAGTTTTGTATGTTAATAAAAATTGTATTTTCGAATTAGTTAGATGTGTTTTCACGATTATATATATCAATATATACATCTATATATCAGTGGCGGCTCGTACATAAAGCTTGCATGTTTGTACCACCACGAGAGATATCGGGAACAGCGTAAAAATTGGCGATGTAATAAAATAGTTGAAAGTAATAATTATTTTATTTTATAAAAATTAAACAAAATAAGTAACTTTCAATTATATATTTTTCCTGTAGAATATATTATAAAAAGTTATAAATCGTTTTAAAAATGCTTTTGAAATGCCTAGTTACAACAGTTGGTGGTTGCACGTTCGATGTAGCCTGAGTAAAGCGTCGGAAAGCTTTTTGTGCGTAATGCTACTATGCGTGTAGAGTTTACATAGGACTATGTTGGCGAATATTGGTCGTAATCGTTTATTCGGCAGAATGCTACAAATATTCAAACTGCGAACTCATCTCAAAGACAACTATGCTATATATATGTTCAACTTACAAAAATTCCACGCCAAATATATTATATATTTATTTCAATACAGAATTTTATAAATCATGAAGAATTTATATGTACATACACATATGCCAAGTAATCTTAAAGTTACCTTCAGTTAAATACAACCAAATGACTTTACAAAACTAAAGAAATAAAGAAAATAACAGTAAAGTAATAATAGGAAAAATTACCAAAAAAAAAAAAAAATCAAAGATTTCCTGAGGTCACCTGTCAGAACTGTCAAGAAGAATACTAGATTCACGAAGACGACTATTAAAGGTACATAAATGGTGATTATCGCTTATTTTTTATTTCAGTGAAAAATATCTTTTCTGTTTGTGTTTAAAATTACTTAAGAATTTTGCAATTCAACATTAAAATTAAGAAATTTTATAATTCAAAATTACGATAATGAATTTTTAAAATTATTTGAAGGTTAAGTCTTATTTTTTAACTATCAGAATATTCTGTAATATGCACCTTTAAAATGTGATATACTGTAAAGTTATCTTTGATTTATTTAACGTTATCCACATTTCGAAAACTCTGCAGGTGTGTATTTATATTTAACATTTCTATTTTATATGCTGAACCTGTCCCATTTAATCAGTGTCATTTCATAAATTCCTCTGTATTGCTCAGAGAGATCACTTTACCTGAATTATCTAAAACACTCTATAGCAAACCAGATACCACTCCAGGTTTGGATGCTATTCCATATTATGGTCATAAAAAATGTTCAAATTTTGCACTTAATACTCGTATGTGATATTTTTAATAAATTGTGACTTACTAGTGCTATTTCCAATGATTGGAAACAGTTTATAATTATAGCAGTTAGGAAACAAAATAAACCTGTAAGAGAGTGCAACTCTTATAGACCTATAAGTCTTGCCTCCTGTCATAGAAAAGTTTTGGAAACAATTTTCCATAACCGTCTGGTATAGTGGTTGGAAGCAAATAATAAGCTCCCCAGTGCATTGTATGGATTTCGCCCTGGATTCGGAATAATGGACTGCATATGTCAGCTCACGGCTGATATTTACATATCATTCGTTAAGAAAAAATTTGTTCCGGCTTGTTTTATTGATATTCAAGCTGCATATAACAATGTACATATACCCACTCTATATTCACGGCTACTCAACATTGGAGTTCCGAAATTATTAGCTACTTATTTATATAAATTATCTATTAATCGAACACTTCATTTCTGCCCCAGCTCAGCTAGAAGTGCAACAAGGACGGCTTATACTGGTCTACCCCAAGGATCAGTGCTGAATCCATTGTTATTTAAATTATATATATATATATATATATATATATCCACTTTTTTCACAGCTGCAACGTCACTCCAACTGGCTCTCGAAGCGGTGCAATCCTGATCAACACACCCTTATTTTGGAAAATGTGCCGATTGCCTTTGTCAAGTATCATTCCTATTTAGGTGTCATTCTTGACCAAAAACTACTATGGGGGCCACATATCAAAGCTACATTAGCAAAAGTCAGTGGGGTTATTAATGTTATGAAGTCATTAAGTTCAACTTAGTGGGGTGGGGATCCAATCATCCTCCGTCTTCTCTACACCTCACTTATCCATTCTCGATTGGAGTATGGGAACTACCTGTTCCATTCAGCCTCTGTTTCGCACCTTAAGAAAGCTACAGTGTTACAAAATACCTGTTTTGAGGTTAATGTCTGAAGCCTTTGTGTCAACCCCTAAATTTTTATTAGAATCTGAAGCTCTTATCCCCCCTCTACAGCTGAGGGCAATTTATCTTGCAGACCAATATATACTAAAGGGCTATGAGCGAGTACCTGATAGCATAATAAATTCCTGTGGATTTATACTAATTGAAGATTTTCTCATCATAAAATTCCTCTCTTAGCATTGAGGGCTAATTATTGGCATCCTCACATCAACCTTATCATTCCTAAAGTCCCTTTACGCCTCCATTCCCTTTGAATGCAGTTTTTTAGATCCAGAGGTACATATCAGTGAGTTTCATTCTCTAATCGGACAAGGTAATTGTAGGATAGCAGCCTTCTCAGGTCCGCTATCATGCATAAGTGGCCTGATCATTTATTAGTTTATACAGATGAGTCTAAGAGCAATGCCTTACCCTTTACAGGCACGGCATTCTATATACCTCAACTGGCAATCACCAAATCATATAGTTTACCGAGTTTCTCCACTGTGTTTATAACAGAGGGATATGCAATTCTTAAAGCTTTACAATTTGCACGAGTCAATATTACACATGCAAATGTACTTATTCTATCTGATTCCTTAAGTGTGCTGAATGCCATCCAAAATCGCAATCGTACATTCAAAACTAATAGAGTTATTCTGGCAATAGTAGAAAATATAATGTATCTACAATAAAAGAATGTCCATGTGAAATTTACATGGATCCCAGCTCACATCGGGATCAAAGATAATGAAATTTGTGATCAGGCAGCCAAAAATTGGAGCCTCCAGAGGCTTACTTATCCCTGCGATTCCCCCAACATGTTTAGCTGCGTCTGCAAAGGTGGATCTTTTTCATCGCTGGAGCTCCATGTTTTGTGCTGCGCGGAACAATTTCTATAAACAAATTCAAACAAGTTTACCGAAACAATCTCTCTTTTCAATTGAGCCTCCACATTCAATACCGATCCGTAAATTTTTTTTCATTTTAATTCGTATTAGGTCACGACATAATCTGCTGCCCAGCCATCTCCGCCGGATAGGGCTGGTTAGTTCCAACACTTGCCAGTCCCCGTTGGACTGTGGTTAGACAGCAGACATTAATCATGTCATTTTTTCATGCAATCTATATAGTGCACACAGACTTAATCAAGATATTACTACAGTTAGGTATCTTCCCTCCGTACTCTATTGCACACCTATGCTTAAATAATCCTCTTGTGTTAATATGGCCTCTTATATATATAAATCTAATATTGTAATTTTCACATCCTTGTATAATTATCCTTATATGTCTTAGTTTAGTTATTTATATTTTATAACTCATTTGTTAGCGTTAGATTTTAATTTGTATGTACAATGAGTGGTAATGGATTTCTAACCTAAACTCATTTTGTGTGATAAAGAAGAATATATATAACATTTCTATTAAATTAATCGTTTTCTCTTTTTTATCTTCTTTTATTTATAGACGCTCGATTGCTAAGGTCATTTGCGTCTGTTGTTGAGTTTATATTACGTTAATTATTCCGGCGATTGTAATAAACTATTCGATATATTATCCTGTAGTAGTAGGATTTCAATTGTATTTCACTCTAGTAATATGTGGTGTAAACTTAGTTGATCGTTACACGTTGAGCAGACAGGTGGAGGATGTCCGTTTAATAAATGTCTAGACGTGAGCAGTGTATGCCCCAGGCGTAATCTAGTTAAATCCACTTCCTTACGCCTGTTTTATTGATGTGCTGCCATTCAATATCCTAACTTTGATTTTATTTGATAGATCTGCATTTTCATTACCTAAAATTCCTGAGTGAGCTGGTGTCCAAAGGAAACCCAACTTATTATTATTCTGTTAAGTTAATTTGTATATAATATATTTTAAGTTGTTAATATCGGTGTTTGTATTCTTAATTAGATTTTGAACATACTGCAATGCACTGATTGAATCAGTGCATATAACATATTTGTTAGGATCCGTTTGTTTTAGAATGTATTTTAGACCTTTATCAATTGCTATAAATTCAGCTGCATAAACGGAAGTTATCGCAGCTGGTTGGTATACGTGAGTTTCATTGTTTACAAAGAAATCGGAGGTAGTTCGGTTTAAATATTTAGATGCATCCGTATATATTTGTATGTGATTCGGGTATGTTTGAGTATTTTATTAGAATTTAGGTTTTTATAACATGGGCGGGGCTAGTGTTTTTAATATAATTATTTAATTCGGTGTTTATTGTTATTGACAAGTTTATCCAAGGTTTGGAGGGTTATTTATTTTAATACTTGGTAATATATATTGAAGATTTTGTAGTATGTTTCTTGCACGATCTGATACAGATTTGGATGCACGAGGTTTGTTTTGAAATAAATGTTGAAATTTACTTGTTTATAAATTGAGAAAAATTTGATTGGATGGGGTTGAAAGAACTTTACTATTTAGTAATTGCCTTCTGTATTTGAGTGGAAGTATGTTGGATTCAATATGCAATGATGGGATGGGGCTTGTATGAAAAGTTTTAATGCTATTCTAAGGGCTGTATTTTGAGCGGTATCCAGGTTTGTAATAGTGCTCTGTGCTGCGCTATCATATACTACACTAGCATAATCTAATCTGCCTAATACAAAAAATTTGTATAAAAGAGTAAGTGTTTTTCTGTCAGCTCCCCATGAGGTGTGCTTAAGCATTTTCAACATATTTAATTTTGATGTACAACTTATTTTCACCTGTTACATGTGTCTGTTTCAGTTCAGCTTCCTGTCTGAAATTAGTCCTACTGTATTTTCTATCTGAGTCGAGTCTATTTGTAAACAAGGAGTGAGCGATTTATGTTTTTTGTGGAAAGAGATACGTTTGGTTTCCGACGTAGAGAAAGTAAAGCCCTGAAGCCCATTTATTTATGTCATTTATAGAGTTTTTGAGTAATTGCTCTATGCATTTTATTTGACCGTGTGTTAATAGTAAATTATAAGGTCATCGGCATAAATGCAGTAATTTACCGGAGGTAAAATACGATGTTTAATACTCGTCATAGCTATTAGTGTACGACTAATTACGCAACCTTGTGGAGTGCCATTTTCTTGTATTTTCGTGTATGAAATGCGTTCGTTTAATTTTACACGGAATTTTCTGTGTTTTTGATAAAGATGGGTAAATTTCCAAAAAATCCCCATTGATGGTGTGTTAACATTACACAGCTTATCGAAGGCTTTCTCTAAGTCAAAGCTGACTAATTCTGTAATTTTATTTAGAATTAAATTTTCCCGTATTTCGGATGTTAACTTAATTAATAAATCCCGAGTACCTCTTTGTTTCCTAAATCCAAACTGCAATGGATTTAATAAGTTTAAACTTCCTAGGTGCCAGAGTAATCTACTGTTTATTATTCTTTCTAATAATTTACAAAGGGTATTTGTGAGCGAAATGGGTCTATAGTTAGCAGGGTGTATAGCATTTTTATTCGGTTTTAGAATAGGGATCAGATGAGCTTCTCTCCACATTTCCGGGAAGGAGTGATTTACCCAGAGGGTTTTGAAAAAGTGTACAATTTCATTTTTCGATTTAGCATTCGGGTGTTTTTAATCATGTTTACGCGGATGCCATCAGTCCCGGCGGCGGTTGGTCGCGCATTTTTTTTAGTGCACTTAGTTATAGCAACATTATAGTTTTGATGAGTGCTTAAGTTAAAATCGAGGACGTAGGTTGACTCTTCCGAGGGTTTGTTTTTTTTTGACGTCCTCGGATAGATAATTGTCAGATGATACTTCGTAGAAAAAGTCGGCTAGGATATTTGCTATCTCATCATCTATGATTCGTGAATTCGTTTCAACAGCTACTATAGTCTGGCCTGAAGGTTTGTTTGTAATTTTCCGAATTTTTTACCATATTATATCAGATGGTGTAGAAGAGTTTACAGTTTGAAGTTTTTCCAATGGTTAGCTTTTGCTTCACGTATAAGTTCTTGCAGCTGATCTGGCATTTTTGAATTTTATCAAATTATCGATGGTTGGTTGACGTTTATACTTTGAAAGTAGCTTATTTTTATATTTAATTACTAAACGGCAGTCTTCTGACCACCATACGGCGTACTGTTTATTTGTTGCATGCGTTTTAAAAATTGGGATAGCCTTTTTAGCAGCTTCTTTTATTTGTCGTAATGTGCAGTCATATGTTTCATCGATGTTTAGCGTGATCATACTCATGTTTACATTGAGTATGGAAGTATATAGAGGCGAGTCGGCTTTTGCGATATTCCACGATTGAGAGATGTATTTATTTGGTGTCTTTTTTGGAATATCTATTTCTATATGTTGCGAAAAATGATCGCTACCAAATAATTTTGAGTCAGAATACCACTCTGAAAAATGAATAATATTTCGACTGCATATAGATAGGTTTATTGATGAGATCGTTGTTGAGATGAGTATGGCTACCTGTATTAAGTAGGCATAAATTCATTTGATTTATAACATCTTCAATTACCTTCCCTCTAGTATCTGTGTTTTTTGAACCCCATACTGTGTTATGTGCATTAACGTCGCCCGTTATAATAAAAGGCATAGGTAGTTGGTGGAATAAGTTGGATAAA
Organism: Coronaproctus castanopsis; assembly: GCA_032883995.1. NCBI lineage: Eukaryota > Metazoa > Arthropoda > Insecta > Hemiptera > Monophlebidae > Coronaproctus > Coronaproctus castanopsis. Next base: position 60,607,656 of record CM065054.1, read on the forward strand.
GTTTTAATTTGATATATCATCATTTTTATTGCATCTAGATTGAATATAAGGTTATTTTGTGGCTGGAAATATAGAGCGAAACCGTTATGATTTCCAGGCTTGTATTGCAAGATTTTCCATTTGTTGGTGTGAAACTTTCAACATATCTAACATAACGTGTAGTTTACTAAAAGAAATGGAATATCTATGTTTATTTTCATGAAAATATTCTTTGCATAACTGAAGAAGCTGTTTTGTGTTTTGAGGCTAGTCAATTATGTCACTTAATTTAATTAATGTGTGTCTTTATATTTTTCCTCTAAATTTTTATTATTATGTAAATCTGTTACGATTAAGTGGAGCTTGTTCGGGTCGATTTCATATTGTTCGAGAAAATTTATTATATTATCAGGGTGATCGTGCATATTGCTAAGGTATTTTAATGTTTGCGTGAGATCAGTCGAATTAATAGTATTCCGGATTTCTGGTAAGTTGTCAATTATTTGTTGACAGTAATCTGCTTTACATTGATCGTTTTCTTCGGAATTGATAATTGTTTGCGTTTCATTTTTTCCGGTGTCTAGATGTGCATAATTAGATATACTTAATGGTTCAATTTTATTTTCAAATTTGTGAATTTCGCGTTTGGTTTTTTTATATAGTTTTTTGTTTTCATTTACCTGAGTATTGGTCATACATTCACTTTTGCTTATAGTTAATGAATGTTCTGAAATAGGTCGTTTCATGTTTTTGTTAACACTTCGGATGTTTCATGTTTTCGGTTGTGTCTTTGGGAGCGACTCGTAACGTGTTGATTTTTATTTTGGACATCGTAGTCCATTTCTGTCATCTTTATTTTGTGGACACTGGGAAGTAATGTGGCCTCTCTCTTTACAGATGTAGCAAAAAGCAGATTCATCAGAGATGAATAATCTGTACTTTGTCTCGTCGTGCTCTATTAGCAATGAATTTGGTATTTTCTCTATTTCTTCTGTTTTGATGAAAAAATGTCTTCGGTTGCTTAGTATATGGGAAAATTTGTTTACATCGAATCCTGCTCGTAAATAGGTAACAGGTGAGGTGGGATGTATATTTAATTGTGTTTTAGTTCATTTTCAATAATTGAGTTTTGCATGATAGGGCATGTATTTGAGATCAAAATTCGTTTAGCTAGATTAATAAATCTTCTAATTTCGATTTTATTTCCGTTAATGCTTATCGAGTTATTCGAGAAGATCGTTTAGCTGTTTTTTATTAAAAACACAAAAAAAACGATTATTAGATCATTTAAACGCGACTCGAATATAATTTGACGGAATAATTTAGTTTATCGTACGTATGTAATTTGTTTAATACCGCCTATTGTATATTAGCGCTGTTTTTATCCAAAGTATTTTCTGTGCTTTTGATAGCTGCTTTATTAGCGTAGATTATTGTTGGCGTATTTGTGTTTACGTGTGCATTATTAGTTATGTTGTGTGTGTGTTCGTGCTTATGTTCGTTGCTTGTGTACGGATATTAGAATTATTATTATTATTATTATTAGTTAAACTTACCGTTGCGTTGGTACATTGTTACCTGTATCCGTGATTTGTGAAGCAGTTGATATTGTGGTTGAGTGGTTTGATTCTAAGTATGATGTTTTGTTGGAAGTGGTGTTCGACCGGCCGAAGTAGCCGGGGAAAGCCATATGTATTCTGTCTGTTGTCTCTCTCCGAATTCGATTAACTATGTAGCCGATTCAGTGAGATATTCGTAATGAATGACGATCGTACGATTTAACTCGATTAAACTTTAAATACGAACTAATAAAATTTATCACGATACGAACGTTATCTCTTTGGTACAATAGAACACGTGCAGCGAGTTGCTGAAAAATTTGAAAACGTCATAGATAAAAAAAAATAGTTTGTGATACCGTATTTTTAGATGTAGGTCAGGCATTCGTCCGAGTTTGGCACGATGGCCTACTGGAAAAACTTAAATGGCATTTCCCATATCAATTAACGGAGTTATTAAGATCATACTTAAATGGACGATATTTTTATATCAAATACAGCGACGACCATTCAGAGATACATCCGATACAAGTAGGCGTTCCCACAGGGCAGCTTACTTGGTCCACTTCTCTATCTTATCTATAAAACGGATATGCCTACACTGTCACATGTCGATGTAGCGACCTTTGCTGATAGCAATCCGGTGCTCGGAAAAATGTACCAAAAATTCAATTAAAAATTTACAGACCGCAGGTTAAAATTATTATGGTGCAAATCGTGGAAGATAAAAAATCAACGAGGATAAGTCATCTCGAGTGATTTTTACTAACCGCGGAATTATTTAAACCGAGAATATACTCATCAATGCTATTCAGATTCCTCAGAATGAAGATGTAAAATATCTGGGTATGCATCTTGGAAGCGTATAATAACAAATAGAAATCGATAAAATGTTAACTTAAAGCAACTATATTGCAGGTCAATCTTCTGAAAACAAGTTGCTACTATATAAACAAGTATTAAAGCCGGTTTAGCAAAATGATAGTCAATTATGGGGGCTGTGTCGGAAAACTTTAATAATACGAAGAATATCCGAATAAGATATTGCGCGTAATTACTAATGTTCCGTTGTATATAAACAACATCACAATTCACGAAGATTTTACAATAAAATTTGTAAAAAAAGAAATAACTGAGGTTTCATCGAGATATGCTGCCAGATTGGAAAGATATCTAAATAATGCGGCGAAGGAAGAGGAAGCGATTTCAAGACTTTACATGAATATATGTGTGTGTGTGTCACATGTTTATATGAATGTAACGTATATATGTATTTCGATTATGTGTATCTAACGTTAATAATTATTAGCTCCTTTCACTGGATAGCTTATTCATGATATTTTAACTTAAATTACATCGATTACCAAATAGTTCAGGAAACTAGGTGTAAAATAGCACTGTATATATATATATATTATATATGTATATATGTATATATATATAAATGTATATATATATATATATATGTATATATATAAATGTATATATATATATTATATATATATATAATAATAAACCGAACAAAATATAACACAATCACTAAAAGTTTTTTAATCGCGAAACTTTTCGACAGTTACGTCATTTTGAAGCACGCACCAAAATTATTACATCTTTTAGATAAAAAAAAATGTAATAATTTTGGTGCGTGCTTGAAAATGACGTAACTGTCGAAAAGCTTCGCGATTAAAAAACTTTTAGTGATTGTGTTATATTTTGTTCGGTTTATTATTAATTAATAAAATCACTACTCTCCAATATATTCAATATTATATATATATGTATATATATATATATATATATATATATATATATATATATATATATATATATGTATATACAAAAAGTTGTAATTTTCTCAGAAATGTTTAACTGTTGTTATACCGTCAGATGACGGGAAAAATTCGATGAAACTTTTCCCGTACTGACGAGCTGCTGCTAGCGGATAAAAGAATGACGGTTAAAAGAAGTTTTACCGTATTTTAAATATGCTGAAAATTCAGAAAGTCTCGATATTGTCACTTTTTCATTTTCATATTATTACACCGCAAAATTTAATTAAATATTCAAAATACCCTTTTACGGTCACCCGCAGAATATAATAGGCAAACCCCCATATAATTTTAATAGCTATTGAAATCGTTATATTACTAGCTTCGCTGCTGCTTTTATCACTTGCGCTTCAGAGAACATTTTAAACGAACATCGAATTAAATTAGCGTAAAATACAGTCCCAATATACGCACGATTGCCTTCGTGTTAAATTATCCGAAATGTTTAACCGATATAACGTTTTTTTAATACTCGAATAAAGAAATTAATAAATTTTAAAGAGAAAAACCTCAATTATTCCCGAAACGGAACTTTTCTCTCGATCGTAATGCTAAAGATGAGCTCGAACGAGTGCCTATATTGTCGATGGAATTATAATAGAAATAAATTAACTCGCGGTTATGTATATCTTATTAATATTTACCGCGAGCTGACCGACAAGATCGTTTAGCGGTATTTAGGAGCTTAACAAGGAAGTTATGGTATCCACTGGTAATTCACACCCGGTAACCAGGATCTTAGATTAATTAAGTTTTATTCTATATATCGCCGGCCAGGTCCAACAACCCTGATGTAAGCGTATTTGGATGATTTTCCATGCTTACAGCGCGGTTTTGTTAAAGGACTGTTAAGATCATGGCGAATGATTCGGTTTGCTGAATACCAAGGCGTATTAGTTATCAGTCGAGGATATTACGTGATGTTTACACAGCTTATCGAAGGCTTTCTCCAAGTCGAAGCTGACTAATGTTATAAATTTTATTTAGAATTAAACTTTCCCGGATTTCGGATATTAACTTAATTAATAAATCTCGAGTATCGCTTTGTTTTCTAAATTCGAACTGCAACGGATCTAATAAGTTTAAACTTTCTAGCTGTCAGAGTAGTCTGCTGTTTATTATTCTTTCTAATAATTTGTGAACGAAATGGATCTATAGCTAGCAGGGTGTAGAGAATTTTTATTTAGTTTTAGAATAGGGATCAGATGAGCTTCTCTTCACATTTCCGGGATGGAGTGATTTACCCAGAGGGTTTTGAAAAAGTGTACAATTTCATTTTTCGATTTAGCATTCAGGTGTTTTTAATCATGTTTACGCGTATGCCATCAGTCCCGGCGGCGGTTGGGCGCATTTCTTTTAGTGCGTGATTAAATTCTTCGTTAGTTATAGCAACATTATAGTTTTGATGAGTGCTTAAGTTAAAATCGAGGAAGTAGGTTGACTCTTCTGTGGGTTTGGTTTTTTTGACGTCCTCGGATAGATAATTGTCAGATGATACTTCGTAGAAAAAGTCAGCTAGGATGTTTGATATTTCCTGTTTATCATCAATGATTCGTGAATCTGTTTCCATAGCTGCTGTAGTCTGGCCCGAACGTTTGTAATTTTCCGTATTTGTTGCCATATCAGGTAGTTTGTTGTTTTTCCATTCAACTTGGACATCCACAACTAAAAAACTGAACATATCGCGTCAAATGCAAGCTGAAACTGTGAAAAACCGTAGTGCGGAAATAATGTTCCAAATTTATGCGCGTGATACAGGGTTAAAGGTCCATCGATGCTTGGATCGAGTTTAAGAAGAAGAATACTTACTAAAAACGGGATTTTGATTGTATTGTAAAAGATATTTAGTTACCGTCACTAAACGGGTGAAGAAACAATTATCATCTTAGAAATTATCCGATTTTATCCGGATTTCTCGTATTGTATCTATTTGCGCAACTGTTCAGCTAGTTATAGATTTTTTTATTATTTTTTTTTTTTGGCCGCCCCAGTTCGTAATACGCGATGTGGGGTAAATGTATTAGTAAAATTAAATACGAGAACATTATAAATAATAAACTGAAAAAGAGCCCATCCATTTAAGTTTATGCCGCTCTAATCAGCTTATTTTACAATAAAGTTTTATGTTGTTAATTAATTCGTATAATTTTACATGTATTCTATAGTTTACTTCGGCAACAGCAAAATCATTAAAATTTTGTAAATATTTCTTATTAACTAGTTGGGTAACATCATTAAAATTAGTGATTAAATCCTAAAAGTATGTGCTTAGTATTATCGGGTAGGTTGCATATTTGACATTTATTTGAATATGAAATTTTGTATAGATATTTTTTAAAGATACCAAAATAGTTCGGTATAAATACGTTTTTTAATCGGTCGTCTATACTGGGAAAATATTGTTTTGTTAAACTCCAATGTATTCTTCCAAAAGCATTTGATATTTTTCACTAAAGTGATAATACGGTTTTAAACTGTTTTAATATTTTTCCATCGTGTAAATAATAAGGATGTAATGAGTATTATTAAATTCAAACTATATATTTACGTTATATTCTTTATTAAAAAAATATTTATGTTTTTTGATTTCAAATATTAATGGTTTAATGACGGCAATTACAATACTCGACATATAACTAACCGTTCTATATGGTTGAATTAAATTGCAACCATTCTCTGAAAGGTCTTTAATTTCTTCTGAAACCGTTTTATGTTATATCAAAATATATTACGCTGCCCTATATTATGTTAGGCAAAATTACGCTTTTATATAGAATTAATCCCTTCTTATAATTAATTCTATTATTGTTATTATATTATTGAATATACTTATAAATTTAATAATTTTATTTGTAATATAGTTGAAATGATTATAAAGTTTTAAATTGTCTAAATATTTAGTTTGTGCGACGTATTGTAAATTTAAACCATATTGCATTAAGTTTAATTTCTTGTTTTTTAATCTTTTGTCGAATACCACGTTACTTGACTTAGTATCATTAATGTTCAGGTTAAACGACTGTAATGTTTATTGCGTTGGTATACTTCATTTATTTTTTGTTCTAAACAGTCGTTTTTGTCACCAATTACTACAGCTATATCATCGACGAATGTAAAAATGTCTACACATTGTTAGGTAACATTATAAATTTGAGAAAACACTATGTTCCACAAATACAGCCCTAATACAGAACCTTGCGGTACTCCCATTACAATTTGTTGTTTTTTTGAGTGCCTATTTTTAATATGGTTGATCGATTATTAAAATATTAATTTATAACATTAAGTATGTTGCGATATAAATTTTCTGATGTTAATATAAGTATATTTAAATCTAAACTATCAAAAGCCTATGTCAAGCGTCAGTAAACGAGTATTGAGGTGTCTATTTTTATAGTTTTTAATTGTTTGTAAAATATTCAATATATTTCTGACGATTGGTAATGCATCAAATTGATTTTTATTAATTATATTTTTGTTTTCAGAAAATTCTCTTAGTCTTTTAAGTATAGATTTTTCATAAACTTTATCGAGGTTCGATAATAACGATATAGCTCGATACGATGTGGACAGGTTAGGATTATTTTTAGGTTTTGGCCGAATAACAGTTTTTTATGAAATCGTTTTTTATAAATCTATTACATACTCTATTCCTGATGCCGCTTTATTTTTCAATTGCTTAATAATTACGTTTTAATTTCTTCATTACTAACTACAGTTTTTACTTTGATATGTTTTCACTTTAAACGGTTTTACGTTAAGGTATATAATTTGGATAGTAATAAATACACTTTTCCTTGTTCCGTACATGCATAATTGTCTAATGTCGGAACAACTGTGGATTTTAATTTATTCATAAATATTTTATACTTTAATCCATATGTACGTTTTTATCATCTGTAAGTTTTTTCCAAGCTGTTAATTTAGCGCTTTTAATTTTGAAGTTGTATTCTTTAAATTGTTTTTTATAGTTATTGTATAGATTATTTCTGTTAACTGTATTTTTACATCGTCTATACTTTTTATACAGTTTGCTTACCAATATATTTTTTTTTTCTGTGTAGTGCTGAGTTATAAACCTTCGAACTTATCGTAGTATACGAATTATCTAAGACTGTGTTGGCGTAGGCTTGTAAAGTGATTTAGCCATCTATTGACTTCTACGCTAGTACAATTTACATCAGTATCAACCATGTATATATATATATATATATATATATATATATATATATATATATATATATACTTATTTAAATTTATAACTAACCTATTCTAATTAATAACTCTAATAGCACTTTGTCGTATGTGTGTAACTTGGTTTACGTTAAAAGTAATATAATAGTGATCGCTAGCATTCAACTCGTATAAGACTTCTCAATGATCAGTTATAGATTAAAAAGAAATAGAAAATTAGAAATTAATAAATGAAACAGAGAACGTTTAAAATGAAACGTATATATAAATTTCGAGAATTAATATGATGGAAAAAAACCTGTAAGAAACCCTCGTAACAGGTAAATTCGTAATAATTAATCTCGGGGCGGGGGAAATATTATAAATACGATGTCCGAATACGATTGACGTGGAAAGTAATTGTTTTGGGGTAAATGGAATTCGAATAAATTTAGTAGAAAAAACTTTCCTTTACACGGAGAAAGTTTAAACAAACAAATCTGCAATCGAATTAGAGCTCCAGCGGCTGGAACTATCGAATTGATGTATGCGAGAAATAACCTATATATATATATATATATCGATCATTTTTTTTTAATTCTTATTTTTTGCCGTGCGTAACTAATTACGGTACTGGTGTGATTTAACAGTTAGATGTAGGTTAGAAGAGGATTGTAGTTGAAGAACTGTTGGTGGTGACGAAATCATACGGAGGTATGCGGGACGAATATGTGGTCGTCGGTATAGTAAAATATGACAAAGAAAAAACGGGTTTTGGGAACAAAAGAAATAAAAAGCATTGAGGTTGTGTGGTACGTTGAAGTAGATGATCACGAAAGAGTGATATGTGACCGATATAGTTGGAACGGGATAAGTTGGCAGTAGAAGCCAACATTGGATCTGATAGCGCGACTGGAATTACGGTGGTACGTTCTGTTGCCAGTTGCGGTGAATGAAGTATTTGAAGGCTGTGTTTAGCACCGTAGACGACGATTTTATAGGAGACAGTACGGAATGGGCTGCTTTATTCGCCGCTTCGTTTCGTACAATTTTTTTATCACGCGCATGTATTGCGACATTTTTCTAATATAGTAATTCTTGCTCGAAGTTACTCTAATAGCTTAGCGTTGACGTAATTTAAGCATTAATTGTTATTGCATAATTAACTACGGATAGAGGTCGAAATTACTCGTAAACGACGGTAAAATGGTCGTTCGCTTCTGCTATTCCGGATGAATATTTAATTTTACCCGACTTCTTCCGTCCCTACAATATTCCGCTTTTCATCTTAGACTAGTACCGACTACGCTACTGTCCTCGTTGTCTAGCACGTTCGGTAATTGTTGTTGCTCTCGCTAGTCTTCCGACCTTATTTTCCTATCCCGCTTACTTAGCTGTATAACGATTATTTCGTTACCGTCTTATAATCGTCAATACTACCGCGCAAACCTATTCAAATTAACCGCGCCAATTTCATTACTAGACACGGTTTCAATTTCACTCGGTCTTTAGTGCGCGTCGGTCGCTTGAATATAAAATTCGATATTTGTCGCGGTAGAAACGAAAAGTGAACGTTCGAACGTTAAATATACTTCGATAAAATTTAACATGTGTGCCTACTTACGAATCATCCGGTGTATATTGTACGTAATTTTGTCGTGCACGTTAGATGTCCGAGATGTCTCGGATAATTAATTTCATACTCGATGATTAGGATGAAGACGTTCCGAATGACTAAGAATTAAGTAGCCGGATTACTACTACTACTACTACTACTACTACTACTACTACTGTAATACTGTAAGAATAACGATCGCATCATTAATTAGGAGAATAAAAATGATTCGATATTAAAAGAAAATTAAAATTAAATTCACTTTATACGTAACGGTAAAACGATTTATTCGTATATAAGCGAAATTTACCGTTGTAAAATTATCTTCTACACGTGTGACGAACACAAAATAGAAAAAAAAAAAAACAACTCATATTGAGTATACAGATAAATAAATAAAGCCTTCATTTCTTTTAAATACGCCAAAAAATAATCAAAATTATAATAAAATCTCAACTTGAACAAATTTAATTTTTTTAATTTTTTTATTTATTTTAAAGATATTTATCCAGCACTCATTTTACTTCTAAATAGTTCTATCTTTCGCTTTCCGCATCCAAATGATTCTCAAATTTTTAACGATATCATCTTTTTCCATCATCTTTCGGCTCTTTCGAGATTTTTCCTTAACGGAATCCATTCTATACCCGACCATGGCTATCTGCTCGTTTCGCGCGTGACACGACTCCATTTCAGCTTTCTCGCTATTTTCATTAGGTCGTCTGTTCTTGATTGTGCTCTTAATACTTCCACGCTGATTTTATCAAATTTTGTAACTCGTAACATTTTTCTTACGAACCGCTGTGCAATTTGTAACTTTTTTTATTCGCTTCGTATAGACCGTGTTTGCGAACCGTACATAATCGCCGGTATGATACATGAAATATACTTTTAATTCTGCACTCGTATTAAACATTAAAAGCCCGATATTTTTCCAACATACACGTCTATTTACTTATTTGGCTGTATTCGGAACTAATTGTCCGAATTACTTGTAAGAGGCGTTTTATTTATTTTTATTTTATTTCTTTCGAGTTAATGGTCACAACATCACGTGCTATTTAATTCATTTTTGCTTTTTCGTAATTTATACTCAGTTCTGCTTTTTTCCTACTTTCTACTTAATTCGTTAAGCATCATCTGTAATTGTTCAGCCGTGGAAGCTATATAAGTGTGTCGCATCATCCGCGAAATATAAATTTGTTAAATGAGTGTTATTGTTCCAACGACAGATTCCCGAATAGTTTTTCCAACAACGCGTTAAATAGATTAATTGTTATTACGTTGCGTACTATTTGTGCACTTGACGGTAGTGTCGACGTAAAATAATGTACACGACGGACAAAATAATTCACCAAGATTAATTGTTATTACATTGCATCTATTTGTGCACTAAAAGGTAATCTTGATCTGCTATCTCTCTCGCAGTAGAACACTCGAAATAGACCAAAATTATTTCTAATAAATCTTTCGTTCGTCGATCACGGTTCGGCCGGGATCCGGTTGTTCTACCGTGCACCAGATAGCGAGGATCGCGAGGATTGCAGTACACGTTAGTTTTAAAAAGCGTAAAAGATTTCCGCTTTGATATTGAAAAGGCATGTGATACACAGTTTGACACAATGGAATAATCCTAATGATTCAATTTAACTTCCCGAAACTAACTCGTGCTTAAGTAATAGATCCTTCTATTTTACCCATTTCTCGACTAACTTTTCAAAACATATTAAGCTAAAATTTCCCAAGGCCGTATTCCCAGTAAAAAAAAAAAAAAAAAAAACATTCACCCGGTGTACATTGTATTCAATATACGCCGACGACGTACAAACCAGAAACCATATATAATCGTTTACAGAAGACTGCTGCTGTTATATACAAATATTACAAATGCTGAAATCTGCGATACATACGTAAGACCGAAGCTATCCTATTTACAAGGAGATTTCTAAAATCAGTATATCTAATGTACTCGATGGCGCACGTATTCCTCGGTACGAATAATTGAAAAACTTGTAGATTACTTTGGACTTCCGTTTAATACTAGCCATACAAAACCGGGCTGTAGTTCGTCGAGTTAATTTATAGTATAATAATTCGACCGAGGTTAACTACTCGTTTGTTCAGTTTGCGTTTCAATCTCCGAACGGAAAGCTACAAGTGGTTAAAGAAGTTGCGTAACAGAGAGTGCTTATTAAATCTTCCGAATAATCACTCATTCGTTGATAGCTAAAGGTGGGTCTTCCAACGTTGTAGTATTCTCTTCAGTTTCAATTCTTGATATCGTACATTTTATACAGTCGGAACATAAGAAACTTTGACAACAGACGTATATGGAGTGTGTATAGTCGCCTCTTACTAGGTACTACCAATTGCAACTGTCACTCGTTACTTTTTTAAAAACATTAAGCGCAGAGGAATTGTATACTTATCAGCAAATCGCGACTTGGGCATTGCTTGTTGCCGGACCGACTGTTCCGTATAGAGAAAATCCTTATTGCCCGCTACATGCTGGTCGCGCAGTAGTTTGCAATCTTGATCACGTGTTCTTCGAATGACCTACTTTAACAACATTACGCTCTGAACTGTATCTTAAATTACTGCGCACGTCTCGTAATGATCCTATAACGTATTTTCTTCATATTCAGAATCTACATCCTTGACATAGCGATATTTCTAGAGAAGTTTTCCTCACATGTGGAAATATGAGTTTACTAAGTACAGTATCACGCTGGGTAAGCTGTAAGGGCATCTCCCCCATTAAAAAAAAAAAAACAGCAAAAAAATCGTATGAACTATTTTATTCTAAATTTAATCATTTTACGTCGTATTAATATATTCTTGTTCTTTTTCTTTTCATACGTATTTTCCCGGTGAATATGCAAACTCCTAGATATGCTAATTGCTTCTCGATATAATACTACCGCATAGTGATGGATAATTGTGCTATTGGTAAATGAGGGATTCATTTCTTTCATTACTATCGTTAGTGAGATTTTACGACTTACTCTATCGTACGATGCACGATGATTTTCCCGTTATTAAACCGACGAATGAATAATTTAATATTTATTTTATAATTACGCGTGAACTTTGTAATTTAATTATTTCGGATTTATCGATAAGTGCTCTACGTCGTCGCATGTAGAGGAAATAATTCATAAACAGTAGCTTCTTTTTCCGCTTGTCGATCAATTTATTAATAAAAAAAAAAAAAATAAAAAAAAAAAAAAAATAAACGTCGTTAATCGCTTTAAGCTTTATGATAAATTAACATAAATTATCGGTAATTATGATAAAGCATATCTCTGTGTGCATAAGCAGCGTAGAATTCGAATTTTATAATTATTTATTTTTGCCTACGTGTCATTGGTACACTATTATTATGTTTTGGTCGGATTGTTTTATTTTAATACTGTTTCTCATTTTGCAGCATTTATTACGAATTGTAATCGTAAATTAATATTTTTTCATTTTGTATTTTTTTTTTTTATTATTTTTCAAAATATTCACTCGATAAATAAGTTTATGATTTTTCGAAAAGGGAAAACTTTTAGCGATTTTAACTACTTTTTTTTTTTTTTTTTTTTTTTTTTTTTTTTAAGGTGCCGTGTACCACAACTCAGGTTAGAGGCACCGAAGCTATTTTAATTAAATCAAAGGATATATGTTTGTAACTTTTAAAAACTTAATGGTTTTTTCAAGTTCCGCTGGATTATCAGAGAGTGCCGTGTGAATTGAAATATTGCCATCTGGATGGTATTTTTGAAGTGGCCTACACTTTGTAAGCATGTGTTCGACTGTTAGAGGCTCCCGTCCGCAGTAGCAACATATCGGTTGGTTTTTTTTTTCTATTAAGTAATTATGGATTAATGACGTATGTCCAATTCTGAGCCGAGTTAGTACAACATCATCACGTCGCGATAGGATGATTGTTCTCCATGGATCTGTGTTTAACTTGACGTTTCGAAGTTTGTTGGTTGTGGGAATACGCTTCCAGTGTAAGTTCCATGCCTCGTGAAATTAGTTTTTGATATCGTGTATTTCGTCTTGTATTGAGATTGAAATTTTTCGTACTGGAAACATCTCCGCCGCTTCTTTCGCAGCGATGTCAGCTTCTTCATTTTCCTTTATGTTGGAGTGTGAAGGGATCCAGCATATGATGGTTTCTTGTACGTGTTGGTTAGCTGCCAGGTGAATATCTTGGGCTATTGGGTGGTTAGATTTTGTGGAATCGAAATTAATGCTTTGAACGGCGTAAAGTGCGTCGGTAAAAATAACTATTTTTGGTAAGCGTAAGTCTCTAGCCAAATTGATAGCTAAGTTGATTGCCATTAGTTCAGCGGATAGTACTGAGAATTCGGTTGGTAGAACGTATCTTACGGTGATATCTCGATGTATGACGGAACAACCCGTACCTTGGGTTGTCTTTGACGCATCTGTGTAGAATTTTTCATATGAATCGAATGATTTCATTAGACTGTCATAGGCTCTTTGTTTTGACATCATATTTTTGTTGTGTAATGCCAATGATACGTCAATATTTAAATTTGTTCTTTTGTTTGGTTTTTTATCGTTTATTTTGATACACAATAATCGTTCGTGCCATACTTGGTCGAAAGCTTTGGTCACGTCTAAGAAAACTGCTGAACAATATAGACCAGATTAAATAGCATCCGTGTCGGAAAACAAACTGATAGTCTGGGGGAACAAATTATATTCATTCTTGATTGTATAAAAATAATCGATCGTAATAGAGATTATCACTTACTACTCGCGGCAGATCGGTTAAATATTTTAATAATATCATTCGACGTAACTCGAATGTTAAACAAAAAACACATTAACGTAATTATTTTAAATATCTGGCCAAAGAAAGAGGGAATATATAGCGATAGATTAACGTATAAATTATTATATGATATAAATTAAAGAAATTGTTAAGAATTAATTTTTACATAAGTCGATTAACCGGACATGGTAGTTTTGGTAGGTTTATTTGGAACGATTTAAAATTGTATCTCGTAGCATCTGTGAATTCTGTCAACTTGGTGTTTCCGACACGGTTTGTCATTTTCTATTTGAATTACACCGAGGAAGAACGTTCGAAATAGAATTCAGATGGCTATCGATAATGCGATTATAATTAACGAGAGATGTAAATGCTTTAAACGCGTCGAACTGTAGAACGTTCGCAAATTATTGTAACCTCGCTACGGGGAAAGGCATTTCGAAATTAATGTAACGTAATGTTAAGCAAATTCTACAATACGAATAGCACGTGATCGTGCCGATAATTCTTCTTTCGTACGGCTGATACTCCGTTATAGGACAATATCTAGATTTCGAATCCATGTTAGGCGTTGCCGCTGATGCTTTGTGGATATCTTCAAAAGTTCCTGTAAAAACTCTGGACAATCACTATCAGTTTACGGTTATCTGGATTTGCTCCATTGTTCACGCCAGCTTCGCTTCCTTTCGAATTTTCTCTCCGATTAGATCTTCGCCCGTTGCCCGTGCCGGTAGCCAATCAAGTTGCGTCGATTTAATTGTCCCTGTAATTAACCGCATTGTTTGTGTATCTACCTTCGCGGTATGGTTTAGCCAAAAACCGGGGCTCCGTATTCTGCTGTAGAGTATACTAGCGCCAGCGCTCTTATTGTCTTGGCTGAAGCACCCTATGTTGTACCAGTTAGCTTTTGTATAATATTGTTTCCAAATATTCTCCAAATGCTTTCGATATGTTAACTGTCTGTCTAGCGTTATTCCAAGGTATCTGGGCATTGGTTCATAAATATCTTTCCCTTGCATTTGATTTTAAGTTTCATATTGGCAAGCCGAAATGTTAATTGAAAACAGAATGCAACAGTTTTAGAGCTGTTCAGTTGTAACCGCCAGCGTTCGAAGTATCTTAAAACATTTGCCATATCGTCTTCCAGGCTTGTTTGCAATTCATGAACATCTTTGAATAGCTAATATCATCTGCGTAAATAAACTTTTCTGCTTGAGCTTGTGGAAGGTCGTACGTGTACAGGTTGAAAAAAAGACGAGCCAGTAATCCTGCGGTAGCCCACTGCTCTTTCTGCGTGATCTGCTAGCTTGTCCTGCAAGATGAACTGTGAAAGCGCGATTGCTTATCATTTCATTAACTAGCATAACTAGAGTTTTGCATGGAAATATTTCAATAAATTTTTTAAGCAGTGTCTCCATACTGTATCATAAGTAGATGATAAAGAAAAAAAAAAAACGACCGCAGTTTTTAGTTTTTTCTGCAAGCCATTTTCAATAAGCGTTGTTAAGCAGGCCACTTGTTCTGTACAGATTCGGCCTGGTCTGAAGCCGACTTGGGCTATCGGTAAGAATTTCTCAATTACGGGAGACAATCGGTTGTGCAGTAACCTTTCGAACAATTTATAACAGACGCTCACGAGTGATATTGGTCTATAGTTTTCAGCTTTTGCCGGAACTTTACTGGGTTTTATAATCGCTATCACCATAGCTGATTTAAACGATCTCGGTAGTTTCCCGGTGTCCACGATCGAGTTGAATAAATTCAGCAACCATTTTTTTACTCTACTACCAAAATGTTTTACAAATTCTGAGGAAATGCTGTCTTTACCAGCGGCTTTACTTAATTTCAGCGTGCGGATTCCCGCTTGTAATTCATCGCTAGTAAATGGCTTTGCCAGCTCTGACCGAAATTGGCCTTTCTTTTTCAGGTCTGATAATTCTCTTTTAACTTGTGAACTGAACGATTTATCTACAGTAGTACGTGTTCTATCATATGATTTGCAATTGCTTCTGGTGAAAGTGAAATCTTTTCATCCATTTTTTTGTTCAGCGCTGCTGTTCGACAGTTTCTTCAATAGGGGTTCCACCACGCTTTTCTGCTCGAGTGTGCGACGTCAGTATCAGCTAATAGTCGAGACCATTTTTCTTTTCGCGTTTTATCTAGCTGTTCAATTGAGTTATTTGCGGTGTTAGCATCGCCTGTTAACTTGTACTTGTTATAGAGCTGGTCGCGTATGGTGTTTCAACCCGGTATGTCTTCCGATATATGCGCGGGGAATACTCGCTGCACCGGTTACTAATCCGCAGAAGCGCTCATAATTTTTGGATATTGGCTTAATAAATCGTACGTGTCCTTCTAATGTATTTGTAAATGTTTTCCAGTCGGCTTTTGCGAAGTTCCAGCGTGGGACTGGTATCGATGCGAATGAACTTATTTAAAACCCTAATTTTATTATTACCGGATACGACTTCGAGGGAACGTTTGCAGAATTGTTCGATTACTTGCAATTGGTCGTTGTTGGTTATCCATTTACACGAAACACAGATCTGGAGACGTGTATCCGGCTGAGTGGAAGGTAGCAGTTTGTTTCGGATCATAGACGAGGAACATATTTGCTCGTTCCATCCAGTTTATAAGAGACTCTCCGGTTGATTCATTCTTGCTGTAATCCCATATTGTACGTTGGCTATTGAAATCACCAGCCACTACGGTCGGCGTGGCTATATTTGGGAGCACGTGAAATGTTGGTGGTTTGTATACATTACATACAATTATCCACTTTGACATTTATAAATGAGATATCATTCTTAGATTCTGCCGCCATCAGTTTCCAGTCTATACCGTTTTTAACGTATGTTGCAACTCAATGTTGTTTGCTGCAAATTGCACCAGCTATTACGAAGTTTGGAATTGTTCCTGTCCTGATCAGCTGTTGACCATTGCAGGCGTGGGTTTCCTGGACTAGTACCACATCAATGTTGTTCTCGTGCGTTATTCTATGAATTACTTCGCTCTTGGCCTTGGTCATACCTTCCACATTGATCTGTAATATGCGTATGGTATCTTTAGTCTGTAATCGGACGTTTCTGTAGAGAACTGTTTTTGTCGCGATACGTCTGTAGCCTGAGTGTTGTAATTGTGAAAAGAACTGTTTCTGTACGTCTTTAATCGGGTGTTATAGTTGTGAAAAGAACTGTTTCTATACGTTTTTAATCGGGTGTTATAGTTCTGAAAAGAACTGTCTCTACTGGGAAATACTCGATGTAGAATTGTATACGTACAAAAGTAGAAAACGAAGCTCTTTCTAGGGAAGATATTCCAGGATATTATTTGTTACGCCATCTTCACCCGGTATCTTGTTGCTTTTTAGTGTTTTAATACACGACTGAATCCAGCTCGGTTTGGTGTGAAATTTGTAATTCGGGCAATCTTGTATTACGCCGGAGTCAGATTTTTAATGCTGTGAAGTTGAAATACATTTTCGAGTTATTCTGTCAAAGTATTATATAGCCTTTTCGTTTTCTGCGTCTTTGACCAACTTCCGTCAGGTTTTTCGATGTGATAGGGTATAGTTAATTTTGTTTTTGTTAAATAATTTTTTTTGCTTTCCATACACGAACAACAGTTGGTACCACTTCAGATAAATCATGACGTACGTTATGGTAAGCCGCGATCGTTTCTCGTAATTGCTTACACAGTTTCTTGTATACGATTGTAATCTGTTATAATCACTTTTTTTTTTCCTTTCCAATTAATTACGCTTCTATTTTATATTTTATTACATTTCGTTTAGGTTTTCTGTTGTTTCTTTCGTTACATTATTATTATTGGAAGTACTAAAAAAAAAAAAAAATGTAAATTAAACCAACCGATCTTACTAAATATAATTGAAGAATCTAAAAAGAAGTACTTCGGTCATAAAATTCCCGGAGGATGACCTTTTTACGACACAAGGGAAAATTTGCGGGAAAAGAACACGATGAAGGAGACGAATAGAATATATACATGTTGAATAACAGGAAGAAAACCAGTTGCGGGAATGAAACAAGCTAGACAAGGACAAATGTAGAAATCCGAAACCTTTCGAATAGGAGATGGAAAATGATGATGATGTTAAATACTGATAATTTAATTTATCGCGAAGTAACGTAATTATCTGTTAAACTTGCGGCGGTACTCGAACGTAGACGTTGTCGTTAAGGTGCGTTTTGGTTTTTTTACACCTTTTTCATCGCTTCAGTTTTTTTCCCTTTATAGCGTAAGCTTTTCTTTTTTTTTTTATATATATTTTCTTATGTCTTTTCCAGGAACTTTTTCCGTCGCTTATATTATTTCTCTCTTCATTTTGTACCATTTCTCAATCATATTACACGTTTGCGAATCTGAACTTTTCTTAACCTCTTCGACATTGCCTTTCTACCTGATTATCCTTGTTTCATACTTCGCACGGTTGTTCTCTCTTTTTTATCCACGTTTTATTTATTTATTTTATTTTTTTTTGTTACGTTTTATCAGAGTTTTACCACATTATGATCTCTAGCTATGCGTCAGCGCCTGGGTATGTTTTGCGTTATTTCATACGGTTTTAATACATGTTTTCCGACTAGCGTGTAATCTATTTGCTGCCTTCTAATATTACCAGGCATTTTCTATGTGCATATTCTTTCGACATGTTGTTTAAAAGTAATATTTCCTATTAATATCAAGCAGCAATATATTATGAAAATACAGATCCGATACGAACATACAGAATAAAATACGCTGGCTCATCTACAAGCACTGAAATATATGCTATATATATATATATACAAAGCACTTGAGTATCTTAAAAATAAAAAACAAAGAAAATTTTTAGTAATGACAGACTCCATAGCTGCAATACAGTCACTGATTACTATTAAAACAAAACGAGACAATATTATCGCTAAAATAAAAACCTTACACGGAAAGATACAGAAAAACGATTCAACAATTATATTGATGTGGATACACTGCGGTGGTATATATGGGAATGAAATAGTAGATAACGCAGAAAAATCGGAAACGAACGTTAAAAACGATAATACTAATATGTACAGAATATACCCCACAAATAAAAATAATGAAATATCAACAAATGCAAGAAGAATATAATAAACAAAAAGAAATAGGGAAACAATATATCATACAATTCAGATAAAAATAAAACCCCATACGGTTTTGTAATAACTCATTACAATATAGTAAACACTTTTTAACAACAATTAGTCTCCGATTAAGAATATGACATAATAAAACACCGGCACATCTAACCCGAATACGCATAATTCAAAATAGTTTATGCGATAAATGTCAAGAAGATATCAACCATATCATATGGAAATGTGAGAAATAAAAATCGAAATAATATGATACGGGAATTATTAAAATACAAATACACACTTCTTCTAAATGTAGAATCAGTAGTAAGTGACTTAAACAAAGCAGAACCAGTCAAAATCATATATAAGTTCATAGCCCGGAATAATATAGAAATATAATAACCCAACTATAATAGTTTAAAACAAGGAAATCATCCTATAAATGGCCAAAGCGACCTATGGTACAAAAAAAAAAAACGTTTCATTTGCTTCGCTTAAGTTTACTAACGTTTCATCTTTTTATTGCATTTACCGAATCCGTACAAATCAACCCCATTCGCCTTCCGTTTATTAGATTCTCTTTTAGGTTGACATAGTCTGTTACTACGGTATCTTCCAATTATATATATATATATATATATATATATATTCACTTCTTCTTCACCATTGTAATCACACGCTGATATGTACGTTCGTATAATTGTTTTTATTGTCGCTGTTGCTAGATTAGCTAAAAGTATTCTATAACTAATCTCTATGTATATTTTTAATTTATTCCCCTCAAACTTTTTACCTAATACTATGGCAATTTCGTTTTTATTATTATTATCTTTTCCCGAGACGATCATATCTCCAGAAGTTACCGTTAATATTCCATCTGGTTTCTAATATTCCTATTGTATCCGCATCATTTTTATCCATGTTTCTATTTTTACGGTTGACTTAACTGATTTTGCTCCTTTTTTTTTTTTTTTGTATTTTCAGTCGCATATTTATCGTTCACGGCCTGGTTACCTATTGCTGTATGGCTAGTCGCATATTTCTCATTCAAAGCACCACTGCGCCAGATGCTATCGGATTTATAATTTTAACTAGCTGTAAGCGTGCAAGATGATAAGATTCGCAGCGTTAGAAGTGTTACCATTCGGGGGGGGGCTTTTACCAGGTGACGTTCATCCTGTGAGATTTGCCCAGCTTGGGAGGCTATTCTAATAGTATACACTATTGCCAGTATCTGAAAGTCTTTGGGGTACACATTAAGGCGATGGTCCCCCAGAAGGTTGTGTATATATGCATAATTCCCACAATGGCATAGTTGCCATCGTGGCATAGTTGATATCATGGTATAGTTACTATTGTAGCATAGTTGCTATTGTGGCATAGTTGCTATTGTGGCATAGTTGCTATTGTGGCATAGTTGCTATCATGGCACACAATACAGTAAGAAATAAAACAATTAATCGATCGTTTCTAAGCGTTTATTTCGAATAATAATTAAGCCAGTACAATATTCCGTTTATTCGATTAATATTCCGGTTTGTGCGGTTTTTTTTTTAATTATTAAAATAATTATTCGTGCGGAGAAATAAAATAAATACGTTCAAAACTTGTTTCGTTTTCAAATGAACGTCATAAACGGAATACACATAAAACCTTCATTTACTTGGACGGCTCGTCGTACGGTAAAGCGTCCAACAAACTATCCTGAAACGTATCCAATGAATCGTGAGATGAAACTAACTCATCCACATCACCGGCCTTGTCATCGATATCCGAATGATTTGAATCGGAATCGCTCATTTTTATGCCGGTTATAAGTTCCTCCGGTTTAACACACGTCGGATCGGCCTAAAATTTAATTTATGACAGAATATCATGATTACGTTAATCAAATATATATGTACCTGTATATTTATCTATAGATATAAAAGAAAACCGCGCAGAAGACGAATGTCTTGCATGGATAATCTCCAAAAATGAAAAGTAGTAAAATAAAATACGCCGTACACGCTTGATAAGTTTCTATTATTATTATTATTATCATTATCATTATTATTGTTATTATTGTCCTACAGTTATATATATATATATATATATATATATATATATATATATATATATATATATAGAGAGAGAGAGAGAGAGAGAGAGAGAGACCTAGAGAACACGGACAGTATTGTTTTTTTCAATAACACAATTGGTAACACTGCTACAACACAAACCGCGTGTTCCATGTTTAGTGTGCAAACGAGAGATTTATTTTTGTTCAGTTTCAGTTATCATGCCATCCTATAGCGAGAAGGAGCGCGCGTTTTTATTTTCGGCGTGAATCGATCACGACAGTGCAAAAAGGAAGTTTCGAAAAGAATTCAAAGCTAGGCCGTGTAAATCTGTATCATCTCGAAATTCAATTTTAAAGTGGGTTGATAGATAACAATCGAGAAGCAGCTTCTACAATGGATAAAAAAAACGTCCTGAACAAAAAAAAACGTTCGTACTCCCGCAAACATCGATCGAGTTCGTGCAGCGAAGTCCCGGACGCTCTGCTCGACGACATGCTGCTTCTTTAAACCTGTCGAAAGAATCTGTTCGCCGTATATTGCTGGAAGACTTGAAATTTCATCCTTGGTAACAAGTCAGGAATAATTAAAAACTGTCGACCATGCACAACGAAAACTTTTGCTGAAACGATGCTGAAAATAATCGGGGAGACGAAGTGATCGATTTAAACAAAGATTTGATGAATCATGAAGCTCGTTTTCAGCTATCTGATTTTGTAAGTAAAAGGAACTGCCGCTACTGGTCGGAATATAATCCGAATTCAATCGAATATAGATTCGGAATAACGAAGGAGATAATTCGGGCGACTATGATCTTTGCCGCGCAGTAAACTAAAGACGGGAGGGTTAATTTATTGTTGGCGTCGCGTTTTGGACGCGCGCTCCTATACGAGAGATACGGCTGGAACAACAATGGAACAACAACTTCGTTCGTGTATAATTTTAAGAACGCGCGTATGCGTGACCAGCGAACAAACTAGATAAAGTAAATAGTACTTTAAAACTTTCGGTGCGATATGTTATGGGTAGGTGTATAACACACGTTATGGCAAGTTACGAGAGGTGTGAAAAATAATGATTCACACGAAGTCTATTAAAAATGGCCATCTGCCAAAATATAAAATAAAACATAACGATCTCTCCGATTGGTCGGGTATATAAGAGAACCCGGTGGTGATCACCAACAGGGAAAGAAACAATACTAATCGTTAGAGAGATAAAGAGGATAGATTGTTTTGATGAAGTTCGATTTCGAGAGGACTCTGTAGGCACACTCGTAAGAACTTCCACCGGACAGTAATTTTAGAAACGGGCACGCCAGTGCTAGTTTGAGAAAACTTCATTTTTATTCTCTTTTACTTCTTCGTCGTGAATAGTGAAGGTTATCGTTGCTTAAAGTTTTCACTAAAGGGATTCAGAAAAAGACTACAGATATGAAGATTAACCGAAGGTAGCTCTTTTTTCTCGTTTTACGTGTAGCTGTTTATCCACGATCTATTTCTGTTTATAAAAAGTTCTGCCGTATATATATATATATATATATATATATATATATATATATATATATATATATATATACATATATATATGTACATATATATGTATATAACTCTTCGATTGTGGTGGATTATTTTTTTTAAATATTATTTTAATTTGAACTATTTTCTTCAATAGTTCTTCGCTTTATGTTAAAAGTAGTATTCTTACCGACGCACTTTACGCCGTTTTAATCTCGATCTCTCAAAATCTAACCACCCTATAGCCCAAGATATTGACCTGGCAGCTAACCAACACATACAAGAAACCATTATATGCTGGATCCCATTACACTCCAACATAAAGGAAAATAAAGAAGCTGACATAACCGCGAAAGAAGCGGCGGAGATGTTTCCAGTACCAAAAATTTCAATCTCAATACAAGACGAAATACACGATATCAAAAACCAATTTCACGAGGCATGGGACTTACGCTGGAAGCGTATTCCCACAACCAACAAACTCCGAAACGTCAAGTTAGGGAGAACAATCATAGAGTTGGACATACTGCATTGATTCATAATTACACAATAAAAAAAAAAGAAATCAACCGATATGCTGTTACTGCGGACGGGAGCGTCTAACAGTCGAACACATGCTAACAAAGTGTAGGCCACTTCAGAAACACCATCCCGATGGCAATATTTCAATTCACACGGCACTCTCTAATAATCCAATGGAACTTGAAAAAACCGTTCAGTTTTTAAAAGTTACAAATATATATATATATATATATATATATATATATATATATATATATATATATATATATCCGTTCATTTAATTAAAATAGCTTCGATGCCTCTAACCTAAGCTGTGGTACATGGCGCACCTAAAAAAAAAAAAAAGTGAGTATCCGTGTCTGATTACGACATTTATAGTTATTAAAATACGTTTCAAAAAATATTTACCGGTAATTATATTGCTGAAGGAATAAACGTTAAAGAAAGTACGATCCGAACTACATAGAAGATTTAACATGAGATCGTTTGTACTATATATATGTTCGTAAATTCGTTTAAATTATTAGTGTATATGTATATATATATATATATATATATATATATATATATATATATATATATATATATATATATAATCTCCGGACGATCTATAGAGAGAATAGTAAATAAATCGAGTGCAAAACGATTCGAACGAATCAATTTACTCGGCGACCGTTTTTTTTTGTTCATTTTTATTTATTACGCACTTATTTTCTATACATATACATACGTATATAGTAGTGAATTACAATTTCGACGGATAAGTTTCCCTACGGAGTAACGTATACGTACGGCTGTATATTTTATATATATATATATATATATATATATATATATATATATATATATACATGTAGCGTGTTATAATATGCGTGTAAGCATGTATAAGTATTCGAAATACGTATATCGTAAAGTTAGTCACCGTTGCTAATTGATGGGTAGGGTAATCCTCTAGACACGAACGTTACGCTTGCGATTTTTGCGTCAATTTTCCGCCTCAACGAACACCTCAAGGGTAAAATCAGCATGTCCTGTCACTTTCCTTCTCGTATACTTCGAACGACTATAAATTTTCCTACTAATAGACTTCCGATCGGACTATTCCATTTACCGGAACCGATATATCTAAATTTCTTTCTTTTTTTGGGGGGTGTATTTTATTCCATTTACTTCTATTACATCGCAATGTGTATTTCTATCTCTTTATCTAAATTTATATATTTTTTTATCCTATCATATCTATCAAGTTACTACACTTACATCGTTACGTATTTTCATCGTCTGGAAGTTAAATTTTTTTTTTTTATATACGCCGGTTGAATAAATTTCAACGCAATTCTACCGTACGAACGGCATCGTAAACCGTACCGTCATATACTCGTATTATTACATTCCAACAACCGTGTAAAATGTTTCATCTCGGTAATGGAATTTCAAGTACGCGGCATTTTACCCATTTACGACGTTACTTTTGAGGAAGTAGATTTAAACTTATTATATATATATATATATATATATATATATATATATATATATATATATATATACGTATGTGTATGTAATGGATGGTCAAAGGAAATAGTGTACGAGCCAATGAATTTTATTGGCAAAGTTCACTCATAAAACGACACACGCCCGTAGTCGTCTAAGATAAATAGACAAAATAAAAATACATTTTATATAAAGCGAAAAAAATATATATATATATTTTTACTTAAAACGACATAATCGACTAGTTTATAAAGCGTTCCTTACGAGAATATTAAATTAAATTGAACTGATATGTTACTAAAAATTGAATAATTTTTACTAATAGATTTTCAACAGTATTACACCGTCCAAAGTCAGAATAAAGGGAAAAAATACTTCGGTTTGGTATGTATACGGTTTCCAGAAAGCCTTAGTTTCAATTAGAACGTTTCGAAGGATTATATATCCACTTTATTAAGACTACGTACTGGGCATAATCTCCCTCGCTCACATCTTGCTAAATGACGCATAATTTTTTCTGATAATGACGACTGTATTGAGCATGAAATTTTGATATGTCCGGAGTTTGTAAAGCATAGAGGTGAGATGTTGTCTAAATAATAAATAAATAAATAAAAAGTGTATTTTTACATTTAAAATAAGAAACAACAAATATCGTCTACACGTACCGAAATAGTGCAAAATTCTCCCCGTGTATCGCGATATATAAATATAAAAACAAAAGAAACGAAGCTTAAAGCAAATAAACTGCAGGAAAAACCACCACCAAAACCTGCATGAAAGATGTTGTCTAGTGTGTTAGAAAAATGACATACATTACCTGCGAGTATTGAATTAGTTGCTTCCGATCCACATTGTCTTCTGTTACAGTCAGTTTATATAATTTTATCAAACGTAGCGACATTCAGATTTAAAATACATTAACCGGATATTAAACTGGCCAAATAGCGCAAGCTGGGCCAAAAAAAAAAAAAAAAACGTAAATAAATAAAAAATAAAAAACTAGTTTTGCAAAAGGCCGAAAGATTTATTCGCATGCCGAGAGAAGCAGGAATATAAAAACGAACATTCTACACCAATCCGCCCCTATTATTTATTATAAAGTACGATTTATTATTGGCCATTGGTAGTTTTAAAAAGATATTTACAAAAATTCGACATGAAAAAATTGTATTACATGTAATTTTGCCGATACCCGTTACACACATATTAGGTACAATGTGTTAAAGGGATCAGATTATGAGGCAATACAGAATTTTCATATCGTACGACGAATTTTCCTGTTTCAAATGCAAATCTAAAAGTCATAGGGCGGAAGTAAACTAATGGAAAAAATAATGGTCAACAATAGACTGAAACAATTACTCGAAGAGCGTGAGCTAAATAGGATGCAATTTGGCTTTCGACCTAACGGAAGTGTCATGGATTATTCAAACCCCAACATTATGCTTGTGACGGATTCATGAATAAACAATATACTGTAGCTCTATTAAATTCGATCTCCGGAAGGCCTTTGATCGCATTTGGCGGTACAAAATCATGCAAAACTTAGCTAAATGGAAAATAAGCGGTCGCATAGCAAATAAATGATTTTTTACGAAACAGGATTTTTCAACTGAGGCTAAATAACATCATCTCCGATACCAAAACATTAGAAAATGGAAGTCCACACGTGTCTGTGATTAGCCCAACACTGTTCATTATTGGTATAAACGAAATATCCGAAATTATTAAAGTGCCTGTTCAATATAGTCTATTTGCAGATGACATAATTATTTATCTATCCGGTACAAATATTAAAAATATCGAAATAGTACTTCAACATACAATTAACAAAATCACCAAACGAATTGAAAAGCAAGGACTAACCTTCTCGGCGTCAAAAACCGGAATGCATCGCTTTTGAAATTCAACGACCTCTAATATTTCGATATACGATAAACCCGTAAACACTATAAAGACTACAGTGGAAATAAAAATATTGGGAATAACGTTTTGATAGAAACCTGCCTCTCGGTTAAATCATGTTCAATCCCTGCAGACAAAATGCTAAAAAAATAAAATCGATTCTTTCCGAATGGCACACATCCTACCGCGCACAACCGCCGGTTAGATGGTAATATTGGCTCATACACGAATTGGACACAGTCGATTAACGCACGCCTACATTTTCGAAAAGAACGCGCCGCCAACATGTACCGAGTGCCTATTATCAATAAGAGATATACTGACAGAATGCCGGAAGTTCGATACAGAGCAGAAATTACGCTTTAAAAGTGGTAACACTGGACGCTATTTTAAATAATGATGATAACTAATAATTTATTCACTTAAAACTAACCGAAACGTATAGTGTGCTATAAATTTGTATACAATAATATTGATAATACTTTTAAAACTAACCAAATGTACTATAAAATTTGTAGGTAATCTACACCAGAGACGGAAATGAAGTCGAGCGTCTTTAAATAAATATAATTAATAAATAATAAAAAAAAAATATGGAAGAATTAATAAGAGATCGATTTAATAAACGAAAGAAAAAATTCGAATTTTTTTATATCAGTAAGATTTATTTAAAAACTTTATTTTGAAAATATTCCGATTTAAAATTAATAGTATATCAAGAATGAATTATCAAACGTTTCGAGTTAATCTCTTTACTATTTGGATTAACGTCGTTATCGTTAAAATTGTGTTTTATTATAAATATAGTTTGAAATGGCGTAAAACTTAATCGGATTTTCGTTTTAAATTTTGGTACTATCTTAAATGCGTATTATTAATATCGATACAGGATACAACTGCAAAATGTTTGAGCAGTCAGTCATTCCCACGTTGTAGCAAATGATAATCTGCAGCGTGCTCTCTGGATCATATGGTAGAATGGATGAAGGATTGGAAAATTCAGTACGAACAGAAATCTGTTCATGTCACTTTTGCTTTACGCAAGCGTGATCCACGTTATGTTATCCACATTAATAACCAGCGAGTTCCTTTAAGCCAAAACGACATAAGTACGCGGCAATTTTCCGATAACTATGTAGAGATTAGTAATCATCGTTCTAACATTTGTAACGGTTTATTCACAACATGTTCAACACTTTTGCATTTATGATGAATCGTCAGCGTACACATATCGACTTTATTATTATATTGTAGTTTTAGGGCCTCATTTTAAATAAAATGTTCCGAAGTAACAGACCTAACCTAACCTTGCGCATATAATTCGTTGTTTTTTTGTATACACTTTTATCACGCCTATTTTTAATGTAACGTCTCGCCGTCATTAAGCTAGTGTGGTACGGTGTATTAGAATTTCGTTTTCGCCGTCAAACTTGACGATGAATATAGTGACAGATCTGCGATGTACTACAGGGTAGCGTTACCTTGATCTAATTTTTAGAAGAAACCATCTCTGAAATTTGCAACTGTGTGGAATATTATTTTTCTACTTGACGGTGAACTCTAGTAGATACCGAGAATTAATACAAATAAGAATGTGCGTTAAACGAATTCCTAATGTATACGCTATACGATTTTTATACTTGTTAAATTAAATTTAATACGATAGTTTTTTTTTATTATTATTATTATTTTTAAAAATTGGAGTACATTCGCCTATATTTAGAGCTATTTATAATTGCCGACAACTCTAATAATTAATGTTTAATATATCCGTTTAAATAATTTCATTTCAAGCTGGGTGAAAAAAAAACAACAAAAAAAAAAAACGATTTACTCCCCGTCGTTTTAAGCTGAAAAAATGTAAAGAATCCGATAATGTCCGAGTAATTAGTAAAATTGTACAGAATTTATGATCTTGAATTTTCTATTCGAATAAACCGGAATTGACGGTAATAAATAATATCACTAATTTACCCGGTTTTGTAAGGTTAGGTTAGGTTAGGTTAGGTTATGTTAGGTTAGGTTAGGTTAGGTTAGGAATCTTATTTTCCACTTAGTCGGAATGTAAATTTAAAAATGCTATCGATTAATTTAGTAAGATAAACTATCGCTTTGAACGTGCTTAACCGCACGACATTTTATTTCTTATCGATTTAATACATTTACAAGTTTCAGATGGCGTAACGTATTAAGCCTATCCGAAGAACATGTAATTAGTTTTTTTACTGCCTTATTTATTTTATAGTAATGAGCCCGCGGAACCAAATCATCGCATAGTTTACTAATAATGTCATACATGAGTAGCGATTAATTCTAGTTTGTCAGCTAGTTTATAAGCTGGCTGATTGTTATATCGGTTAGTTAAAGCGGTACATTCTGCTTTGACAATCGGTTGCATACTTTCCAAAGAGGATTGTAGGCGATAAAGTAGATACGAATTCCAGGTATTATTTGATTAAATATTTAGACCTAAGCTTTAACGTACGCAGGAACGAATCTTAATCTAACAGTTTAACGCTTACAATCGTATTAAATAGAGATAATTTTACCAATACTAGTAGCGATATTACTTCTGAGAATATTGGCGGAAGCGTGATTTTTTTTTAATAGTTAATTTTTCAGAATCTAACGTAATTTTCGTTAACATCAATATTTATTTATTTATTTATTTATTTATTTATTTATTTATTTATTTAATGAAGCCACACAACAGCTAACAGCCAATTATAGCGTAGGCTTATAAATAAAATAATACAATTAATAATTCACTGATACAGTCAAAAAGTGTTTGTCATGTTAATATTAAGTAATTTTCATGTGTATATATATATATAGCTTATATAACGGATGGGGGTTAATAAAATATTTTTCACGCTACTAAATGTTCAGCGTAATTATAATTAACGGATACCGCTGGCTAGACCTGACTGTTTATGTATCCTTATAATCAGTGAATATTTATGACGTCGTCACCAAAGTTGCCGCTTAAGACGTCTTACATATCGATCGATATGTTACAGGATTCGGATGATGTCTTTCATCGTGGCGATAAGCCAAATAATTAATCCACTTAATTTTTAAATCGGCGTGCAGTGATTCGTTTCTTGGAAAAACCGACCTGACATTGGTTATCATCGAAGAAATTTATTTCGAATCACTAGAAAATAATTCGCTCGTTCAAGCTTTGGTGTAACCTCGCAGCTGAATTTCATACATATTGACCGTATACTGATAAATTAATCGAACTTCCTTTTTCGAATGCTTACATCGGTATTAATATTACGAATAATTTTAGCCGTTACGCTAACGCGAAAGCCGGTTAATAATTTTCACGTTGAAAATTTCAAGTAATTATTCAATTCTGCGATCGTACAACTGAAATTTTTGAAAATGTAAAAATTCATTTACTTTTTCAAAATTAGTTTCGCGTTTTAATAGAAAATTAATTGCATCATAAAAATTTATATTAGGAACATACGAGAATATTAGTCGATGGAAAACAATCAGAAAGTATCGAAATTCGAAGGTGCGTATTCGGCCAATTTCATCGGCGTTACTTTTTAACGCGTGTACAGATGATGAAACGATTGGCGAAACGTTCGAAAATGACTATGTGTCGAAGTAAATGGAAGATATTTAAAAGCAATGCGATATATGCAGATGATAGATTTACAACAATTGGTAAATTTTAAAAATGAAGCTATGGGCTTAATACAAACGTAAAGAAGACTAAATTCTTGGTTGTCAGTAGTTTTAAAGACGAAGTCACACGACGAATCGATAGACAAGAGAGATCGAAAGAGTAAACGAATTTTAATAATTACCGAATCTCTCGATCCGGGTGCAGAAATTGAAAGAAACGATTTCCGATTATTTAAGTATTTATTAACGGTTAACCAAGTTGAAAAAACTATTACTCGTAGAAAATTGTCCCTACAGAAGATAATATTATTAAAATCGGTTCGAATCGTCGTTTGTTAATAATGATGATTATGCTACGAAATTTAAAAAAAGAAAAAAAAAACTGATAATTAATGCGCGCGGTGATGGGAAGTTGGTCGTTAAATAAATAAAAATAAAGAAATAATGTTCGATGATAAAGATGCGGAATAAGGATGAAAAACGTCACGCCTAACGATTTACCACTTAGGACGAAAAGTTATACGCTATTCCAGTACTTTTGAATGGAGTAGAAAAACCGTGCACATTGAATGTCGATATTGTAAAACGTTTTAGAGGCTGTAGAAATATAGCTTATAAAGAATGTTTCAAATAATAACGTATCGAAAAAAGCTGGCGCAACAACGAAAGTTCGTGAAAAGAAAATATTATAAAAAGAAACACTGCGCATCTAGCTCATACTCTGAGAAAATTATGACATTTCGCGTACGCAACGAGGAGTTCATGCCAATCGTAGAAATAGAAATTCATAGATAAAAAAAAAAAATGAAAAAATTCATCGCTTAAAATCGGCCAGAAAGAAAAATTATCCGAAATAGCCTGCCTTGCATAGTGTATAGCCTGCCTTGCATAGTGTATAGCCTGCCTTGCATAGTGTGTAGCCTGCCTTGCATAGTGTATAGCCTGCCTTGCATAGTGTATAGCCTGCCTTGCATAGTGTATAGCCTGCCTTGCATAGTGTATAGCCTGCCTTGCATAGTATATAGTCTGCCTTGCATAGTGTACACCATTAAAGAAAAAAAATACGTCATTATCGTTATCGTGTAAATATGTATTCCCTTAAAAAAAATTAATAAAAACAACGCAATGACAGTAACATCCAAATGTGTTCGTAAAATTTTTTCATAAAATCAACCATAGAACACCTTGATGACCTTCAGATGGCACAAGCAGAAAAAATAATATAGTACACTAAACCGTCTACGTGTGGATCATACAGCACTGTATCACACAATTATCTGTATACCAAAAGACCTTCCTTCAAACAAACTGCCCCCTATGCGCGGACATTTAACAGAACCGACAATCATATAACCTACGCCGAACACTTACACCAAGCGGGTTAAAACACCAAAATACAGCACCCGACATATAAAATCCTCTCAAACAACCCTCATTTAATAGGTAAAATTCTGACTTTCGTCAAAGAAAGCAGACTCCTAGCATACGTATAAACTAGACACATGTCTCCTTATTCTGTAATAACCGTGGTAGTTAGACATATGGAGATATCCGTAATATTAAAAAAAAAAAAGAGAAAAAATCATTATGTAACTGTTAATTTTCACCGATAAATGGGCGCGCATTCGCGTCGCATATAATTAGTGCCGCGAATTAGCCCATAGGTAAAAATAAAACGTACACAAAGCCTAGCTCTAATTCCTGTTTGTACTTCCTCATTACGAAATAGTAGTAACAACCTAGTAAATTTACATGTCGATGTAATTCTCTGATTATACTCGAGATGCATTGTATAAACTTCACTCAACGTTTCCTAATTATCGAAAAATCTTCACCGACGATTTCAAATCTAATACAAATTCTAGTTTTGAGTTGGCACTTGACAATGTAACAGTCCAAAAATTCAAATCCCTACGCTTCCGTTTTCACAGCCGAGTTAATTTGACGAAGTTTGTGATTATATCCTTAATGCGTTCGGTGCAGGCAAGTTGGTTGCGTATCCATTCGGATTCCGGCTTCTTGATATTTTATATATCGGACAAATGTCTAAAAATTATACGAATAGGCGGTGTTTTAGAATTTTATTGGATTCCTTGTCATTCCGGGTTTAAACTTAATGGAAGCGGCGGATGTTGCTGCTAAACCGGCTTCCTCGTTAGGTAACTCGAATTTATTCCATCGTCAGATATCTAAAATTCAGACTATCACAATTCTCGGTATGAATATCGGAAATGCTCAAAGGTAAATATTTTAAAATTGTTCAGTCGCATCTTCTCCGGTATTTCTATGCTCGTATCCCTAATATCTATCCCCAATCGTCAACTTCGCCCATTTGTTATCATAATTTGTTACGCGCATAGAGTTCAATTTTTCAAACGTAGATAATCAGGGACAATGTATACATATTTCCATAAATTTCTCACAAAATATGAACTACCTTCTTTTTAACTGTCCGTAATTTAATTATAATAGACGAATATTTTCTATCAAACTGATACCCTGTTTTCCCTCCATATTCCCTACATTATCTATTAAGCTGTGACCATAAAGTATTATTATTTTAACCCGTTCAGTCACAATGTCAACTATACGGCGCATGAAATTTTAATACGGACAAAGTATATATTTTCTAGCAGTTGACCACGTACTGTCTCAATTGTAGTTATATTTATGTAAAAACCATAATCTAGAGCTGTTTGAGAAGCTGCGTTATATAATAAATAGCTTGTATAAGATTTATAATTTTCAAAATTTCATGTGTGACTGAAAGGGTTAAGGTGCAACGTTATTATTTAAAATTATAATTTAGTACGCTTAAATATCTACTGACTACAAAGGTTTAAAAAAAAAAAAAAAAAAAAACGTCTATAGGTGATTTAATTTCATTTTTCGCTTACCTGATAAGCCAAAGCCGCCATAATGATATTATTCGGAATCACCTTTAAGGGATCGACTTCCTTCATCAAGACAGTAGCTGGAATTTTGTGATACTTAATCATCGTTAGGAAATTTTCGCGAAACATAACCTTCCAATCAACTTCTTTATGCAAGTCGCTGTACTTCATAGTCCACATCAACGCCGCCTACAGTGGTGGAAATAAATATTTGACAAAAAAAAAAATAAAGTATTAACCCACGGCGATTAAATCGGTAGATCGTCATTACGATTAAAATGAATACGTTGTTGTCAATGCAAAAAGGAATATGAACGTTATTTGACTGAGCGCTGTAGAAGCTTGTTTAATTAGGGAAAAGAATTTTAGCATTGATGTTGTCCGCAGGAAAGACAAACGAAAGTTTTTTTAAGGAACTCTGTGGAATGTTGCTAGGGCATTTAGGAACGTTGCTGATAAGAACGGAGACTCGGCATATGGCAACGCTGAAGCGTTCCGTTTCGTTGCGTGAGATGTATGTGGATTATTTTCGTATAGGCAGAGTCGATCTCTGTTCAGCATTTCCGTGGTCGAATTGTTGATTAGATCGAACGTTAATCAGTCGTCTTTGTTGAAATGCAATTTAACGGAAATCGCCAAAATGCGCGAATTATTGAATCGTCCACTATGACGTTTCGTAAAGAGTCTACGGTGTAAGTCTACTAATTCACTGTATAACAAGATAAGGATCGCCGAAAAATTTATTGCAGAATCTCGTCGACTAATAATGCGGCATAAGGGTGATTTTCACGCATTTTGATGATTTTCTTGTAATATAGAACGTTAAGTATAATAAGGAAACGTGCATATAAGTCTATTTAAAAACCGTTCAAAGATCCTAATTAACTGCAACTAGGACGCACAAGATGGATCCTTTGTTGATTTTAATAAAGAAATGGTAACAGCAATTTTCGAAATTACTCGAAATGTGTTCTCAGCTCTCGGATTATAATGAATAATTTTTTAATAACAAACAGCGAAAAATTCATTGTCCGTAAGGGGACGTTTTTAAGCGTGAAAATCATAAATTTCGCAAAGATTACGTGTTCATATATAAACGTACATATGTTGGCGACATAAGTTTGACGTATTACACGATGCACGTCTTATACACACGAATTGTGATTATGCTTTTATAATGTACGTTCATTCGATATATATATATATATATATATATATATATATATATATATATATATATATATATATATATATATATATATATATATATATACTTAATGACATTTAGTTGTATACAATACTTTTCTGAACCTGGTGGGACCGATTACAGATGATGAATTAAAAAGTAAGAAGCAACCATTTTTTCTTTTTTAATTTTTTTTTTATTTTAATCGAACAAAATAATTCCAAAAAAATTATACCACAAAAAAAGAAAAAAAAAAGAGAAAAGAAATAAAAAGTGCTACACGTACGATCATTCAACGTAATAAATAAAGTCGGAGAAAATTGAAAGGATCGATAGTGGAATAAATTGAATATCGATATTATTATACAAATTTCATAATATAGGGAAATTTCTTCAGATGTCCGTTGAAACACTTTATCAACTGTAAATAGCTATTAACAACAAATATCTTGTTCCACAGGCCTGTCTGGACATAAGAGCTGTATCTGTTGCGGAAATCCGAAAAATGTAAGAATTAACACAGACTGTCCAAAACAAAATTCTTCGATCGATAACAAATACGCCTTTTCTACGTAGTAAGCCGGATCGTTCAACATGATTTAAACATTCCCTTTATATATGTGCGGTAAACCTTAATATCCTCGCATATAACCTATCAGCATTGTACTTTTGGAACATTCAGTTGTCTGTTTAAATGGTAATGTATTATTATTATTATTTTTTTAAATTAAATAATCGAATCTGTTGCACGTAGTGCAACGCGCGACCAGTTATGTAAGTATATTCTATTATTATTATTCTTCTTCTGTACGCCTTCTCCGTTCGCGAAGTTTGGCGATCATCTCAGCTATTGTTGGCTCGGATGTTGCAGCCTTCTGTAAATCTTCTTTTCATCATCCACACCATTTCCGCAAGTCAGCTAGCCACGATGTTCTTCTTCTTCCTGGTCTTCTTCTGCCTTCTGTTTGACCATACAAGCTGAAGTAGGTGGTATTTTTTTCCGGGTGACTGGATATGTGACCGAAGTATTGCAGTTTCCTAGAGTGTATCGTGTGCAACAGTTCGATTTTCTTGGACATTCGACGCAAGACGTCAGCGTTTGTGACGTGATCTCGGTACGATATCTTCAACATGCGGCGATACACATACATTTCAAGTGCATCTATTTAGCTCACCCAGCTTTCCATGCAATACAACAACACTGACCAGACATAACAACGTACAAGGCGCCGTCGAAACTGAAGATCGAGGTCCTTGCTCGTCATTATGTTTTTCATATGTAGGAACACTTTCCTCGCTCGTTTTTATCCTAGTTCGTATTTCAGCCGACTGATCAGTATACTCATTAAACCAGATGCCAAGATACTCGAATTTAGAGACCCTTTCTAGCATTTGCCGGTAATTTCTTCCGATTAAAAGTCCATCTTTCTGATTTACTGCGGACTATCAACCATTTCGTTTTATCGGTGTTTAAGGCCATAGGAGCTACTAACTTCTATTACTCTGTCTAGCACATACTTTGAAGGTACAATATATTTTCATTATACTAAATGATGAACTTGTTTTACGTTCGAATATAGGTTTTTTCTAGTAATAATTAGATTTATTAAAAAAAAAAAGGGTAAATAAATTTACATTATTTCATCATCGGTCATAATGCGCTTTGTCATCCGATAAATGGAATAAATTTCGAAATGAATAGGAAGTGTCGGAATGTTTGCTAATATTGATTTATCCGATTTATCTAACTCTGAAGATGAAAATTCTCTAGAAAGAAACAAAAAAAAAATAAAAAAGGGAAATTTATGGTCGTGGGAAAAATACGATCACCCGCTGCAATTATGTTTACGTGCAAGAACCACCGTGTAGTGGACGGAATTTATAAATGTGACCGTTGTGTTAATTCTGCTGGTGGTGATTCCGAACGATAATGATGTTTTGATTTTTCACAGGGTACTTATAATATTCGATATTAAATGTTGTAAATATTACGTCATTTGATTGTCTTTACTTTTTTTTTATACATTATTATTAATCATTATATTTAACAACCGAATAACGCATTTCACACTCTATAATACATTTTTTTTTATAAATACCTATTACATTTGCGTAAATAAATTAAAAATTCTGACGATGACTTTTACGCTGCTATTGCACAAAGTGCGATGCGCCAACTGGTTATATAATTTTATAGTGCGCGACTAGTTAACGGTTAAGAAATTAGGCACAGAGCCCCATGCTGTGAAGCTGAAAAATCATCTAAATACATTTACATCGGGGCTGTTCGAAACGCTCGTCGTTATAAGACGTTTGAAAATCTTTGGACCTAATCCCAGATCATGATTAGAGGTTGTGTACCAGTACTATAATACCTTTGTTATTATGTTCTCCTCCTAAATACCGCCAAGTGATTTCGTTGGTCAGCTTGCAGTAAATTTCAATTTCAATTTCAATTTATTTGATTTTTGTTCAGTAGATTTTTGGATATATACAAACATAAAATATACTATTAAAGAAACCAGTTCGAAACTTAATGACATTCTTCAAAGAAGTAAAACAAAAAATTTAAAAATAAATAAAAATGTGAACTTTTATTTAAACGAAGCTTATACACGTAATAGAGAACTTAATAGATTAGACTATATTTATGCACTGAACATATATAACCCGGTTATAATTCTGCACGTGTACCGGGTCCACAAATATATTGTATAATAAGCGACTGTGTACATTAAATAGATTCATAATAAGTTTTATCACTCAAATTATATACACATTTTCCGATAAACATTCAAACATTCCCATCCACTCTCATTTGGCTTCTTGGGTATTTAAAAATTATTTACACACATCGAAACTGCAATTAAGTTAAAGTTTGAAACATAAGGTATAGTACTGTTCAAAACGAAATTACTGCTTTATTATGTAGTACATTTTTTGTTAAAAAACTAAGTAAAAATGTATGAAATATAATAGGTACGCACACGAGCTATAGGAAATCAGACGGTCGGTATTACAATGATGTGTACGTTAAATTGACAAGTATTTGTATTACAAAATTTAAAAATATTACGAATCTAATTAATTTACAATTAACAAATCTTAGCTAGTAAGTATTCGATTAATAATTTTCTACGTTTATAATTAATAAGATCCGTTTTTAATTCTTTAGGTAACCTGTTGAACTTAACAGCACCGACATACACAGCTTGCATACGCATTCTACTTTTATCGTAACTAGGTACCACCGCTCTAATCTCACCAGCCAACCGCGTCGTATTGCTTTCATAATTCGACGCATTAAATTTATTTAAATTTTTTAATAGTAATATGTGCAGATTATATAAACCATCTACACTTAAAAACTTGTTATCTAGTTTATCACTATTTTTTTTTTTAGAACTATTAGATTTAAAATCGATTTTTGTAGAATTCTTAAGGGTTTGATATAGTAATTTGCCATACAATGAAGTATTCTTCCGTAAGTCAAACAGGTTGGTATAATGTGAAGTATATTCTTTTTAATGTTAATAATAATAATATAATGAAAATTATAAATGATAAACTCGGCAAATAAATAGCGATGAATCTACATATATATAATTTATTTTATTATCATGGTCGCTATTATTATTATTATTTTCATTGTCGGTTATGATTGTTAGATGTTTTCGGTTTACCTGAAATTTTGTAAATTCATCCGCAGCCAATTCTTTACGAGCCAAAACTAAACGAACCACGTGCAACGGAAGTAACGTGAACGATCCCAAATTCAAGACCTCGTTACCACGTTTATCCACAAATTTCAAAACCTACGTAATAATCGATGCGGCATTCGATAAAAGTTAATAATTCATTTTTGAAAATAAACAAATCGAAATATTAAACGTATAACAATAACGAATGAAAAGCTGTTATTTATGTAAAAGGAATAATATGAATACATTAACTGAAACCGTGTCTAATATTAAATCGTTCATTCGTTCGTTTTTGCCAATTTTTTCCTTATTCATTATTCATATGAATTTTCTCATCACTATGATTTTTATTATTATTATTATTATTATTATTATTATTATTATTGAATTTATTAATTTTTTACTTTTTTCTCGTAAATTTTTATTACCCATTATTGTTATTATCATCATCATTACTTTATTTCATCAATCCTGCTTATATACTTAGCGACACCGTATTACATAATTTTTATAAGGGATAACTCTAGAAGTATTAGGAAAACAAAACGACCCACGAGAGGAGCGTCCATCAAGCTTAATTTTTCGAAAGACTGTTACACGGATTAGGGAACAGACGAAATTGATAGACGTAGCGGAGCAGATCGCCAGGCTAAAATGAAAACGGGACGAACATTTGACAAGAGGATGAAAGATGAACTGACCGGATATTACAGTGGTAGTCAATATACGAAGCCACATGAAAGTTTATCGAGACCGTTTTATTATATCGTGTTAACCGATATTTCATCCTAACCATATATAAATGAGTGTCTAATTAATAAAAATAATTATATATATATATATATATCCTTCTCACGGAAGTTGAACAGAGTGAAATTTTTCACTAACATCATTTCAATGGTCGAGTCCATAAACCGTCGAAGGAAATTCTTTTTGCACGTGCTGTAAGAGGGATTTTTTAATCCCCTCCCACCCATCCATGAAAACTCTCTTTCGGCAACGAAAGATAACAAATGTAACAATTGCTAACACCTCATCCTCATCGTATCGAATTGTTCATTATGCAATACGTATATATATATATATATATATATATATATATATATATATATATATATATATATATATATATATATATATATATATATATATATATATATAATCAGCAGTGGTTAAGAAATTAACCGATATTGTTTGAAAAAATAAAAATAAAAGTATATTTTACATCATTCATTAAGTGCCGCCTTCGTACCGGAAGTAGTCGACTATTAACCCATACGTATAGTGTTATACAATGTAAGTGGCTTACAAGGTAATCGTAATATGGCGTTAGTGCAGATAAACACACAAGAACAAACCCGGGAGAAGTGATTGTAATCGCTTTGTTGTCAGGACACAATACAACCCTGCATTTATTTGAAATGTACTATATTGTTATCAGCGCTCATATAGCATTATGCGTGACGGTTTGCCATTACCTTCACACGGTAATATTAAGATTATTTACATTATTATTTTCCGATGACAATTTTCGCCTCATCGATCACTCGGTAACCTTCCGTACAGAAGTCCGTGCCCTCTAGCCACTAGGCCGTCCCTACGACGTATATTTGACATAAATGACGAAAATAATAAAACATAAATTTGAACTAATAATAACTTAACGTCCGCGATGGCATAAAAAATTAATAATAAAGACGCGTAACATAGTAAAAGAAAACTTATACTTATAATGTAAACGGTAAAAAATTTTATAATAATAATAATAATAATAATAACAAGTTAAGCGGTAATAAGTCTCTCTCTCCTGTTTATTTTATATTTACTATATACACATATATATATATATATATATATATATATATATATATATATACATATATATACTGTTTTTCATTTTGCTGATTTTTGTGTATTTTAATCTTAAATTAATATTCATTCATTTTATATTGTTTATTTTTAAATATTCACTCGATAATGGCCTAACAGCCGAAAAGTTTTGTAATTTTTCATAAAGAAGAAACGTTTACTGATTTTAACTACTTTTTTCTGGTTTATATTTTAAATTGAAGTTGCCGCCTAGTAATTCTCCGACGACAGAAATTACATCATTATCACGTGCTAAATCTGCAGAACTTTTATTTTATAATAATTAGAAGAACATTTAGTACACTTAGACACACCTGTTTTATAAAGTTGGAATTGGTTAAAATTAGTATTTGAAAGAAATCACCAATCTTAACAATAGTACGTGATTACTACGGAACGACTAAGTGATCCATACGGAATTATGATTAAGAATTTTCCCCCCGTTAAATAACGAATATACGGCTGATATGCTTTCCATAGCCTATGTTCACGAAAATTACTTAACCCTGATTTAAAAACGCATAACTTATCGGTTTGATTATTACTGTTATTATTATTATTATTTATTAATATTATTAGTAGTAGTATTATTACTTATTATTATTATTATTGTATCATTATCGTACTATCGTCGTTTCGTCGTTATTGGTAGTGTATGTTGCGTATGCGCATCGCAGCGCGTTCTTATCAGTGGCACGTGCCCGTCGTATATTATCTGTACGTACAGAAGCATACGTTAACAGTTATTATCTTATACGTCGTTCTCCAAAAGGTCGGTCGCCGTCCTCAAATACCTCTTTAACATCGTTATCGTCATCAACAGCAGCAGCACCTAACGTAAACTCTGCTGTTGACGTTTCTAACTCCTCTCGAAGAGTAAGCCCGATAAAAATCATAAAATCTGTAAGTGGTCATAATATAAAACGACAACTATCGAATACTGATAATAGTGACACGGTGAAGGTTGGCAAAACACCGAAACACACTTCGAAAATAAAGAAAATCGCAGACACCACTTCTGGCAATCCGCGTCTATTCGTTCCGAACATAATATTTTCAAATTCTTAACTAACGAAGACGATTGTCATGATAACAGTGAAGATAGTACAGAAATGCAAACGGATAGTACTGTCATAGAGAAATCACATATAAATAATACTACTTCAGTATACAATGACAAATCCATCGTGAACAAAAGTATTAAATTGCCTCCACCAATTATGGTCAAAGACATACAAAATTTTACAAACTTTAGAAAGTTTTTCTAATAACAATACCGCATGTAGAGTTTACTTTAAAATCTACCCTATCTGGAGTTAAGCTGCTTAATGTACTTATCGCACTCTTATCAAATCATTAAAAGAAAAGAAATATTTTTACTTTACACATTCGTTAGCAGAAGACAAACCTTTTAGAGTAGTTCTAAAAAATTTACATTCCTCTACCGCCATAACTGACATAGCGGACAGTCAAAAGGCTTTGATTCGGATTACTGATATCCTGCGAAGAACGACAAAACAACCGCTTCCTATGTTCTTCGTAGATTTAAAACCCTGCCAAAAAATGACGAAATATTTCAAATCACTCGTTTCTTAAACACAATTGTCACTGTTGAAGAACCGAACAAAGACTCTAGACTGAAGCAATGCAAACGGTGTCAATTGTATGGTCATACAGCAAACTATTATAACTTACCGGTTCGATGTGTCAAATGTGCCGGAAAACACGATACAAAAATGTGTACTAAAAACCTAACTGAACCAGCAAAATGTGCCTTATGCGATAAAGATCACCCGGCAAGTTACAGAGGTTGTTCTGTTTATAAGCATCAGGCACAATTCTATAATAAAATACGTACATCCTTCTCCCGGACGCGAATAAATAGTTATATAATTATAATTACGCAAATGAAAGCTATCCAAACTCCGGAACAAACGTAAACCATCATCGCGGTACTCTGATGTACTAAAAACGAATAGTATAAATTATCGAGAAAGTTTATCTCATATCGAAACTAACCATATATGACGGTAATTATAACAAGAGTAATATAATATACGTATAACATCGACAATACCAATAATGTTAATAACGGGGGCAGAATAATAATAACGATATTTCTCAGTGTTACTAAATACATTTTTAAATGAATTCAAATCTGTCATTAATCCATTAATATCACTGTTAACAAAAGTTATTGAAAAAATTCTGCCATGATGTTACAAAACATTACAACTGTCACCCAACATTCACTCGTAATAATGTTATGAAACGCGAACGGGATTTCGCAAAAAAAGGAACGAACTAGAAATGTTTCTTCATCAAAACGCTATAGACATAGCGCTTATCACAGTAACACATCTTATACATGAGAATAGTTGTAAACTGCACGGATACAAGGTATATTCAGCATATCATTCTGATGGTGGTACAGCTCATGTAGGAGCTATGGTGATGGTCAAAAGCTCGTTTAAACAGTATAAAAGCTTTTCACACAATACGTACGTGTATCAGATAGTAGCTGTAAATATTGAAACATTTACAAAAGATTTCGCGGTCGCCGCGATTTACTGTCATGGACAAATTCATATACCTGAAGTCGAGTATGATACAATATTCAGAAAATTAGGAATAAATTCGTTTGCGGTGGTGACTATAACGCCAATAACGAACAATTCTGGGAAAAGACTTCATAGAACGATACGCGGTAATTCACTAGGTATATTGTCTTCGATGACACCAACATACTGGGCCACACACGTTAACAGGCTTCCAGATGTTCTAGATTTTTTTATTATACGCGGATTACAAAATTACAACAGAAAATGTAAAACCATCGCTGATCTATCATCCGACCATTATACTCGCGGTATTAACCTAAGAGCGTATCCAACCAACAAAAGCTAGCTAATAAAATCACAGATTGGAAATTTTTTTCAGAAATAATGGAAAATAATACAAATTTAAAAATTAAACTTAAAAGTAAATATCGATACGGCTAATCAAGATTACACCAACTTTATTGAACACGTGTGTAAAAATTCCACTAATCACATTATAAACAAAAAAATTATTACGTTCCAGTTCAAATAAGAATATTAATACGTAAAACTCGAGCACCTAGAAAAAAATGGCAAACAACTCCTTATCCATCCTTGAAAGAATCGTATGTACAATTACAGACAGAGTTGAAAAACAAAATTCGTCAGTATAAAAATGAAATTTTTTCTCAGCAGCTAGATTCTATGGTATAACAGATCTTTATGGAGAAATACAAAAAAATTACTGATACAAATAGATGAGCCATTTAATATAAAATTCAATAATAATTGGGCTGAAACTGATGAAGATAAAGCGAACGCATTTGCAGAACATCTCAGCGCAGTATTTACACCATATCCTGAATCTTCTAACAAACAGTTCGTCCACGCAGAATCTTCTCCAAAAGTGTCCTTTGCTCCTAATCTAAATGTTAAATTCTTTACTCCTAAACTGGTGTTTACATGTACTCAGGAAGTACCATTACGGAAAGCTCCCGGTTTTTTTTTTTTTTTTTTTTTTTTTAATGGGGATGCCTTTACAGCTTACCCAACGTGGAGCCGTAATAATCACTAACTCATATTCTTATGAACTCGGACAACTTCTCGAGAAAAGTCGCTATGTCCGGGAATAAATCTAGATTCTCAACATGTAGAAGGGACATTACATTATAAGGAGGACCACCACGAGATGCGTAAAGTAATTTGAGATACAGTTCAGAACGTAGTGCTGTTAATGAAGGACATTCGAAG
Source organism: Coronaproctus castanopsis (assembly GCA_032883995.1). Taxonomy (NCBI): domain Eukaryota; kingdom Metazoa; phylum Arthropoda; class Insecta; order Hemiptera; family Monophlebidae; genus Coronaproctus; species Coronaproctus castanopsis. Next base: position 60,651,301 of record CM065054.1, read on the forward strand.
AACACGTGATCGGGGTTGCAGACTACACGACCAGCATGTAGAGGACAATACGGATTATCTCTAAGCTGCATAACGAACAGGCGGTCAGGCAACAAGCAATGCCCAAACCGCAATCTGCTGATAAGCACAATTCCTCTCCGCTTGATGTTTTTGAAAACGTAGAACCATGGGAACCTAGGGAGAGACGGCTGCAGCTGATAATACGCAGTAAGAGGCGACCGCTGTATGCACTCCATATATGTCTGATCCCAGTGCTTTTTATGAACAGACTGTGTAAAGTGAATGACGTCACGAGAAGAAACTGAAGAGAATAAAACACCACTAGAAGAACCCCTTTTAGCTATTGCATCTACCATTTCATTGTCGGGGACTCCTCGATGTCCCGGTACCCACAAGAATGACACAAATATACTGAGGTTTTCGAGCTGATTAAGTTTCAACAAGATGACTGAAATCAATGAATCTGACACCTTCCCTTTGCATTCAATAGCCTTTAAAATACTCTGTGAGTCGGTAACAACGAGATAATTACCTGGAAGATTCGCATCAATTAAGGACGACAAAGAAAGAAATACTGCCACACACTCAGCTGTAAATGAGGAACAGAGATCAGATAATTTGTATGCACTGCTAATATTAAGAGAAGGGATATAAACTGCTGCACCAGTTCCCTGAGATGACTTCGATCCATCTGTATAAACAAGGATATGCGTAGGAAAATTTTCAGCGATAATATTATTAAATGTAGCCCGGATCAGTGGGGGAGGCCAATGGACGTAGTTCTCTGGAAAGAAAAATGTTATTTTATTGGCAAAATTGTATGAATAAGGTAACATAAATTGGATGGGTATATGAATTCGCATAGTCTGCACCTGAAATTCATCCAACCTAGGTAAAACCGAAGCCAGCAGAGGCATTTTGCTGTTTGAAAACCGCCAGTTGGAATAAATGTGGTAGAATAAATTGTATAGCGGAAAGCGATCTATGTACATTCTACCGATCAAGAGCTTTAATGCTAAATAACTCCGTCTCAGCTGTAACGGAGGAATCTTACACTCTGCCAACAATGCCGGTATCGGAGTACTTCTAACTGCACCAATACAGAGCCTCGCACACTCATTTTGCACACGATCAAGCTTATTTAACAATGATTCAGCTGCAGATCCATAAAAAACACAACCATACTCCCTTTTAGAACGAATTAGCGACTTATAAAGAGTCAACAGTATGAAAGGATCACCACCCCAACGAGTATTGTATAAATTACGTAGAATGTTAACGGCGCGGTTAATAGTTTTTATGAGATGTTCAATATGTGGCCTCCATGTTAAACGCGTATCCAACGTAATACCCAAATACCGTATTGACTTACAAAAGGGAATAACTCCATTTTCTGCTGTGATAGAGAAGTTATTGACTGTGAGATGTCTGTAAGTAAAAACCACTGCCGCACTTTTCTGGGGACTTAAGGTTAACCCCAACTTATAAAGAACGCGTTCGATTAAATCAATATCCATATTAATATTACATACGGCGTCGGAAAATGATGTATTGGAACTAAATACCGCAATGTCATCGGCATAAAGGAGAGTTTTGGAATACAAAGGCACGTGTGCCAGTTCTGAAATATATAAATTAAAAAGCAACGGACTAAGGGAAGAACCCTGAGGAATTCCCCTATATACCACTCGATGGTATCTGGTGGACGATGAACTTATTAAAATGTGGCGTTGCGAAAATAGTCTACTAATGAAGTGGCAGCAATGCTCTGGAATGCCTAGGGACAACAGTTTCTGCTGTAAAGTGGGCAAATGTACGTTGTTAAAGGCGTTCATTATATCGAGGAAAACAGTAATATTGTATTCTTTATTAATGAGACTGTTATATATATTACCAACTAAATCACCCACGCAGTCCAATGTACTGGTGTTATTTCGAAAACCATACATATTAGTTGGAAGGATTTCATTATGCTCTAACCACCAGTTGAGACGCGAAGCTATAACGGATTCACAAATTTTTCTAAAACAAGAGGCTAATGCAATTGGTCTAAGTGATCCATTTTTCTTAGGCACAGGGACGATAACAAAAATCATCCAAGAACTTGGAATCGATTTAGTTTGCCAAACTTTATTTAAAATGTGAACGAAGATAGTAAAAAAATTTTCCGGCAGCTTTTTTAATACTTCGAAAGAAACACCATCGTACCCTGGCGATGTTGAATCCTTCGTTGATAAAATGTAAGCTACTTCCTTTTCAGTAAAAGGAGCATCTAAAAAGTGATCCGAGGGGCTACTTTCAGGTATTATAACTTCTTCTAGTTCAGGTACATGAGGTGGAGCCAGTGACTCAACAAATGAATAACAATTGTCCTCTGACAACTGTCTAACTTTATTATAATAAGAACTCCTGAACGATTTAGATAATTCCCATACCTTAGACATAGATGTTTGTCGATTGAATTGCATGCAAAACTGTTGCCACTTCTTCCTTTTTGTAAGTTTAAATTCCCGCTTAGCTAAAGCATTAATTTTCCTCCAGTGCAGATAATTTTCAACAGAACTATTTTCCTTATATTGTAAAAAAGCTCTCCTTCTATCACAAGCTGCGCGATGGCAGGAAACTGACCACCAAAGGCTTGAGTTACTTTTCCTTGTTTTCTTATATTCACGCTCCTTTATAGTTGGTGACGATTTTGATAGGGCTTCGCTGATAGCTTCATATAACAACTGGAACTGGATCCTAGGGTCAGTCTCATTGCATATATTTAAATCATGTTTCTGAAGCTGAGCAGAAAACCATTGCCAATTCGTACGAATATAGTTCCACCTTTTTCCTAGGGACTGATCAAAAAATCTGTAACTATCCTGTACCTCATTTATACCTATTTCTATTAATATGGGGCAGTGGTCACTCCCTGAAGTGTCTGGGATAATTTTCCAGCTAGCTATTAGACCAAATGTAGGCGAGCAAAATGTCAAATCTAACGGGTTGGCAACAGTTCCGGGCCTACCAAAATGAGTTGGACTGCCATCGTTCAAGATGCAGCAGTCAACATTCAAAAAGGCTTCATATAACACATTCCCTAAATAATTATTTGTGGAACTACCCCAGGCTACATTATTCGCATTCCAGTCGCCACCGATAATGAATGGAGTTTTCAATGAATTAAAAATATCTGAGAAAATAGAAATATTTGGACGAGAGGAAGGTTTAACATATATACTATAAATATGAATATAAAAAGATGAATTTATATGGATCTTGGTGCCTATCAATTGTATGAAATTCGAGCTATCCTGCGATAAACTACAAGGAATAGGAAAGGACGTGATGTGGTCCCGCACTAAAATTGCCACGCCACCATATCCATCCTGTCTATCGTTTCTATAAGTAGTAAAATTTTTATACTCGAATTGTTCAATGGGTTCAAGCCATGTCTCCGATAATAACACTACGTCAGCTTCGTATTCATCAATTAATCTATCAAGGCTGTCACAGTTATTTTTCACACTGCGACAGTTCCACTGTAAAATATTAAGTTTCATTTTATGCTCGACCGTCCCTGGATGACAGGAATAGGTCTATTCGCATAATTGTATGCTCGACCATCCGTAGTTATAAGGGATAGGTCTTTTCGCATATACAAATTATTATACTGATTATGAGATAACGGAGCAAAATATGGCTGACCAGCGAAAGAAAGATTATATACACGTAAGCGTACGTATACATATTTACAATCACACAAACATACACATACACACAGAGATACCCACGCATACATATACACATACATACTTATACACATATTTACACACATGTCTAAGGAGAACGAAGCATTTGAATTATTGATTCGAGCTTATTCTCCAAGTGAGGAATCTGGAATTTTTGTAGCGTGGACAAAAGTGCGGGCACCAAGAGATCGGAAGGAGGATGGGTTAGAACGAAAGATGATTTATTTTGGTTATCAATAGGTTGAGGAACTTTAGGATTTGAAGACAAGGATACATTATTAATTATAGGCTCGGATAATGAGATAACAGCGTCATCCCCTTCTGGTGGATACACTGATCTTGACTTAACGTTTAAGGCTAAATTAGAATAATAATGATTACCCCAAATTTGACTTCTATCAACAATATTCTTGTTATTTTTCTTATTCCTATTATTATTAGCTCCCGGTTTAGACAAGATCAATGGGGAAATTATCTCGCACTTGCCAAGAAAGTCAGCAATTCAGTTGTGTTACATATTTAACGGTATACTGGGGATCGAATATTTTCCCAAATCGTGGAAAAAATCGGTGATAATTATGACTCGTAAACCCAGTAACCCTCAAACTGATGTAACCTCATACAGACATATCAGTTTACTTTATCAAAAGTCCTCGAGCAACTAATTTTAAATCCGATTATAAAGAGTAATGAAGTGATACCAAATCACCAGTTCGGTTTTCGCGTTAAGCACTCCACAATCCAACAGTGCCATCGACTGGTAGATGCTATCTCTTCAACTGTAGAAAAAAAAGAAGCATGTTCTGCCGTCTTTTTGGACGTCGCCTAGGCGTTTGATAAAGTTTGGCACTCTGGACTACTTCTTAAGTAGAAACAAATTCTTCTGTGTGATCTCTACGTGTTACTTCAGTCATACTTGACTGACAGAACATTTATAGTTAGGATCAACAACTCTTATTCGAAGGAACATGCAGTCTTGCATCAGTTCCTCAAGGTAGTCTACTTGGGCCTCTACTGTATTCCACATACACAGCAGATTTACCCACAAGTAATCAAACGACTCTAGCCACATTCGCAGATGACATAGCTATCCTCGCGTCGAATTCGGATGTCAAATATGCAAACTTTGCTATTCAGAACCACCTGAATCGAATTGTTCAATGGGCTTAATATTGGCGAATACAGTTTAATCCGCATAAGTGTCAACATATTATCACTATCTCGGATTGTACTTGGATCGAAGGCTCACATGGCGCTTTCACGTAGCGCAAATTAGGAAGACCATTATTGCACGTGTTGGGCTATTATATCCACTGCTGGGCCGTCAGTCAACCTTAAATTTAAAAACTAAAAGACGCATTTATCTCACAATGATTGCGCCGATTTGGCGTTATGGTATTGAATTATATGGATCAACTAGCGCAAGTAATTTGAACAGAGTGCAGCAGCAGCAGTCAAAGATACTTCGTATAATCATATCCGCGTCATTCTACGTTTCTAATCTAACCCTGCATAATGATTTGAATATTTCATTTATCCAGGATGTTTACATTAGCCAGTACGAGAAATTATTTAACAAACTCAAACATAGCAGTAATCCCAATATTTTCAGAATGCACTCATTAGAACTTCCAGGCAATCCAGCTAGGAGACTGGGAAGGAAGCGTTGTCAGGATGCTCTCCCGATTACCTATTAACCGGAATTATCTTGAGCGTTACATTTCTTTACCATATTACTTACATTAATTCAATACTTCTAAAAAAGCGTTCTTTAATCAATATTTATCTCACATATTACTCTATCTTAATTATTATCCATACTTATTAATTATTTTATTGTATTGCAATCTAATGTCTCATTGGAGACGTTAGATTAATACGCCAAATTTATCGTGATCACCTTATGGTTCTTGTTACCGGTACAATGTTAAAAAAAAAAACTAATTTCAGTGGGTAATTCTTGACGTATGCCGATGAAAAATTGATATATATATATATATATATACAGTTGAATCCGCTTATAAGTGATCCCGGATAAGAGGGACATCCGTTTAGAAGGGACAATCAGCAAAACCCCGAATCAACGTATGAAATGAAGGTTGTTTTAGGTCGCTTTAGAGCAACGCCTCGGTTATAAGGGACAAATAGAGTTTCAAGGCAATAAATAGTGAGAGGGGCGATAAGCCAGCCGATATAAAATGACACTTCCGGTCGTAAAACGAAAACATTCACATAAACAAAAATTGAATAAAAATGTTTTAGTCATTTTTACAATTCGTTTTTGTTTAAGTGAACAATTTTGTTTAAGATGTTCTTGTGTTGACATTTTTTTATTGACGCTATACTGTTTTTTGCTCTGTACGTTTATTAATAATTATGCACTCTCCGATAGTTTATTATGTTCTTAGTTTAGTTCTGCAAAAATTGTAGTGCGTCGTGCGGTTTATTTTTTTTTTCTTACGAAAATTTTCTTTTCTTTTTTTAGTTCTGGTGAATTTTTGTATGAATAAAATGTCGTATTAATGTTTATCATTAAAAGAAAAAATTTCTATTTCAGACAAAATCGAAATTCAACCTCCCAATATTATGCCTATTCGGGAGTTAGCAAAAATCATGGGCGTCTCTAAAAACACCGTCTCCCGTTTAAAAACAAATGAACAGAACTTACGTAAAAAATGGAATCGTACTGAAAAGGGCAGTCAGGTTCTTTTACCTTATGTATGCCTCCTGAATTTTTCTCTTAATTTCCATATAAATATTACGCATTAATAAGGTTATAAGTATGTTAATTGTTTACTAAATTGTATATCGCTTCAATAAGAGATTTTAAAAAATTCGCTTATTAGGGACAACCGGTTTTAAGGGACAAATGTCTTCCGCCCGATGTGTCCCTTATAAGCGGATTCGACTGTATATAGTACTAATATTTCATCAACTTGAAAGTTGGTATGGACTGTCGGCTGACCATCTCCGCTACCATTACATTGATCTAGGCTTACTCAAACGACTCTTCTCGATGAAAAAAGTATGGGGTAATTCGCTATTGCTTTCCTCTGCTTCTTTACATTTTATTTAAAACCAATTTTTATGGATAGCTGAGTTGGTTAGAGGTGGTTTGGTCAAAAGAAGTTTTAGACGTTTCAAGTATTATCGATACACTACGACACCATATATTAATGGTACAATTGAGCAACAGCAAAGGTATTAAGAATAACAACTCTAGCGCTTACTTACTCAGTGGCAGAGTATTGTGCACCTGTTTGGTTGAACAGTGCACATACAGAAAAAATAGACGTCCAGCTGAGAGCCGTGATGCGAATAATTAGCGGTACATTAAAGACGACAAACAAAGATTGTCTACCCGTTCTTGCACATATCGTTCCTCCTAAAATAATGCGGGAAGATGCGTTTAGCAAACTTTGGGAAAATTTCTCAGTCTCACATAAGTGTCTAATGCATAAAGATAAAATACACACCAGTAAGAGCATTAAAATAAAGATGGCCACCCTGGACAACAGCAGAACATATAAAGAGTATACCACTAAATTGGAAAGTAAGATGGAAGAATGAGTGGATAAACTGCAAAGCTACTAATGCGGACACATATGAAGTAATCGTTTGTCGCAAATATTATCAGACTTTTACCTTCCATTATTCTGTCACTATTTCTCGAGCGATGCAGACGTAAAAGTTTGAACAAATTATAAATGTGACCGAGAAAAGTCGATTAATAGTAAATGAACCGGCAGAAGAAAGCACTTTATCCGAAATTATGTTGTGTGTTTTTTTCTCTTTTTAAAATATCAGTTCGAGCCGTTTTTTTTTTGTTTTTTTTTTCTCGCTTGAAAAGTTTCAGGGGATCGAAATTGTGAAATTGCACGTGACGTTGTCTTAAAAGAAAATTTACGCGGTAGAGAGGAAATCAGATAAGACGTCATTTTTCAGAAAAAGTTGGACACTTTCGGCGACGATCACGAAGATGTCGAAAATATAATAAGGGAAAGAATAAAGAAATTTAAGTTTAATAAAAAATAAAAAACCAATGTATAATAATAATAATGATTTTGAAGATAATAAAAATGACAGTAATGTCATTAACGGTAAGTATAATAATAATAATAATAATAATAATAATAAAAATAAAAAAGTTGTTTCCCAAAAGAGGTTTTCACGAATATTGACAGTTTTTCAATTTCCATAATTCTCGTGTTATTTTTCCAGCTGTCATTATTATTAAAATGTTTAAAAGTTTATACAATACAAAAATTCACGCATATTAAAAAACGTCATGTACACGTACTTACACATACACCCAGACAGACGTACACGGCATATATATATATATATATATATATATATATATAAAATATGTAAATACATAAGTAGGTAAATAGAGAGATACATAGATATATAGATAAATGAATAAATAGACAGATAGAAAGGTAAATGGATAGATATAGATGGGTTGTACATACACATAAATAATTAGATAGATGAATAAACAAATAGAATTATGGATGAATAGATAGATAGATAGATAGCAAAAAAAAAGAGAGATCATAAATAGATAGATAGGTAGATAAAGAAATATATATGAACACAGATATAAATTAATAGATGTGTAGATTTTATATATATATATATATAATGTTGAAGATATTGGAGAGTAGTGATTTTATAAATTATAAACTAAACAAAATATAACGCAGTTTAATCACTAGTAAGTTTTTATTGCAAAGCTTTTCGACAGTTACGTCATTTTCAAGCATACACAATAAAAATTATTATGTAATATTTACTGTGTATGCTTGGAAATGACGTAACTGTCGAAAAGCTTTGCAATAAAAACTTACTAGAGATTAAACTGCGTTGTATTTTGTTTGGTTTATAATTTATATATATATATATATATATATATATATATATATATATATATATATATATATATATACAAATACAAATACAAAAGCCTTTAGTTCCATTATTTATAACATACCCATGTATAATATTTTATATACTATAACCTTAATACTTATATAATATGTATTATGTAGTACACTATATTTAAAACAGGAAATTTGAGCCCGTCGTCGATCATTGGCCTCTTCCAATGAAGCATCCACATATTTCTTACCCAATTGATTCCATTCCAGACGATTTTGAGTTTTACGCATCCAAAATTTTCCTGCGTGATTGACGATATCTTCGCTCCATCTTGTTTTTGGTCTTTTCCTTTGTTCTGTTTCAACCGCATGACATATCCAGCCCAATTCCACTTCATTTCACGCATTATTTGTAGAGCGTCCTCCGTTTCGATCTGGCTCTTAATATTTGGTTACTTATCTTATCTGACCTAATTACCCCCAAAATTTTTCTTTCCATTGCTCTTTGAGCTATTTGTAATTTTTTGCACACAATTTACTCGTCAATTGCCATGTTTGAGCGTCATGAGTAATTGTGTTAAAAATTTGTACTTTTTTAGTGACTGACGTTCAAATATTTCTTTTAATGACCAAAATGTTTTCCAGCCTAACGCTATTCTTCGGTTTAGCTCTTTTTCCATTCTATCCGTGAAGGAAACTAATAGTCCTACACATATAACATAGTTTGCCCATTGTAATTCCGTTAATTTTAATTTCTATTTTATTTCCGTTTGTAATGAAACTGGTTTTTTCAACGTTTATTTCGAGACCTTTTATTTTTGAATTAGCTTCTAGTTCCGTTAACATGCTTTTTAATTGGTTTGCAGAAGTTCAGATTCTGCAAATCGTAGATTCGATATAAAGGTTCCGTTAATTTATATCACTTTTTTTCCCAACTCAAATTTCTGAATATCTCCTCTAGCACATCATAACCAGATCTGAAACGGCACTTGTTCTGGCTGTTGTTGGTCATCCAATACTTTATATAGCCTTGCGTAAATTATTTTTGCGTGAATACCTTGTACAACGATTGCAACAGGTTTATTGGTCTATAATTTTTTATGTCTTCCTTTTTACCATTTTTGTATGATAATATTATTTCCGTTGAAAACCATTGCCCGGGTACTATCTCTTCACTTAATATTAAATTAAACAAATATGTTAGTTCTCTTGCTAGAACGCTTTTTCCTTGAGTTTGTATTTCGTTTGTGATTCCATCACTTCTCGATGTTTTTTCTTTTCCCAAGTGGTTTAATGCGTTTTCTATTTCCGTTACTAAGAAGCATGGAACGTCCATTTCCGTGCTTCTTATGGATATTGTGTAATTCGTATGTCTTCTATCTTCGTACAATTTTTTATAATACCCCGTTGCGATTTTAATAATACTTTGACGATCATGTTCAATGTTTCCATTGCTACCTCTCATTGCTGTAACTAACTTTCTGCATCTTGTCAAAAATTTTTTTATTTTTCTGGTGGAGTTAGTGTTCTCAAGTATGTTTTTATTATTGTTTCGTTCCTTGCGTATATAATATTTCTAATTTTAAAACGTATTAACTTGCAAATTACATTATATTCGATTTTTTCTTTCAATGTCTTATTCTTTTTAAATTTGAATTTTTCTCGTTTTTGTATATCTTTTCTTCGGTGATAAGAAAATTTTTCCGGTTTTTTATTCTCGGTCTCCGGGATTGTGGAATTGTTTCCTTAATACACTCCATAAGTTTGTTGTAGTACTGTTGTACTTCATCTACGCCGCATTTCTTGATGTTATGTTCTATACATTCCTTTAGCTTTTTGTTAAATTGCTCGTTCCATTTAGGGTCCATTGTTCTTATCAATTGGTTTCGGATTGTTCTTTTCCTTGTAGATTTTGTAAGTAATAAATTTATTATAATTAATTTATGGTCTCAGTGAAATTCTATATTTGAAATGTTCATGTTTTGAATGTGTTTGGTATCCTTTACTAGGGCGAAATCTATTTCATTCTTATATCCGCTATTTGGAGAAATCCAAGTCCATTTTTTGCTTGCTCTTTTAAAAAAAAAAAAAGAGTTCAGAATTTTCATATTTTGATTCTGCAAAATTCTATCAATTTCCATCCTCTTGCATTGCGTGTTCCATAGCCGTATGGACCTACTATTTTTTCTTCTCCATATTGCCTCTTCCCGATTTTGTTATTGAAATATCCCATGATTAATAGTTTATTACGCTTATTGTGTTTTATACTTCGTATTGTGTCATCAAGTAAATCATAAAATTGTTCACATTCATCTTCTGTTGAATCCGACGTTGGTGCATAAATTTGAATCAATGTTATCTGTTGTTTGTCAAATAATTCCAACCTTAGAACTGCTATTCTTTCCGAAACTCCTTTTACGCTAATTACGTTGTCCTTTGAGCTTTTTGCTATTATAAAACCTACCTTTGTCCTTTTGTTTCTCGTTTACAGTGAAATAACGATCCATTTTCTCTTTCTATAACTTCTTCCCCGAGTCTTTTTACTTCGGCTATTCCTAAAATATCTATCTGGAAATGCTGCATTGCTTGTTCTAATTCAATTATTCTTTCTTCTGTTTTTAATGATTTTACATTTAGTGTGCCTATGGTCAGCATCCTGTTTTTATTTGGATTGCTTTTTTGTTTGTTTTTTGTTAACTGTGTTAGGATATTATTAATAGTAGTGTTGATTGGAAGGCGGTGACCTTTTTTGGCATCGGTGACCAACCTTTCTGGGCAATATATATATATATATATATATATATATATATATATATATATATATATATATATACAGTAAAATCCGCTTAATGTGATCGCAAATGTCCGAGGGGATATCGATAACATTAAGCGGCTGATAACATTAAGCGAAAAAAAAATCGAGTTGAAAAAATTTTTTTTATTGCACGTACATATATCACATACTTGATTCTAGCTTTGAAGTACATACCACAAAGTGCGTTTGATAAAATAGATACGTAGGTTAATATGATTAGGCATTACTTACCCTTCGGAAGGTAACGTGTCAAAGAACTTTGTTTCAAATTCTGAACGAGTAAACTTTTAACAAGTTTTTCTGACGCATAAGTATCATTGAAATTATCAACAGTGCCTCTGCACTGCACAAATCGTCGAATGGTTGCGAGGGCATCTATAACTTCTTTGTGAGAGGGTACACTATTTTCATTTTCCATTTCCTCCTCTGATGATGAAAGCTCTTCGTCGTCGTGATTTAAAATGTTGTCGCATACATCTTTTTCAGTCACAGGAGCAGCAGTAGTCAAATTGGAATCAATATCGAGCCATTCTTCAAATTCGACTTGCAACAAGTCATCGGGAAAAGGGAGTTCACAAAGCACTTCGACCTGTTCTGATTTTGGAACGAATCCTCCTTTTTTGAAGCAGTTAGAAATTTGTTAATTTAGTAACTGAATCCCAGCCATGCTTCAAGAGATGGAGAGCTGATAGAAGATCAGTTTTCGTACTTAATTCGGCCGCCGATAAGCCTTGCATGTTGCCTTCGATCTGTTCCAAAACTCGTTGTCTCATTTCGTTGCGATAGTACGCCTTTAGGGTCCTAATTACGCCTTGATCTAACGGCTGAATTAATGAGGTGGTATTCGGCGGCATAAAAACAATTTTAATGTGGCGTAAAGTTAGGTCGACATTATGAGCTGTACAGTTGTCCACCAGCAAAAGAATGTTTCGATTTAAGCGTCGGTCCCATTGCACCAACCATTCTTTAAAAATTTCCAACGTCATCCAGGCATTCTTATTAGCCGAATATGAAACTGGTAGGTTTTTTACGTTCTTGAAGCATCTTGGATTTTTACTCTTACCGATAACCAGCAGTTCTTCTTTTTCACCGGACATACTGCAGCAGCATAGCACTGTAATTCTATCTTTGGCTACTTTAAACCCCTTCAACGCTTCACTTTTGAACACGTACGTGGTTTCAGGCAGTGCTCGGTAGTAAATCCCGGTTTCATCAGCGTTAAATATGTCATCAGGAGAATACTGATCAATTAAGGTAGGCCAAACATCTTTGATCCACGACTCAGCCGCAGAAACATCAGCGTCAGCTTGTTCGCCGCACGGCTTTCTATAAACTAAGTTGTGCCGATTCGTAAATCTACGAAACCAGCCTTCTGTAGCAACGAAATCTTCTTTGCCTAACTGTTTCGCTAAACTTTCCGCTTTTGCACGTAAAATCGGACCGTTAACTGACGCGTTCTTGTCACGTACCTGATCGAACCATCCAACCAAAGCTGTTTCAACTTGTTCATCTTTACCGAATCGTTTTCTTTTACGCGAAGTGTTCCCGTTGCATATCGTCGCAGTTTCCAATTCTTCTCTCGACTTCAAAATTTTACATAATAGCGGTTGCGAAATTCCTAATTTTGATGCTGCTTCACGTTGAGATATGGGTACAAGCGCGTCATACTTTCGTAAAATGTTTACTTTTTCCGAAACACTGCAATCGCGACGTTTTGGTTTCGACGACATTATCATAAGGAAAGCGATGAAACAACTGTATACGAAGACGATTTGTTATCAACTTCGTTATATGCATAATTGTAGGTACACATTCAATGAAAGAAGATAAGAAACGAGATTTATTGAAAAACCTACTACATTACGTGCTCTGATTGCAATAACAATAAACGACGTCTTGATCACATAAAAGGGGGAAATTTGTGTGTAAAAAGGACAAGAAATCGGGACCGAAGCATTTTGATAACATTAACCGAATGATAACAATATCCGGCTTCACATTAAGCGGATTCTTATATATATATAAAGTAGATAAATCGGGAGATAGATAGTCATAATAGATAAATAGATTGGTAGGTAGATAAATGGATTGATAAGATAAAAAGCTAATTGGATAGATAAATAGAGAGTAGATACATAGATAAACATACATTTAAATAAATAGAGAGATGAATGAATAGATGGATAGATAGAAAAAAAGAGAGATCAAGAAATAGATAGACAAATGAACTCATAAATCAGCAGATAAACAGCTAGATAAACAAATATATATGCACACAGATATTAATTAATATATACGTATATATATATATTTTTTTTTATTTTTTTTTTATTATATATTTAACATATACATTACAATTGAAACAAAAAAACTGTAGTAGCATGCAAATTTTTGCTTATTGCTACTAGTAGCGATTATCTATAAATGTACTTAATTTTAAATATTTCCAAGATAAAAACCGGCAATTGGTTTAATCAAATAATTTCATTCGGTTTAAGCGTACAATCAATACTATACAACTGCCTCAGGTGATCATATTTTTTACATTTGTATATTATATGCTGCACATTTTCAACTACATTACACTTGCAGTTGTGACATTTATTATCACCGATTATATTTAATTTATTCAAATAATATCCAATGGAACCATGGCCAGAAAGTATCTGAGTCATGTAAAAATTTACTATAATCTTTTTATTTTTAAAACGATCTATTACATTCGGAAAAAATTTACTAATTAATTTATCTTTTGTTAAAATGTTGTATCTTACACTAAATTCATTTAAAATTTGTGTATTCAACTGTTTAAGAACTATTTTACTTATGACACCATAATTATTTTTTTTAGCATTAAAAATTAAAGATCTTTTTTAATATAAAGATCAATAGGTAAGATACGAGCAATAGTATATAATGTTATATTTGATACAGTAATATAAGAAGAGATTGAATCAATAAGAAATTTACGGCAGTTACAAATTACATTATGTATTTGCTGCTTAGTTAAATGTTTGAAGTAGACACCAGTACAATATGTATATAATGACTGTACTAAACCTTTATAAAGAATTACCTTAGATTTATAGTTAAGTCCCCATAATTTACCACCAAGAGCTTTAAATATATAATAATATTTGTTGGTTTTATTATTTATATATTGTATATGCTTATTATAATTTAACGTATTATCTATAATGAAACCCAAATATTTTATGTGATCAGTAGAACTAAACACATGATTGTCAATTTTAATGTTATCATAAATTATCTGATCAAAACTTTTATCTCGACCAGAAACAACCATAATTTGAGATTTAGAAATCTCAAATTTAAGATTTAAGGTATTTATTATTGTTTTAAGCCTATTAATAATTTCATTACAATTAGAAATATGAGACGATAACGTCAATTTACTACATAAATTAACATTATATACTAAAAGCAGATCATCTGCACAACTATACAACCGTAAACCAACTAAAGCGTTATTAAAATAAGAATGTATATTGGAATATAAAATGTTCCACAGGACCGATATATATATATATATATATATATATATAGTAGATAAATAGAAAGAGAGATAGACATATAGATAAATAGAGGGGTAGGTAGATAAATGGATTGATAAGATAAAAAGCTAAAGGGATAGAGAAATACATAGTATATATATATATATATATATATATATACTCGGCGCTTCGCGCCTCGCAAGGGGGGCCCTGCCCCCCTTGACCCCCCTGGGTTTACCTTTTCTATACGAAGCAAGCTTCGTATAGTAGAAGACTAATTTGTGAAGCAATTCTTAGCCACCCACATGTTCATGAATGTAATTCTGTTGTAAAAAAATAAACAAATTTAAACACGAATGATTTTTTTATTTTATTGTACATGATCCTTTCGAAAATGAAACGCTTTTAAAAAACCCCAAAAATAAGTAACGATTTAAATAAACGTTTAACTTTTGATAACAATCGGTCGGACGCATTTCGCAACAACGTTATTATTTATACTAACCGAACAGATTAAGACGAAATAATGCCGGGTGATAGAATCTGTTATTTTTTTTTTGGCTTACGTTTATAAATGCACCTACACTTACATTCAGAACGCACACACACACATACATATATATATATATATATATATATATATATATACATACTCAGTCACGAATATGTATGTTGTGTATACCCCACTCTTTGTAACAAGGAAGAAAGGAAGCACATATACAATGTTGCAACGGACACTAAACAACGAGTTCGGCCAGAATTCGACACCGCATTATTATTATTATCATCATCATTATTACTATTACGATTATTATTATTATTATACCAAGTATTTTAGAAGGACAATCTGGACCCGGACAAACCGACATGACTGAAAAATGTGTGCAATTTTCTCAATTTATAAGCTGGTTAGATGAGGTCAACACTCTTATTATTACCGTAACAAAATTTCGTTACAGATTTCGTTACAGAAAATTGGGACAAAATTTCTAATAGGGGTCGGGCTAAGAATTGCTTCACAATTAATATATATATATATATATATATATATATATATATATATATATATATATATATATATACATTTTTTTGACCTATATCGGAATAATTGGGGAGATAATTGCCTAATCTTGTGTGCGGGCCAGGCAAATTGGGATATACCAAAACACACTGAGCTGGCGGTCACCCATCCAAGTCTGTTGCTTAACTTTGGCGATTAGACGGAAAGCCGCCGTACTCAATGTGCTACGCATGTCGGCTAATAGACGTGTAGATAAATAGTCGGAAAGATAGATATAAACATATACACATGGTCACGTATGTATAGGCAGGTAGGTAGATGTATTGAGAAAACGCGAGAATTAGTAATAGTAAAATTAAGCGAGTAGAATTTATTTTAATATTAAATTTTTTTTACCTGCTGCAAAAAGTTTTTAGTACTTTTATAATGCACATAACGGTCGGCGCTTTGAAGTAAAGCGCAAACAGTGTCCACAGTGATGCAATTTTTTACAAACATGCTGCAGGATTTGCGTAATTCATCCAAGGCGTACTTATCAGCACCGCTCATTACACCTGCGAATTAATCACTTTGATTAGATTTTATTCAGATATCGTATTTTACAAATTAAAACTTATTTTATAAATAAATCATATTTTATAAATTAACACGTATTTTATAAATAAATCGTATTTTATAAATTAAACCTTAGTTTATAAATAAATCGTATTTTATAAATTAATAATTTATTTAGAAATAAATCATATATTTTATAAATTAAAACGTATTTTATGAATAAAATTTATTACGTAAGTAATGTCCTAGTATACGGATTTTTGATTTGTTTTCTTTTTTAAAATTAATAAAATCGTCTTTATTTTCGTAATGAAGGACGATTGTTCGATTATAACTCAAGTTAAAAATATTTATATAATAATCGCTCCGATTATAATATTTGTATTAGAAGACAGTCGTTAGAACTTTCGCGACATTGGAATATTCGATCGATCGTGTAGCGGATGAAAAAAATGAAGAAGACCGTTTTGTGTAATAGGATTGAAGAACAGTACATTCGTTGAGAAACTGTTGTAGATGGCCTGCTGCAGTAACGCACCCACCTTTTTAGATTTAGAGAATTTACATGTAATGTCGACGTAACTTGTCGATAACCGGTATATTCGTACATACCCGCTTTCAATCGTGGAAAAAATGTTGCTTTACAAAAAAAAGATTCATCGAAGCTCTAGGAACATATTACAACATAATGAAAGTGAATTACTTTTCAGAAGTAAAATTTATTTTACGCCCGATTTCGTCATTTTCATAATTACATAATATAGTTTCGTATTCAATTAACATTAACGTTATTTTATTAGTTTATTAAATAAATAAGTTAAATAAATATTTATCACTCTCTCTCTCTCTCTCTCTCTCTCTCTCTCTCTCTATATATATATATATATATATATATATATATATATATATATATATATATATATATATATATATAAATAAATATAAATGAATTGCCACATGTTTTATATACCATAACTCGAGAACGGCACAACCGACTTTGCTTATTTCATTTTGTTGTGTTCATAATTGTAAGGGCAGTGCATATATATAAAAAAATTATTTTAAAAAACTTTTGGTGCGTTTTTTTTGGGGGGGATGACTAATTTAGATTTTTTGTAAAATTTCGTTATGAAAATAGTTTAAACGAAAGTTATGCGGTATTCAAATGGGCGTCTAACGATAGTAAAGTCATATTTTTACACCGAATACCCATCGAGAAAATTAAGGTTAAATCTTCAGGGATTTTGAGCCGTTTTTAACGCCACTAGGATAGGGCGGATTCGGGTTGACGTTAGAGGAAATTTGAGGTGGAGATGTACCATTTATGTAATAACACAAATTTTAACAAAATTAATCGGTAACGAGTTTTCGATTTTGAAAAATTTCTCGAGCTATTTTTGATGGGTCGATTCTACAATGCTTTTAGCATTGGAGATGTGATATATCTTGTATATATACTGGGCATATCGTGATATATATATATATATATATATATATCACGATATGCCTTTATCTATCCACTCCTTGATGAAGGCTTTCCCCAATTTTTTCCATTCATTTCTGTTCTGTGTCCTTTCGTAATCATTGCTTCCCGGCTACCTTCGATATATCATCGTGCCATCGTGTCCTCGGTCTACCCTGAGGTCTTCTTTTATTTATCGGCCACCATTGTATGACCCGCTTTGACGATCTTTTGTCATCTCTTCGGGCCACATGGCCAGCCCAATTCCACTTTATTCAAGCAATTCGTTCCACTGCGTCATCTAACTTCGTTAATTCACGTATCTGTGTGTTTCTGTATCGACCCGATAATCTGATGTTGAGCATCATTCTCTCATGTGCAGTTTGAGTCTTTCTTATTTTCTCTATATTTGTTTTTGTATATTATGGCCATATTTCTGCAGCATATATAAGGACTAGGAGTACACACTGATTGTATAATCTCCTTTTCAGATTAATTGGCATTTTCTTATTTCGAAGTATTCCGCTTAATTTCCGGAACGCAACCCAAGACACAGATATTTTTCTGGCAATTTCTGTTTTCGTCATCATTTCTTTATTTGTTGTTATTTTTTTACCAAAATATGTATAGTTATCTACCTGTTCTATTTCCTCCGAATTTACTGTTATTTTTATTGTTTTCCCTGTGATATGTGTTAGTCATTATTTTTGTTTATTGGAGGTTTACTTTTAACCCTATCTTGCTGGAATGTAGATTTAGGGCTGTCACCACCGTCTGTAATTCTTTTGCGTTTAGACTTATCAATACTATGTCATATGCAAACTTGAGGTGGTTTAGATATTCAACATAAATTTTAATATCTTTCGCATTCCAATTTAAATTTTTAAACACATTTTCCAATGCGGAAATAAACAATTTCGGTGAAATTGTATCACCTTGTCTTACTTCTCGTTTTATTGGAATCTTCTTTGGCTTCTTCCATAAGTTTACTTGCATTGTAGCAATGAATGTTCTTAATAATCTTAATATATTTGTCGCTGATTCCAATATCATTTAACGAATTTATCACTGACCAGATCTCTGTTGAGTCGAACGCTTTTTCGTAGTCTATCAAGGCCATGTATCTATTCATCGCACTTTTGTATCAACATTGTGATCGTTAACAAGTGTTCATTTGTATTAAACCCTGATCTGTAACCGGCCTGTTCTGTCGGTTGACAGAAGTCAATTTGTTGTGTTATTCGATTTGTGATTACACGAGTGAACAACTTATATATTTGCGATTATAAGCTAATCGGTCTATAGTTTTTCAGGTTCTGCATATCGCCTCTTTTATAAATAAGGACTACTTCCGCTCCAATCCATGTAGTTGGTATTGTAGCTTTATTTAAACATCGATTGTAAAGTTGACAATATAATATAATATAGCCTTCTTGCCCCAGAATCAATAAATGTATTAACTTATTAGCTGAATTAAATATAATTTTCTATAATAAATTTACAAAAATCAAAAAGTATCGACATAACATTTAAGTTTCTTTACAATTTTTTTTTTAAATTTCTTCGTATAATTCCTAATTCTCCATCAGTTTTTTTAAAATTTAATTCAGCTAATAGTTTAATACATTTATGATTTTAAGGCGATACGAAGTTTGCCGGGTCAGCTAGTATATATATAAATACATACATATATAAATATTGATCTTATGTAGTTTTCAAATTATTCTTTAAAATATAAGTATTACCAATATTAAAATCTTTGACATACCCAATAAAGTACGCGGCTGAAGAATTACATTACCAGTATGAATGTACTCAATTATCTGGCGGAAAATATCCGGTTCGAATTCCGTAACACGAATAATTTCACGACCAAGAAGCTGTAACGCGCAAACATGTAATATATATATATATATATATATATATATATATATATATATATATATATATACGGTTTTTTCACATTTGATCAGTTTAATTAAGTATTAAGTATCTAGACTTCTATATTAACATTCTTTATAAATTATCATATGTACATCAATTCTCGAGACAATTAATTTATTAATATTTGTATAACGCTTAAGGGCATAGATCGTAATGTTTGTAATACTTGTCCTTTAAATAATAATCTTTCTTGATCGAATTTGTCACATTGCCATAAGCATAAAATGCCCAAATCGTAATCTGGAACCGTTCTTACGTAGTGACCGTTTATATTCTCGTCCACGTACTGTAGATTCTTATCGATTGACTTTTTTAATTATTTTAAATTTGAAAAAGATAATAGTGATTTTTCATGAATCATTCACATGATAGAATAAAAAACAGTTACGCTAAAAGATCATTAACCTGGCTCATCACAAAACTAAACGCTGCTATAGAATTGCAATATACATCCACTTCGGAAGTGGACGAACCAGCTCTCGACTAAAGCAATGAGGATCGGGACTAATAATCCTCACAAAATTAACTTGCCATGATAAATATAATATCTCGGAATTTAAATAGCGTTCTTTCCAAACTACCGTTTCGACAGTTAATTATACAAGAATTATAACCCGCAGTAATATGCTTACAGGAAACCGAATTAAATAGTAATAAAAATATAAAAATAAATAAAATATACATCGAAAATACTGCCTATTAGCGGGTAACACAAAAGGTGGTGTATTGATTGCCGCGCATAATACAATCAAAGGTGAAGTAATAAAATTACGGTCGAGCCTTCGAGTGATCGCTATAAAACTTTTATTAAACATGCCAATAACGACAAGCACTATTTATCTAAATGAAAAAGATCAAGTTAGCTTGAAGAACCTGAAAGTGATAATCAAACAACTACCAAGACCATCTATAATTACCGGAGATATTAACAGCCACAGCACAATCTGGGTGTTTAAAACTATAGATAAAAGAGAGGTCAAATGATGGAAAAACTTTTAAACGATCCGAATATAAGCTTATTAAACACGGGAGAAGCAACCAGATTCAACATCTATAATGGTTCAACATCGGCTATCGACTTAACTCTTTGCAGCTCTACAATTAGTCACGGGATACAGTAGCAAACTAGCAAAAGTCTCTATGGAAGTGATCATTTCTCTCAAATGATAAACTATCTAATACATCATTCAATATAATGTGAAAGGTACCCAAACTGAATAATCTGTAAAGCTGACTGGAACAGCTTTAATAATTCTATCAACCTAACAGACACAACAATCACTATGACGAACACAAATAAAATAAATACCATCATAACAAATAAAATTCTCTCCTCGGCTGATTCATATATACCTAAAACTCACTCCGAACGAAGAAATAAACATGTCCCATGATGTAAATCAGTCATCCAAAGCAAAAATAAATTACTAAATCAGTTTAAAAGATGCCCCACTTACGAAAACCTTTTACGATTTAAAGAAGCAAGGGCTCTGGCTAGACGGACTGTAACACAAAGTAAGAAAGAATCCTGGAATAATTTTATCTCTGGTATAAAGTCAAACACCCCGATCGATGAATAAAGTGTGGGGTCAGATCAAGAAAATATTAAATTAGAGAAAAACGTGTTACATATCTGCGATCAAAAATCCATGTGACGAGCTAGTTTATGACAATAATAAAATTTCAGAAATGATGGCAGAGTACTACTATCAGCAGAATAAGGTTCAACGAAATTAACAAAACACAGACAATACCTTCAACTTTGAATCAAATAAACAAGAACCCTACAACACGGAAATTACACACCAGGAAGTATCTACTTCAATAAAACGGTTAACATCATCAGCAGCCGGACCTGATCGGATACATCCTGAGATGATAAAACACCTACAAGTGCAATTTGCCACCTACTAAAAATATGTGCTAAGCCCCTTACTATTTATACTAACGCTGTGTGACTTACAAGAGCTCATTAGGGAACCTGTAAAATATTCCATCTACGCCGACGACCTAGTTGTATATATCAGAGGATACAATATTTCTGCCCTGGAAAAGAAACTACAACAAAATATCGAATTAATAGAAGAATTGGGTTCGACAAAAAGTATCCGTTTCTCCTCGCAAAATACATGTGTGGTACAATTCAGCGGGAAAACATCGTACACTCGTCTTGTTCAACTAAAATTAAACAGTACGACTATACGAGACACCGATCAAACTAAATTGCTGGGATTAATCATGGATAAAAAATTAAACTGGAAGGCGCGTGTAGATTACGTAAAGATGCACAAAGGCTCTTAATTTACTCAAAACTCTACACCACAAATCGTGGGGCTCCGACAGAAGAAGGTTATTGCGTCTATATGGTATACACGTTAGATCTTTATTAGACTACGGTTCGATTGTGTACGGTATCGCCAAAAGTGATACATAAATTAGATGTAATACAAAATTTGACACTTAGTATTTTCTCTACTAGTCCAGTATTAAGCCTGAATGTCGAAACTAAATATAACAGCACTCAAAGATCGAAGAATCCTGTTAGCATTGAAATATTATTTCGAATTGAGTATGAAGAAAACCCAACTCACGATGGCATAACTCCGCTGACTAGAAATCCTGTCTCGCGGATAAGCAAACAATTAAAATTCGCGATAAATCTTGTTCGAGAAGAGTCGTGGTCGAGATTAAACAAATGATATGATCGCTGTCGGCTAGGTCAGCGTGGTGAAAAATGTGTAATCTACTGGATAATTGTGGAGAGGTAATGATTAGATCAAGAGTTGACCAACTGTGATAAGCGAAACTGAAGTGAGTTAATCCGCCGGTGTTTAACAGACAGAGATTGAAACTATCCAATAACTTTTCTATTAAAATACCTTTTTTGTTTGTCCGACTACTTCCAAGAAGTGGGTTATGACAATTGAAGTCGCCAGTCAGTATAACAGGAAATGAGAGAAGTGATATAAGATTGAGGAAGTGGGATTCTTCGGTAAGATCATTTGAAGGAAAATAAAAGGAACAAAGGGTAAATGGTTGTTTCATTTTCACCCGTACACATACTAGTTGAAGTTCTGAGATAAGTTGGATTTCTTGGAAAAGAATGTTGTTTCGGATTGCCAATAGCACTCCACCTATATATATATATATATATATATATATATATATATATATTGTAACAACCCTGTTGTTACATGTTAATAATTAAATAAATAAATAAAATAAATAAATAAATAAAATGAATTTAAGAATTAAAAAATAAGTAAAAAGAATAATGATAATGACGATGGTTTAATAGCGTGCTTGTATTAAACCTTTCTGTTGCTTTCTCGTCGTAGTAGTTACACAATAAGTATATGTGTGTATATATATATATGTGTGAGTATGTGTATGCCTAATTTTTCCATTAGAAAATGAGGAGAAATTTGAAACATTTTGATTGGTTATTGAAAATCGTCTGATCGACGTATTAATAATAGAAACACACAAATATATTATAATATATTAAATGACAAGATAATTACTACACGTGAGTGCTCCACGTGGAGCCGGTAAAATCACGTTTATGATTAGATATTAAAAATTATGCTAAACCAATCAAAAAATACACGCACACATATGTAAATGTACAAAGATTTTTCTAGAAATTCCATAAATATATACAGTAATAATTAATAAACAAATCTTTCCAGAAAAATCTAGAAAGTTCTAATTAGGCATGTATATATGGATATGTGGGTGTATATATGCATATTTTTCGTATAAAAAGAGATGTTCAGTCTAGTTCAGTTCAGTTTTAATTAAGTTAGTTAGTTCAAATTAATTCAAGTTAGTATAGTTTTATTAGTTCAGTTTAAGTTAGTTTCAGTTTTAATCTTAATAAACGTATTTGAAAATCGTGCGCGTTCGAAAATCCGTAATCTATTAGTTCTTTTTTTTTATTATTATTTTAAAATTCTAATAAAAATAGAAACTGCGTTTATTGTACAAAATGAAAGAACTTAGAAAAAAAACTTCAAACGGAACCTTAAAATTTCGAGGGAGCTCTGCGATTTTTTTAAAATTCAGATAATTCGCGAACGATTTGAAATTCGGTGGTAAAATATTTTAAACGAAAGTTATGCGGCATTGAAATACGAGTGTAATGATAGTATAGTTATATTTTTATACTAAATACCGATCGAGAAAATTAGGGTTAACGGTTTTAGGGGTTTTGATCCGTTTTTAAAAGCCCTATGATGTATTGAGAGTTTGGGTTAACACTAGACGAAAGTAGACGTGAAGATCTATCATTTATATAATAACACAAAGTTTACCAAAATTAACTGATAACGAAAAATCGCCAGTTTAAAATTCGGTTTTCAATTTTTTTAAATTTCTCGAACGATTTATTATCAGCCGATACTACAGTGCTTTTATATCAGGGTGAATGTGATATATCTTGAATATACACTAGGCATTAGGAGTAATATATACATATACATACACACACATATATATATATGTATGTATAAATATTAGCTGAATTAAATATAATTTTTTATTAAGTTCAATAAACCTACAAAAATTAAAAAGTATCGACATGTCATTTAAATTTCTTTACAAATTTGTTTTTAAATTTTTTTGTATACTTCCTAATTCTCCATCAGTATTTGTGTTTTATTTAATTCAGCTTATATGTTAATATATTTATTGATTCTTTGGAAATACGAAGTTTGCCGGGTCAGCTAGTATATACTATATATTATATATATTTCGCTGTTTTCCGCATCTATACATATGTACGAAGGTAGTATCGAATTTTAACAATTACTGATATGCATCATTAGAAGACCTACTATAACGCCTACATGTGTGTGTGTGTGTGTGTGTTCGAATATTTATTAGATCGTTTATAACATTTTTACTATTAATATAGCTTACGAAAGCGACGATTATTAGAAATATCGATAAAATAAATTAGCAACTGATGATTCGACAAATATTCATGACGTAGGCGATTAAAAAAAATAAAAAAAAAATAATCGATTAACGAAATCACCAGGTAAGCAGTCGCCTACCTCCGATACGGAGACGACGCTTAATAGTGATGACCTAGTAGTTTGTTATTAATCTGTTTTTTCTTACCTATTCTCTGATGGACCTCTACTACAAGACACAAAAGTCAAGTACCTTGGAATGCGGTTAGACCGTCGCTTGTGCTGGAATGATCATATTCTAAAGAAAAGTAAGGAACTAAGACTCAGGTTCAACAAGATGTATTGGCTTTTAGGAAGGAAATTTGAGCTGTCTCCGAGTTTTAAGTTGGTACTTTACAACACCGTGCTCATATGGACTACAATTATGGGGAACTGTTTTCAATTCAAAAATTAATAATATTATTCATCGTTTCCAATCTAAGGTACTGCGATCACTAGTTAACGCATCCTGGTACATTCGATATGATCACCTTCTTCGAAGAAATCTGAAGTTACCAGCGGTCGAAGATGAAATACGAACGTATAGCGCTCGGTACCGGCAAAGGCTAAGTAGGCACTCTAATCCGCTGACTATTAAGCTGCTGGATGATAGTGACGAACTCGGGCGAATCACTCGGCTAACTCCCATCGATCTCCCACACCGTAATCATTAACTGCTAGCCATAGTACGCAATGTCGCTAGTGGGTAATCGTTTCACACGCGTCATGGTCCGTTTTATTATTCCACACAATCTTAATTGCTTATTAGTCAGCTAGATTGCAATTTTTCTGGAAGTGAAAAGAATTCTCCTATGTCGTCTTTTCATTGTTCTTTTATCTAGCGATATCTATTCGGTGCATTTCTTAACTTATCCGCTTTCATTCGAGTATCATATAGAGCCCGGTCTCGATTCTATTTTCAAACTGATAATTTAATGCAGAAATATACCTCGTATCAAGTATAGTACACATAGATGGAGAGTAAAATCATTTAACAAATCAATCGACAGTTCAGCTGTCTGCGCTTTCGTTACAAACAATATGTCACATTCATTTCGTCTTCAAGATTCTTGCGCAGTTCACGATACTGAACTGTATGTTATTTTATATCCCAATACTTATCAAAAATCAGAACGGTCTTTAAGATTTGCATTGTTTCTTTATCCTATCTTTTTTCAAATAATCATATTATTGGCTCAATTCTAAAATTGACAACTGGTTTAAAACACCTACCTTCCAAATGAGTAAGATGACTAATGAGCATATTTTGCACACGGTACTCTACAACACCGCTAACCCGCAATATGTACATCAAACTTACAAAAATTGCTTGCGAGATATTTTTATCTTCATCGAGACTGCGACTAGTCCTCAAATACAATTAACTCTCTTGCCAGCACCAAACATAATGCCGAAATCCAATTGTCCCCTAACATCTCTCAGGCAAATTTCGTACACTTAAATCGATTCCGTACAGGCCTCATTAGCTCGGCACATAACTACTTCCTGAATGATTACCTCCCTCCAAATCAGTGCACATTCTGTCTGAGCACTATTCCCTTACACACACACACACACACACACACACAATCCTACATTGTACGGCATCTTCCCAACAATGACGCCACGCATAAATTCACTTATCTTTCACTTTCATAATTTGGAGTTTTCGTTATTAAATAAATATATACGTGATTATTAGCCTCATACGTGTATTACATATGGATACATACTTACATACATACATATATATGTATATTCTAAAATATATTTAACTATTGGATCTTTGTCATTATTATTATTATTATTATCATTATTACTATTATTATTATTATTTTTATTTTCCTTAGTTCAGTCATTCTGATTTAATTTGGTTTTCTTATATTAATACTCGGTGTATTTGATATGAATTTAAGTAGTAAATGTATATTTGTATGTATGTGATATATGTATATGTGTATATTTATTTTCATGTAACTGATTAATAAAGGAGATTGTGCATATTTTTTACGTTTCTATGTATGTTAGTATACATCAGTACTTAGTTAAAATGTAATTATAGTGGATTTTATATAAGAGAATGGACCTATAATTTTTTTTTAAATAGGCGAGCAGATCTAGAATGTTTATGGCTGTCAGCGTAGAATGGTATTTAACGATTAAAATATATTCAAATTCTAATTGTAACTCAGTGTTAGCGCATTCGTGCGCATAACTGAGACTATAAATGTGAGTAATATAATACTTTATTCCGTTTAATTTATTATTACTAATTTGTTCATACATGATTTTGTGGAAATTTTGTGGAAATATATTGATTTGATGTGATTCGATTATTATTTTTATTACTTTTAATTATTATTTTTATTTATTATCGTTATTATCTATATTACTTCTACATTACTAAATGTCCATCCGTCCGCAAAGCTCAGTGGAGTTTTGTTTCACGTTTTTGAGCAATTTTTATCTAAATTTCATTTTTTGATACTTTAAAATACTGTATTTTCCCGATTATAATGTTATTTTTTGTTTTATGTAACCTGATGCTTTTAATATTGGTGGTCCTTACTCCCGTCATAGCTGCAGTATATATTATTATATATAAGTAACCATTTCCAGACGGTTATAAATCTATTTTCTAACGTTACGAATAACCAGACCCACGCGAAGCAACGACGGTCGATAAGCGTTGCACGTTAATAATGTGAAACGATTTTCGTGGTTTTTTTTGTCGGCAAACTTTCGAAAAGACATTACGACTAAACGAGAAAACTCAAACTATTTCTAAGAAAATTGGTGAAGGAAAAACGAATATGAAAAATGTAAAATGAGAAATTGGCAGAAGTAAGCAGAGTCGACGTTATTGGATAACTTTGGTTATTTTCTGTAAAATTGAAAATTTCGCTCGCGAAAATCAGCGAATTAATGCGCGATAAATGCGCGTGCCTCGCGACACCGTATCACTGTAAAATGAAATAAGAAAAATGTTTTTCATAACCTAACCTACGCGATGCACGAATGTGTGAACATTAATTTAAAACACGTTTGGAAAATTTTAAAATCTAATCACAAGTCGAGTTCGTGTTTTATTTTGTATTACATTTTTTCATTATACGACGAAATAACATCGTGACAACAATATCAATAATCATAATAATTCAAATTCAATTTCAAATTTAAATTTAAATTTATGTCACGTTTCTCCTCTTTGATTCAAAGTAAACTAGATTTCCCCCCCTCTAATCATGAAGTAATGCTTTCGGTTTCCTCGTTTGATGATTTAACGCTGTTTTATTACCTTTTAGTTTTCTCTTTATTGTTACCTTTTAGTTGTCTCTTTATTGTTACCTGTTTGCGTACATGTTGATGTGGCTTTTGTCTATAAAACGAGCTTCAGAAATGAACAGTACATCAATGTCTTTTTCATTCAGATAAAATTCTAATTCCAGTCTATGTTGTAGCAATCCGTTTGCACACCAAAGTGCTATGTTGAATTGTTTATCAATCATTTTTTGTTGGTGAGAACATACATGATTGTAGAGATTAGATTATTTATCATTGTGCTTTGCTACTGAATCGTATCTTTGAATAGATATTTTGTTTCTACAAGAAAAGCATTTAAGCTTTATTGGACATCTGTAGAAGATGTAGAATTGCGGACATTTGAGGAGGTAGCTTCTGCATACGATAATTTTTGTACAATCGGTATCGGCCTGTGGTTAATTGATGGAGCAGTTTGTATTTGATTTGGTGGAGGGTGTAGAGTTGGTTTATTTAATGATTTAAACGATCCTAGGTGGTTGTTGCCACGGATTTGTTGAAGCTGTTTATACAATTCGCAACCTTTGTAATTTGCTGGGTGATTATTACCGCAATTTGTACATATGCCCGCTGATCTGCTATCCTCGGTGCATTCATGAGTTAGATGAGTTTGTGCACATTTTACACAAATGGCTTATCGGTTACGAGATTTCTTTATGTGCCTATACAGTTGGCAACGTGCACATCGAACTATCTCATGTTTAACGTGTACAGCTTCTATACTTATTTTCATGTTTAATAAATATTGAATCTTGTAAATTCCTTTATTATTGTTATTTGATTCAATGTCAACGAAAAATAGCGGTAACGGCGATTTATTTAATCGGTGTTTAACGTTGACGATGTCCGTGACAACATGTCCTTTCTCCGCTAACATTGAAGTTATATCGCTTAGCTGCAGAGTATGTTGTAGATTCCAAGGCTTTTTCACTTTTAATTTCATATGTATGGGATTGAAGATTTATGAATTATATTTATTTAAAGACGCTCGACTTCATTTGCGTCTCTGGTATAGATTACATAGAAATTTTATACTACATTATACATTTGGTTAGTTTTAAAAGTAGATAGATTATTAACATTATTACATACAAACTTATTGCACACTATGCATTTTGGTTAGTTTTATCATCATTATTTAAAATTTTTGAAGCATAATTTCCGCTCTGTATCGAACTTCCAGCATTCTGTCAATATATGTGTTTAATAATAATTTTTCAAATAACTTCGATAAGACCGGAAGTAGACTTATTGGCCTGTACGAAGCTACATCTTCAGGAGGTTTTCCAGGTTTCTGAATAAGTATGATAATGGCGAATTTCCATTGTATCGGAAAGTATCCGGTTCTAATAATTGCGTTGTATATAAACGTTAGCAGTATTATAGCTCTCTTTTTGGTAATTTCTTTATTACTTTTGGTGTAATTAAATCGTATCCCAGAGCTTTTTTTAGGTGTAAATGTTTAAGTATTAGTGTCTTTACTTACGCAGGAGACACTGGTTTTATCGGGAGCGTCATTTGATTTGGAGTCTGTAGGTAATTTCCAATTTCTGCATCTGAGGTTCTATCAGTGCTGGTTCCATTTGGACGGAAAACCTCTGATAGGTGGTCGGCGAAAGCTTCAGCCTTTTCCTCGTCACTTCTTGCCCACTGGTTGGTCGAGTAGTTGACTATCTTTTTTTACGTGTTTCACAGCCTTCCATAAAGAATAATCAGTAGCCTCAGTTGATGTTAATGTAGAAACATAGTTCTTAAAGGAGACATTTTTCATTTCAATAATCTTATTTTTCAGTTTTTTGTTTATTCTATTAAATTCCGTTTTGTCAACCGGATTTCGTGTATTCTGCCATATGCGTCTTAACCGTCTTTTTTCCTGGATCATATCCTTTATGATTTTCGGATGATTTTGGATGTTAGGCCTCACGCTACAATCATCTGTTGGTGTCGCTAAATGGGCAGCTTCTTGTATATATTTGGTGAGATTCTCTATACCGATTTCTATATCCTCCGCAGTTTTCAATGGAATGTTCAAGTTTATTTTATTATCAATTAACTGTTGAAAAGTTTCCCAGTTGGTTTTACCGTTATATAATGTTGGTTTCTTTTCTGAGTGTAGGATTGCACTACTGATATTCAGAATTACTGGTGAGTGATCAGAAGTACCATCCATTGATGTTTCAACAGACATTTGATAATTATTGATTCCATTGCTGATAAAAAAGTCTATTAAATCAGGTATTTTCCCTGTATCGGTTGACCAATATGTCGGTTCTCCAGTGGATATACTGTTATAGCGGTTTCTTTCAATGCAGTTGTATAACTGGTTTCCACGCGGAGTTATTAGTCGCGAACCCCACGATGTGTGCTTTGCGTTGAAGTCCGCACCTGAAATAAATTTTTTGCCCAGCGTTTTAAAATATTTGTGAAACTGTTCTTGTTTGATTACGTGTTTGGGGGGGGGGGCAGTATACGGAAGAGATTGTTAAAACCGAGTGAGGTGCTTATTTTGACAGTACAAGCTTGTAAAAAATCTTCCATGAAGTTATTCATAATATGATATTTCATGGACGTTTTTATAACGATAGCTGTCCCCTCCATGTGCTCTATCGTCTGGATGGTTTGTGTGATAAATAGTGTACTGAGGTATTTTAATAAAACTGTTACTAGTGAAGTGTGTTTCGGATACCATTAGAATATTTATTTTATTGCTCGTTAGGAATAATTCAATTTCATGGCGATGTTGGGCCATGTCATTGACATTCCACGTTGCGATTCTTAAGAATTGATTCATTTGGAAAGTAATTTGTTTAATACTGTAGATAGCATGTTAATTATCGTGCTATTTTGCTGTATTAACTGGTTAAACATGTTTTTAAATTCCGAGAGGAATAAACTGGTTATTATTATTATTATTATTATTTGGTTCTGATTCGGCATTTACTCCTTTTTAGGGAGATTTTATCACGGAGTACTGCTGAATAAGTACGTTTTCCCTTTCTGTTGGGGTTTGCGTTGATGCTTATTGAAATTTATTTCGGTAGACAGACTATTTTGTTGTTTATCATTATTATTTATTTGTGGTAGGTTATTTTTTTGAATACCTCTTATTTTTAGTAGTTCCCCTTATATGTAGTGCACCCTTTGTAATTTGCGGGGTGTTCGCCCTCACAATGTGCACATTTGGCAGGTGTATTTATCGGTTTATTCATTTGTTTGATGCATCATAGTCAACTTGTTAAAAAATATTATTTTAAGCCATGCAAATTCCATAACTCCCAGAACTTCCCATCTACGTAAGAATGCCGTACCATGGTGGACCTTAGACGGCTCTACCGCTATTCGCAATAGAAGAACAGCTCTGAAAAAACTAAATGCCGCTCCATCCTTGGAAAATCATATTACCTATCAGAAAATTCGTGCCAAAACACGATACACATTAAAACAAGTCAGACGAAACTCATGGCAGAAATTTGTACAGACTACAAACTGTTCTACCTCTGCAAACACGGTCTGGAAAAAAATTCGAGCACTTGATAGAAAAATCCTACCCAGCGTTAATCTGGACAGTCACATCAACGAACCTTATAACGGCCCTATTAGGTTTGAAGAATTACAACGAAGTATTAAAAAACAGAAACCAACTGCAGCTGGACCGGATAGTATCCATTTCATGCCAATATAATCCAAAATAGCCCGGAATAAGCTGTTCTTCTATTGCTGTCAATTTTTAACCACATCTGAGAAAGGAATACCTTCCCTGATTCGTGGAAAACCTCGGAAATTATTCCGATTTGTAAACCAAATAAAAACCCAAAGCTACTAGACAGTTATCGTCCTATTTCGCTAACTAGCGTCATGTGCTAACTTCTAGAACGGATTATAAATGCAAGATTACTGTGGTTCATCGAATCATACAACCTATTCGCTGAATCACAGTGTGGTTTCAGAGCGAGCAGATCAACGATCGACCAATTGATTTTTCTCAAACAGTCCATACAAACATCATTTATTTGTAAAAACCATCTACTGACAGTATTCTTCGACATATCCAAAGCTTTCGATAACACCTGGAAAGAAAAAATTTTGAAAACCCTTCATTGCTGAGGAGTTCGCGCGCATCTAGCAAACTTCATCAGAAATTTCCTTTTAAGCCGCAAATTCCGCATTCGATAAGGATCATTCACATCAACAACCCAAGATCTAAAGAATTGTGTCCCTCAGGGCTCCGTTCTGAGCCCTACCCTCTTCTAATATAGCCATAGATGATATTTCTGAACAAATCTTCCCACCCGTCTAATGCTCTTTATTCGCAGATGATCTAGCTATCTTAATTTCTTTCTCGAATGTAGCCCTCGGAACAACAATACTACAGGATACAATCGACAGACTACAAGTCTGGCCAGTCCGCAATGGCTTCAACTTCTCCAACACGAAGCCTACTGCTATACATTTCAGCAGAATTCAGTAGCCATAAAATTTCAGTTAAAATAAACAACAAGCCCGTCCCAACATCAGATGCTGTGAAGTATTTAGGAATAATTTTGGATCAGAAACTTACATGGAAACCGTACGTCAACCAACTGAAAACAGGATGCACAAAAAAACTAAATATAATCCGTAAACTAGCTAACACATAATATGGCTCAGACCGTTCCTCCCTATTGACAATCTGTCAAACATTGATTAAATCAAGGCTCGACTACGGCGCTGTAATTTACTCGTCAGCTAATCAAAATCAAATACATCATACTGCCATACCACTTCTCCATCCATTAGCATTCATTGTGAAGCTGGTATTTCTCCTCCCAGTATTTACAGAAATCGGAGTATCATAAAAACGTGGATTCGACTGAAATCGTCGTTAAATCTTCCTTCATTAAACCTGCTTCAATCATTACCTCATACATCGATACTCACTCTCCATAAGCAAGTTAATCTTGGACTCGATGCAACTCACTTTACCTCCAATATATCAACTAACTATAGCAACAACAGCCTCATAGTGAACCTACATCTCAACATAGACTTCAGCTGCAACAATTATCAAAAAAAAAAATCGCATATCAACACTTTCCTTTCTGCATATCAACATATGATCAGAAAATGCGACAGTTTCAAAATATTCTTTACCGATGGTAACACCTCAGGGAACAGGTTGTGGAATTGCATCCGATAAAAAAATTATTCTCCGTTACTCTCTTCCACTATAACTGTTAGCTATAAAACTCGTTATAGAATATGTAATAAACTCTGATCTTCATTCCTGTTTCCTAATATGCGCAGACTCACTAACCGCACTTACTTCTCTTCAAAAATATAACTGTCCTCATCAACATCCAATAGCCGAAGAAATTATTTGCGCTCTTTGTTATACAAATGCTCGAGTTTCGTTCGCGTGGATTCCATCACCACAGATTTGTTACCATAATTTATAGGTTACACATGGGTCATTCCTGTATGGTGTTAAATGTTTCAAACGTAGATAATGAAGGGCGATGTACTTATTTCGATAAATTTCCTCGAAGATATAAATCACCTTTTCCTTAATTGTCCACAATTTAATTACAATAGACAAATATTTTTTAATAAACTGATATAGTTCGCTGATATTCCGTACATTATCTGTTAAGTTGTGACTATAAAGTATTATTTCTCGTTTTTCTTTTTATTTTAAGATGAGAAATTATATTATTTAAAATTATAATTTAGCATCTAATGCTTAAATTAGAATCTACTGGCCACAAAGGTTTAGCTCGATCTAGGCCAAAAAACCAAAAAAAAAAAAAAAAACACAATAATAATAATAACAATGATAATAGTAATTCAGAATTTTATTCGGTGTAAAGCGCGTTCATCTTTCAGTAAAGAATATGCACCTTATTGTTATAATGGCAACTTACCCGATGATGGTCTAACAGTCGAAAAGCTTTGTAAGTTTTCATAAAGAAAATTTTTTAGTGATTTTAATTTCATTCTTGCTGTTTATTTTAATAAAAATCACTACATTCTTCAAATAATCACTATCAAATCAAATATTATCGGTATTCATTTTAAATAAATACAGTGAAACTATTTTTTTTTTTCTCTCGAAAATCACGTTAGTACCGATAAATAATTCTTCGCTCTTTCGTAAGAATACGCAACTTTCGATCATCGAGATGTAAGAAAATCCGCATTGATAATAATAGCCGAAGAAACTGCTGCGGTTTTTATAAAGTTCGAATGCCAGACACGTATTTACCGCAATTTAAAAATATCGCCTTGTATTAACCGATAATGAAAAAGCGATGTAAAACTTGCGAAACTACATGTTTAAGAAAGCTTGTCGAAGACGAATTTATTGTTTAAGATAATTTCAAGACGGTCGATGACGATACATAAAGTTTCACGTAATATAGTAAACAGTAAAGGCGTGAATTTGATGCTTCTAATTAACGAACTTTCCAAATTAGGTACGCTGAGCTGAATATAAAGTGGCTACTTTGTTAGAAATGTCTATATATATATATATATATATATATATATATCATACTATACTTTCACGGTTCTCAAAAACTTTCGTAACATCGTAATCTAGATTCACTATTCCGAAGTTCATTTAAACAATCTCTCCCGAGGACAAGTGTAAATATTTGCGGAATTACCGTTTTACTTAATAAGCGCGTATTTCACTTACCCGTCTCCGTTTCCATCCGAATGAACGAATAAAAACACAACTTTTTGGCGTGAACATCAGGTATATATATTAATGTGTACGTCGTAATTTCGAATATTACCATCAGTACCGACTTAATAAAATATGCGCAGTTCTTACCAAATCGCTTGTGCTTTCAACCCATGCTGTTGATGAAGACCCAGCACCAATGGATGAATCACTTTTACGTTTAATGATGGAGCGAAATTTATTCTCCTTAAGTGGCTCCTTTTTAACACTAGGCTGTAGATAAAGCTGCTGATAAAATACCCTGAAAATTAATTTAACCCGCGCGTGCTGTATTAATTAACAAAGTCGAATAATTTTACAATAAGTAATATATATATATATATATATATATATATATATATATATATATATATATATATATATTTATATTACACATTAATACATTGAAATATAACAAACTTATACGATAAGTAATAAAGTCGACAAAGGTTATCATTTTTTTCAAATACTTATTTTTCATTTATACTTGTAAAATTGTGTTTTTTAAAAAATTTTTGTGTTTGTATATTTTTATATTTTATATTTTATATTTTACTTTTGGACATCATAAAATTCCATCAAGT
Organism: Coronaproctus castanopsis; assembly: GCA_032883995.1. Taxonomy (NCBI): domain Eukaryota; kingdom Metazoa; phylum Arthropoda; class Insecta; order Hemiptera; family Monophlebidae; genus Coronaproctus; species Coronaproctus castanopsis. The sequence goes on from CM065054.1 coordinate 60,686,799, forward strand.
ATAAAACTTTTGCAGAATCCAGAAAACAATATGGAAAAAAATAAATAAAAAAACAAAATCAAGTAAACAAATATATCGATGTTAATATATTAAATTTCAACAATTCAAAAAATAAAATTAATAACAGAACAGACAAGATGAACAGCATTTTATGGAATATAGTTTCACCGTCACCATCAGATATTTTTAAGTAATTATTTTTAATTTATACTTGTAAAATTATGATTATTTTTTTAAATTTGTTATCACTTGATAATGGCGTAAATGCCGGAAAGCTTTGTGTTTTTCACAAGAAAATAAATGTTAGTGATTTAACTAATTTTTCAATTGATTTTTAAAATGTTATTATATTTTTATTAAAACTTTCGGAGGTAAATTACAAGAGACTAAACTGTAAATCTAACGTAATTCTGTATAAAGGTTTTTAGTAGAGTCACTATACACATAATACGCTGGTGTCTATCCTCAAGCGTTTAACTAGACGACAAACGTATAGTGTAATCTGCAATTGTCGGTAAATGTCTGATTTGACAGTCTTCCAGACAATCCCCCAAGGCGTCGGCGAAGGAAGTGATGCCGAGATGCAATTCCGATCACTTAATAAATCTGATGTTATTCAAAACATATTGTTTTTTCCTTTTTAATTATTGTATTTGATCATTCCTCTACTATTCCTACACATATTTCATTCTCATCAAGTTACTCATTTCTCTTCCTCATAGTCTAGTATCTCACTAGAGCGACTAGATTAATACTAATTTTTTACTTATCATGGTTATTTGCAGCAATTAATGCTGTTTTGATGTGAAAAAAAAAATCTGATTTAACTTCTTCATATATGATATATATTACTGTTTCTAATGTAACGTTATGTACCCTAGTACGGATCTTACCTATTGATATATATATATACGTAAAAAAGATCTTTAATCTTTAATGGTAAAAAATATAAATAAATAATTGTATCATAAGTAAAATAACTTTCTGAAATATTTCGATATTTAAATTTTAAACGAATTTTACGCGATATATTAACAAAAGGTAAATTAATAAATATATTATTTCCTAACGTAACGAACTGTTTTAAAAATAAAAAGATTACAATACATTATTTACACGACTCGGACACTTTCTGGTCATGATTCATTCGGATATTATTTTTTAAATAAATTAAAAATAAAATTGGAGATAATGAAAGTTGCAAATTGCGATAGTAATAAAATAGAAAACATTCAACATATAATGTATAAGTATAACAAATATGCAATTGTATAGAATTAACCGTACACTTAAGTTGAATAAAATTATTTGATCAAACTAATTTCAGATTTTTATCGGGGAATTATTTAAAATTAAGTATATATATATTTTAAAATTAAGTATATATATATATATTAAGCTAAAATTTACAGGCTACTACAATTTTATTTACATTTTTTTAAATACTAGATTTATATATATAGTAATATGTAGCGTGTGTACATACGATTACGATAGAATAAAGTTTCTTTTTGTGTAATTTAGTTTAAATCCGAATTTATTACGTTTTTCCTCATGAATATTTTATTCAATAAAACGTATAATATGTAGAGACACAGCTATGCCGTAGGAAAGAAGAGGGAGTTTGGAACAGATATATGTGCAAATACGAAGAACCCCCTTATGGAGCCATTTTACACACTTTTCTACTGTGTACATTCTTCCTTCAATTCGTCCTCCGTTACTACATCATCCTGTCAACGTGTCTTTTAGTGTTCCTCGTTTTTGTTTTTTTTTTCGTTTTTTGTTCCTCATTTTCTTATATCGTCGCTTTGGCCATCGATTAACGTTTTTTCCATCTACGCGACCAGTCGTTCAACTCTATTTCATTCCGGCCATCTGTTCCAAGCTCCCATTATACGATTACAATTCGAGCGCCGTCTTTTATTTAACCTCTTCCTTTCCACAAGTTCGGGTTTTACTGATAATTTCGTAGCAGTTCTTTACGAATGGCGCCACATTTTCAAACTGTACGTCACTACTATCAGAATTACGATATAATTTTCTTTTCATAATTCTCGTGTTCCGGAGTACATCGATTTTTTTTTTTTTTAGAAGCAGTGATTTTCAAAATAAGCGTAATCTGTTCTTTATTTATTATTACCGTCTGCATCTATACTTGCCACTTCTATATCGTGCGAAAATTTTTAAAAAGATTCGCCGCTTATTTCTATATGTATCGTATACCAGTTTTTATTCTCGAACACAGCTTCCAATGTGCTTGGGGTGAATAATTTCAACGGAGGTGTTATCGTCACTTGATGTTTCCTAAACATATATTCGCATCGCTGCGAAGTTGCAGATTTAAATAGATCGGCCGAACATACACAATTAATAGTGGCATAATACCGCAAGTTGTTTTCGTACGCTATCTCGTAATGTACCTGGATCGAAAGCTCGCATGGCGCATTTATGTGGCGCAATTTCGAAAAGCTAACATAGCACGCGTTGGGCTACTATATCGGCTGCTGGGTCATCTCAGTCGACCTTAAATTTAAAAACTAAAAGACGTATTTATCTCGGAACGATTGCGCCGATTTAGCGTTACGGCATTGAATTATATGGATCAACTATTGCGAGTAATCTGAACATAATACAGCAACAGCCGTCGGCGCTACTTCGTGTAATCACGTTCGCGCCATTTTACGTTTCCAACATAATCCTGCATAATAATTTGAATGTTTCATTTCTTCACGATATATTAGCCAGTACGAAGAACTATTTAACAAACTTAAACATAGCAATAAATCCAAATATTGTCAGAATGCGCTCATTAGGATTTTCGGGCAATCCAGCTAGAAGACTGAGAAGGAAATGGTGTGTCGGACCTAGAAACTGGAATTATCTTGTGCGATTCATTTCTTTACTATAGTATACTTTAATTCAACACTTTTAAAAAGCATTATTACCTTACATATCGCATTATAATACTTTAATTATTATCTCTATACCTTCGTGATCACCGTTGTTTACGGAGTTTGTTACCGATACAATGAAAAAAAGAAAAAGTTATACATTTTTCTAATAGTGTTAATATACTCCGCCATTGATTCGGGTAAGATATAACGACTGTAATGCTATCCGGACCCACTTAATTCTATATCATTCTATTCGTAATTATGTAATTTGTTCGCAATAAATGGCCATTTCTACTAAATACTCTCGCCTGAAGTTCTCGATTAATTAAAGTCAATTTTTTGTATTATACGGTTCTACTACGAGTGAATTATATGGAACAACCGAGCCGAAGTAATCTTCGTATAAATATAACAACATATCCATAATTCTACGTACGATGGTATCTGCGCCTTATTATGTATCGAACGACACATTGCGGACTTGAACGTTTCATAGGATGTCAATATAGAACAATGCCAAAGGTTCTATGAGAAATATCGGCTCAATCAAAATCCACTGGTACATCGAATGTTCACTATCGATTTTCCAGCCAGATCTAGCAGATGATTGAAAAGAAAAATGTGGTGTCCTAGATGCACTTCAAATTACTTGAGCAGTCTGATCTATTCTCAGATTATGTACTGCTAGAGAAAAAGAATGAAAGATAAATGAATAGTTTTTTTTTCTTGAAAACCCAAATTAGGCAATTCATTGGAATTGTCTGATTAATATACATTTTCGTACCTATTCTTTCCTTCATTATTTCCTTTCTATGATCGATTTAATTGTCGGTACAATATTGTAACTTCCATAATCGCGATAATATCCTAAGAGAGAACACAGGCAATTATTTTTATATCACAAAAAGGGGTAAAACAAGGTGATCCGCTATCGCCATTATTATTTATCTGCGCTCCGGAAGAAGTATTTAGGAAACTGGATAGGGAACAAACGGGCGTTAAAGAGTGAATGGAGAATTTCTGAATAATCTACGTGTTTTACGGATGTTGTAACGTTGGTGGGGAAAAATGTAGTTGAGCTAAAATAAGAATGATTTACGGAGCTAGATGCAACGGGGAAAGAAGCTGTTCTACGTATGAATATAGAAAAAAACGAAAATCATTACGAACGTAGATGAGAAAATAAAAATTGATATAGACGGCCAAAAAATTGAATACGTAGATGAAATAGTTTATTTAGGGCAAGGACTAGATTTTAGAAATATGACTAGAAGTTAGAATATCATTAGCTTGGGAAAACTAACACGTATATATTTAAAGGTTCGGCGTGAAATCAGAGCGAAAAGTGAAGTAACTAATTGGTTTTTTGGTTCCAACGCTAACTTTTCCTTCCGTATCTTCTAGATAGCGCTTCTTTTTACACATCCGTCAAAAAGTTGATAAACAGCCTTTAACGAGATATTTGCGCTGTGTTTAATCATTTCTGCAAGAATCCGTTCTTGTTCCGATATTACATTTTGGGAAAGACAAAACATCTGTACAGCAGTATTTCTCGATGTGTTTAACAGGCATTTGATAAGGTCTGGCACATTGAGTTGTATAAGTTAAAACTACTACTTTTCGCGGACGTTTATCTCTTGTTAGAATCCTATATTAAGGAACGATATTTTCACGTACGTTTTGATCACTCATTCCCCGAGTTGTATCACCCTATCGGTGTGCCTCAAGGCTCAGTGCTTGGACCAACGCTGTATTTAATTTGCACAGCCGATTTTCCTATGACTAATAATGTTCAGGTAGCCACATTTGCCAATAACAGGGCAGTTTTTGTTTTCGGTTCCAAATACAGCGAGTATTAATCTTTAGACAGCACACGCTAGAATTGAAAACTGGTTTAACAAATGAAACGTAAAGTCAATGAAAACAAATCTGTAAGTATACACTTTACTAATAGAAAAGCTGTCTTCCACTGTTAGAATAAACAACGCAGAAGTACCAATCAGAACAAGCATGAAATATCTGGTCTTACACTTGAATAGCCGATTAACATATCGAAATTATATTCAAATGACGAGGAAAGAACTAGATGCACGTATTGAAAAACGATTTCGGTTAATAGGTAGAAATAACGTTCTATTGACAATAAACGTCTTAACTATACTGCGATTTCAAGGCCTGCCCGGACATACGGGGTGCAATTATCGGCCAATGTATCGGTTCTATTGATCGCAATAACACGACTATTATCTTAGCAATTGGATGTTGATGAAACGAATGAGATAATATTCGTTCGTTTTAAGGTCCATTCGCGATAATCTTATTCTACCGATGCATTCAGCCGTAACTAGGTTTAAGCGACGATTGGAAAAACTATATTTTTTGCCTTTAGTAATAGCTCTGTATGCTTAAAAATGTTTTCAGTCTTTTTTTTTTTTCGGTTTTTATAAATGGTGATGCCTTTACGGCCTACCCAACGTGATATTGTGGGAACTCATTATTTCAATCAGGGATGCTGACTTATCTAGAAATGTCGCTACATGGAGGAATAATTGCAGGTTATCTAGGTGGTGAAGGGACGATACATAATACGGAGGTGTAATATACGGAGAAGGTAGCAAGACTAGGTAAAGCTCAGAACGCAACAGCGCCACAGCAGAACATTAAAAAAAAACATGATCGGGATTGCAGATTGCCTGTCCAGGATAGAGAAGACAGAAGGGACATTCTCTAAGCTACATACGGAAAAGGCGGTTAGGCAACAAACTACTGATGATTGCAATTATCCCTTGTTACAACGCTGCGTGCTAGGGTCAGTCTATTAACGCCTTAGCTCGGATAGATCGTTTCCATTATTAGTCGGCATTGAGCCTTGCGTAAATTTTTTCACGATCTTAAATCGTCGAAATTAATATTTATTCTTATCGCTATTATTCATTATATGATTTTAATTTTAGATTCTCTAATTAATAATTTTCGGAATTGCTTATCATGTTAATATCGTCCGTGTATCATAAATTATTTACTCTTTTGTAATTCATTCATCTTTTAAGTCGTTCCACTCGTTCCACTCTTTCAGTAATAGACGTGATACCGTTGTATAATTATTTTATTTCATACGGGACGATAGAATATGTACAAAAGTGAATAAATAAATAAATAGTAAATGTATGTAATGCGTGTATATATGTATATATATATATATATATATAGATACATATATATTATATATCATAATCACAGTCGTGCGCTCGTTTCGAGCGTCGTGAAATTACGAATTATAATTTTTGCGCATAATTGACCGCCATGTATCTCGATCCTCCGTGCGTCACATAATTTCTTGCAGCGAAGTGATACCAGTGATAGTTTTGATTTTGGTCATTAGCCTTCCTCTTTGTCTGCAGCCTTCCGTCATTCCTACTGTGATTAGTTTCTCTAGGCTGTCCCGTCGCATAATATGGCCAAAAAAGGTGGCCATACGTGTCTCCATTATGTGCCGTAATCGGGTATATCCACATTAGCTTCTTTTAAAATCGTCAGATGGGTTCGTTTTGCATCAGCATTCGCCTCCAGCAGTACATTTCGAAAACGTCGATTATATATATATATATATATATATATATATATAGTTGAATCTAGCCCTGTTTTAATTTTAGGTTGGATCCAGCGTGTTGCTAAAGTATGGCCCCTGTATTTTTAATTTTAGCCGTAATAGCATCCGAAGAGGTGTGAATGGACAAAATTAATTGTCGGTTTTTGTAATTTTTTTAAATAAAATTCCTTGATTGAATATTATTATTTTAATTTACCGACTACAGAAATAGGTAGATAGTTCCATCCTACAACTTATGCACTACATTCTAGCCCCGAATAAAAAAAGAAACATAAATAAAAAAAGGAACAAAATTGGATGGGCGATATCTTTTTATATACCGACCTCTTTCATCTACCACTTACTATCGGCTGTCGCAGCTGTCACCACTCTCAACGCACTAACGATATCGCGAACAATGCAACCCTTCCTAAATTATTTGTTAGATAGTTTTTTGTACGTTTGTAGTGTGTACGTGTTCTTCCGATGAATCGGATCATCAACATTAGGTGCGGTCTACGTATCAGAGGTTGACGACTACTTACCTATACATATTTTGTGTATGTCACGTAAAAGGCAACCATAATGTGGCGTTAGCGTAGATGGACACAGACACACACACTCGGGACAAATGATTATAATTTTTTTGTTGTCACGACACAAAGCAACCACGCGTGTTTTTGTAGTGCACAATATTATTATTATTAGGGCGCATTTAGTATTACGCGAGGTGGTTTGCCATTGCCCTCCACGCGATAATAATATTAAGATTATTTATACTTTTATTTTTTGATGATAGTTTCCGCGTCGACGATCGTATTCGAACTCGGTACCTTCCCTATAGAAGTCCGTACTCTAGCCACTAGAGGCTAACTCGACGACTGTATGAATCTGATAGAGGCGGTTTTCAAAATGGGTAATCTTTCCCAATCCGCAGTCTTTAATGTTTATATTTATGTATATATATATGTAGTTACAAAAATTAAGTATTAAAAGTGGATAAAAAAATAATAATTTTTCTCAGGATGCGCATACACTAAAAACCCTCGATAGAAGAAAGTAAATATTTCCTAGAAATATATATAATTATATAAAAAATTGTGTCGTTCAAAATTTTACTCTAGTACAGATGGAATATTTTTGCGTTATTAGGACAATAGAAACTATTTTTAATATTCCGACTGATATAACCGGTGTTTTTTTTGTTTGTTGACCACGGCGTTTCAACAGTTAAATGTGTTTATTCTTGATTTCTTCTGTATCCGAAATTGCCACATTCGCTGTTGATATTGTTCTTCTGTTTCTTGGATCTACTTTTTGCTTATACGCAACTTCGACTTGTTAAATTTGTCGCATTCCGCTAGTTTCCTTAATGTATGACGGGATTCGATGTCACTTGATTCAATTTGCTATCTCCTCGAACCATTTCCACCTCTTCTTCAAAATGTGCATGTGTGTACATATTCAGTTAATTAGCCTTGTTCGGTTCGACCGTTTTATGTGGCCATAAAACTAATTCACGTCTTTTCGTCGCGTGAATCATAGATCTTTGCCTATATTAATTGTTTGCTTTAGTTGGTCCTAAGATTCTTCCTACCACCTTCCTCCCTTTTTCACGTATTTCTTCGTTCATGTTCTTCGTGTTTAATATCAGGCTTCCTGTTATATATTATATATATATATGTATGTATATATATATATTCAGGTTGAATAATTGCGCAGTTATGTCGTAATTTTGCATTGCGTGAGACACATTTCTGATTATTAAACGTTGTTTGTTAATTGAAATGCTGCTACTAATTTGTGTTGTTTTTTCTACCATATTGTGTTCAATTCACTCTCCCAGGTACTTAAATTGCTGCTATATTTCTTGTTTTCATTTAATAGAAATCCAAGCTCTGATTTTACGTTAATGATAATTTTTTTTTTATCCGCAGACATTTAGAGATCAACTTTTGCCGCACCTATATACACATTGTTGAGTGACGGATGTAGTAACGTATCAGTGGAGTGTTGACTGCAAACGATAGAATTTACATTTTTTATACGACCGTACTTACTCTTTCTATATACACGTAAAAACACCCTTACTAGCCATATTCATCTTATTATTTGAAATAAACGTCAACAATGAAATATAACATACTGCTATTAGCCAGTACATATTGCCTAGTACGATTTCATCATTATGTGGTGTTTCTAAGTTAGTTTATTATCCATGTGTAGACCGAGACGGCGTACAGTATTTTTTTACGGTATTTCGTCGTTTTGTGAATGTGTTATATGCGTTGATTTAAGTGTATTTATTTACGATGTCACTTCTGTCACTACGTACTGCACGTTCGTAACGGCACTCTTGTAAATCATTAGCGAAACAGACCAAATGCAAACGTGACGATATCGACACCGTTGACTTCTGCTATGTCTGATGTGAATATGACATACAATAATGGCTCTAGTACGCTACCTTGCGGTAAGCCGGTCTTTATTTCACGTTTTGTTCACCAAATTCGCTACCTTTAACGCGAAATTGTAAATACGATTTTGACAACACGCAATACTGAATAGGTTTGTTTAATCAATCCTGCTAGCGAAGTCTTTTTCAACATCGAGAAAAATTGCAGACTTCCTTCTTCCCTAAACAGTCTTCAATTTTACGAACGATACCGTGTACCTGTTCAATTGCATCCTGTTTTTGTCTGAAACTCAATTGGTGCAACGGAATTGTGTTTCCAACTATTTCCAAAAGTCTTTTGTCTAGAACTTTTTCGAGTGTTTTCGACAAAACAGGCAGTAATGACATCGGACTTTAGGATTCTATTTTTGTTTCGGTGGTCTACTCTTTTTAAATATTAAAATTATCTGCGCAGGTTTCTACTGAGACGGGAAATAAGATCATCTCAGCATTGCAATATATATATATATGTCACGTTAATAATACTATTGATTTACTAGGTAATTGCTTAACTATTTTAGGTGTAATTAGATCATAGCTGGGAGCATTCTTCGAGTTTAAAGTCCTTGTTACTGCTTTAGCTTGTGGTGACACATGTTTTATGCATGACAAGTTCATTCTTCTCTCTGAGCTAAGTTTGATTATTGCTATCATTTATAGTATGCGACTTAAATACCCTTTCTAAATGACCTGTAAATTTCTCGGTTTTTTCTTCGTATTTTCTAGCCGGCTTGTCTTAAGTATTGGAGATTCGCTTTGCTTAGTTGGCTTCATTTGCTTTGTAGCATTCCACAAGTTGTACTCGTTTCATTGTAAAGGCGACAAGTGCTTGACATAGTTGTTAAATACTTTATTCTTTTAGATCCTATAATAATAATTTTTATTCTTTTGGTAGCACGATTAGGTTCATTTTTCATTTGTGAATTTTTGCTTTTCTGTCAGATACTTTCCTTAATGCCGGTTTATTTTGGGAAGCTTCACTTATCCGTTTAGAATAATTTTGAACACGAAGAAGCGGTTTGATTTCTAAATGTTAGTAACGATATATTTGACAGCATTACTTTTATATCTAGAGGTGATTTTAATAGAATCTTTAACGATAGGTTTTCTTCGATCCATTTGAAAATTTCTGTACTTATTTGTAAGCGTCGTTGTCTTTTTCATCATTATTATATTAGCGCTAATTGTTAAAATTACAGAAGTATGGTTTGAGGCTAACCTATTCGTCGTTTATATCCATATAATTTAAAGAAATTCCTCTGATAATAAAGAAGTTTAAAAAGTCAAATGCGTGTATCAAATGCAGATAACGACATCTGGTGCGTGCCAGTGCGGAAATCCAAGATAAACAATGAAGCATATATTAGAAGACTGTAGTGAATTTGCGTCAGCTGGAGGTTTTACATTAGAAGGTGTTAACAAATTTAATGACGGAGCCATAGACTTTCTAACAAATTTAAAGTTAGAGTTATGATGTGAATTTTGTATATAACCGACAATTATACAAGAAGAAGTGTTCAGTATGATTATAGTTAATCAGTTTCTAAGAATGCATTCTTTATTTACTTGCTGCGCACTGCCAGTATGGCTTTCACAGCACACACCGGTTCCATAGCTGCGCCAACGAGAAATGTAACGTCGCACATTTCCGGAATACAAGCCAAAAACTTCATATCCTCTACCAATCCGCTCTTGTTTTCAAAGTAGCTGATGTCTTCTTCCAATTCCAAAGCCGGAATACGAGGGTTATATCTACCACCCATAATGTTGATATCTAAAAAATCAAAAAAAAAAATAATGATATTTTTTAATTTCCTGTATATATATATATTTTTTATTACTAATATTAATAATAATATTTATGAATTTTCCGTATACATGTACATACGAAACGCTTATTTTAAACTAGCTGCAATTTATTAAAGCTTGCATTAGTAATCGAACACCAAACTGAACATGAATAGTCTGTCCTTAGGAATTCCAGATCATTGTTGCCACTTTATTGGTAAACTATATTTGCAACGTTCTATTCTAATAATTACATGGTCGGCCTGAGTTATCAAAGAGTGGTACACAGAGGTTTATCTCAAAATTCTTCTCTTAGACTGATCCTTTTTAATTTATATATTTCAAAACTAGCACATGCGTCTTCGTATTTTATGATTTTCCTATATGCAGATGATATTGCAGTGTCTATTTCCAGTGCAATATTCTCGTAGATTCATTAATTGAAACGGGCTAATGGTGTGGTATTCTTTTTCGTTTTTTGCACATGATATCATACATTTCATGCAGTCGGAAAATAGGAAACTTTAGGAACATTTGGAGAATATACATCAGTCATCCCTCATTCAATAGTATCATTTACAACTGTTTCTTTCTAAACTTCCATGGTTCTACACTTTTAATAAGAAGATTAAACGTAAATGAATTGGACTTACGATGCTGGTTTTCGAACCGCCTATTCCTTATGCATCTTAGGCAAACTGCTTACTGTCCTCTCCATGCTGGACGTGCAATTTGCAACCCAGATCAGGTGTTCTTCGAATGTCCTTCTTCAATAGTATTACGTTCTGAACTATACCTTATATTATATCGCTCGTCACGTAACTTTTTTTTTTCATACAATGTACTGTCCCAATTTACATATGTTTCCAGACATAGCGATATTTATAGAAAAGTTGTCCACGTTTATAGAAATATGAGTTAGTAACATTAAGGTGTTAGATTTTAAATTAAATATAGAATAAACAAGCTTTAGTAGCTTTTAGAACTGTGTAGTTTATACGCTCTGTAAAGGTTAAGCTATTATCTAAATTCCAACTAACGATAGCATTATTAATTCGCAGCTCTGTTGGAAATAAATACTGTCTATGAGCAAAATAGCTTCAATTTTAGATGGATTAGTATCAATATGCTGGTTACGACAATAATATAGTAGACAACATATATATATAGCTGTAACTTATTCCGAATTGCGTTGGGTCTATATCCACTACAAGATAATTCAGTATTATCAGCACAGAGCATCAACTATGGCAAGTCGTAACGGAACGATGTAAATACAAAACCACCTGACACACTTACATCTGGTAAATTAGTGGTGAAGGTTTTATTGTGGGTGTAGATTCGCCTATGGTCGCATTTAAAAAAAAAAAAAAATATCAATAATGTAGCTATTAATTTGATAAATTAAATATTTTGGAGATTCCCATTGTATCATTTTATAAATAATACGTTCATGCCAAGTTGTGTTAAGTGCTTTAACTATATCTAGTAAAATCATATCGGTACGCTTGTTGCGATTAAAATTATGTATAATAAACTCGGTAATTCAGATCACTTGTTGTGTTATAGAATACCTGGGGCAGAAACCCCATTGTATATTAGGAATAAGCGTATAAGTCTCAGAAAAGTGTCGTAACTTGTATAATACATTTTTTCGGCGAGTTTAGCTTTTTATGTAACTTTTTTAGATGATGGAATAAATATTGTCGCGTCCCACAGAATATTTGTGTTATTTTATATTTATAATACATCTTCCTTAGACTAACTCTGCGCCGCTAAATGAATTCGTAGTCAATAAATATTTTTTAACAACAGAGTAATAATATGTTAAAACGACCTCATCCTAAAACTCCCAAACCACTCACTGATCCAGCGTCTCCAGTGTTTCGATCTCCCATCCACAAGCCAAGCATCCGGCCATCGGGGAAAAAACATTCAATAAAAACAGATAAAACTATTACATTTCAGGTACCCAATCCCCGAAATCTAAACAACTTAAAATACAACTAATACAATAGGAACACCCAGGAAACTCTTTAATTATGAAGGTCACCTTTCATTATGAACTTCGATGAATTTTTCATTCAAACAGTACCGACACACCTCAACAGCCAAACCTTTTCTTCGTGAAAAAGGCAACAAGACCCGATGATCACGAATGATTGAGCAAACTATCAGGACGTCTTAACACGACTTCAGATGGTGACCTAATACCTTGTAACAACAACAACCAATAAATTTCTCATCAAGATGAAGCCTAGAGAGCCTATTATGAAGTGAAACAGTAGAAACTTTTCTGATCATACGCCTGCAGGAGATTCATCTCAAACAAACTGACCAGAAGACAGTCAAAAACTATAAAATCTACCGATTGACAATTCAAAAGGATTATAAGCGAAAGGTAGGTCGATCAACAAACAACTACAAGCAAAAGCAGTAACATTTAATGCACTTATCCCACACCTACTTGTAACATTATACAATTACTTTATTCGTTCTAATAATAATTCCATCGAGCTTCAAACTTCGTTAATACAGATATCTCATTATCCTTCTTGGCGATTTAAATATTAATTCACCTGTTTGAGGTTCATCTCATGTGAAAGTATACTTAACAAAATAACACTAACTAATAACCAAATATTACTAAAACCATCAAACCCCAACAATTTAAACTGTACCTCGAACACGTTTTTCACTATTGAGTCCTCATGCCTTATACACATAAAATTAAAGTCATATATACTCTAAAAAAATACAGAATACCACGTGGAGCCAGAACCATAACCACAAAAGTCCATGTTCTATAAAGTACAGTGCGAAGAGAGTTTCAAAAAGAATTCAAAGTAACGCGGTGTAAACCTGTATCATGTCGCAATTCAATTTGAAGCTGGATTGAAAACTTTCGAGAGACAGCTTCTGAAACGGATAAAAAAAAACGTCCTGGACAAAAAAATATCCCGAGTTCAGCCAGCGATCATTCGGAGTACCCGACGCTCTGCTCGTCGTCATGCTGCTTCTTTAAACATGTTGAGAGAATCTGTTCGCAGTGTATTTGCTGGATGATTTGAAATTTCATCCTTGGTAACAATTCGGGAATTAAAAAGTACCGACCATGTACAACGAAAAATTTCGCTAAAACGATAAAAAAATCGAAGACGAAGTGATCGATTTAAACAATTTTTTTACGAGCGATGAAGCTCATTTCCAGCTATCTGATTTTGTAAACAAACAGAACTGCCGCTACTTATCCGAATCTAATCCGAATTCAATCGAACAGAAGCTGTCACACAGCAAGCGAATAACTGTCTGGGCTGGAGTGGTGAAGTGAGGAATAGTGGGACTTTATTTTTTCACACAAAACCGCCCGTCTTCTCTAGGTCACCCTAATATATATGATGGCATTTAGCAAATTCATTATCGAAACGGATAGATAACACTCTAGTTTTTCCATGATGTGCCTGTAATCTATCGAATGAATAGATGGTGTTCGATATAGCGGACAAGCGTACTGTGCACGCACAAACCACCAATTTATAATATACTGACGGCAATGCGTATATATGCAAACGGCAGATGTCATTCCGTATTTTATAAATGCCCTATAGACAGGGTAGATTTTTAAATAATTGGTCTGCATTCTGCTGGATTTGTATTTAGATCCATTAAGGTTGATGCATTATTTACAATTCAATATGTAACCATTACATTTTAAATGATTGGCGTTGCACAGAAACAATTTCCTCCGAATTAACATGGGTGAAGAACGATCTACAACAAATTAACGAATTGAGAGTCTAAAATTCATGCATCGTATATGTGTTTAGGCGTATCTGCCCTCAGCTCATTTATATATTATATATATATATACTGAACATAACATCTAGCCGCAAATAGTTAGACATCATTTCATTGACCATAATTTCTTCTAATAATGCATGTTGTGGATGAATAAATGGAGTTCGACATAGCGCATATGTAACTCGTAAACCATCACTTTTAAAATGTTCCAACGCTACTACATATATCTGCAAGCCGATAATATCCTTCCATATTTCATAAATCTTACAGAGATAACGCTACTATTGCGTTTGTACTTGTATTTATTGAGTTCGATATATTATTTATAACTTCAATGGTAATGATTGTAAATTAAATTATTCATAAGAGCAACATTTTTCTCTGAATTTTTATGAGCAAAGAAATATTCACAGCCAATGACCGAATTCTAAATATAAAATGCATGCATAATATATGTATTTATGCATTTCGTAAACCTTCCATCCAGGTACAATATAATTCAGACATCGTATTCTTCATCGACTACAATTTTTTCTTCTATGATGTGCGCGTAACATAAGTTCTGGACGAATTAATCGTTTTCGATATGGCGAAAATATGTACACGCAAAACATCACTAGTTTGAAATCCACTAACGTCAACCGGGCGGCAATGTTTTTTCTTATTTCATACCGTTTCTTGGTTGATTAATTTGTTTCCTTCTTTGTTGGAATTAATTTATTGATGTCTTCTCGTACGATTCCCCATTTCCGAAGAATTACGATGCTTACACGATCACACGTGTATATATATATATATATATATATATATATATATATATATATATATATATATATATATATATATATATATTGATACAGACAAATTCGTCTCATGTATCATGATAATGATTACAATAAAATAAACTCGAGAATGTAAAATAGGAGTTATAGAAATGGTGTCCACGTATATAGATAGGGATGATCGTGTAATCACGTTTTCAGAGATTCTGGAATATAGATTTGGAATAACAAAGGAGATAATTCTAGCGACTGTGATCTTTGCAGCCCAGTAAATTAAAAACGACGGGAGGGTCAATTTGTTGCTGGCGTCTCGTTTTGGGCGCGCACTTCTATACGAGGGATGCGGTTGGAACAACAACTTCGTTCGTGTATAATTGTAAGAACGTGTGTATGTATGTACGTGGTCAGCGAACAAACTAGATACAGTATATCGTAATTTCAAACTTTTGGTGCGATATATTACGGGTAGGTCTATAAGATATGTTATGGCAAGTTTTGATAAATAACGATTCCCACAAAGACTATTAAAAATTGGCATCCGCCAAAATATAATATAAAACGTACGCCTGACTCTCTCCGATTGGTCGGGTATGTAAGAGAAACCGGCAACAAGGAAAGAAACAATACTAATTGTTGGAGAGATAAAGAGGCATGATTCATCAAAAGCGTGTTTGACAAGATTTTTATTCACAAAGTTTAGAAACAGTTATTTCGCTGAGTTTTTGTGGAATCTATCATCATTTATACAGAATTTTTTAACAAACCTAAGTTTTTTCATTCGAATTTGGAATACTTAATCGTCTTTACGCCATCTGACGAACGGACTGCCTC
Organism: Coronaproctus castanopsis; assembly: GCA_032883995.1. Lineage (NCBI taxonomy): Eukaryota > Metazoa > Arthropoda > Insecta > Hemiptera > Monophlebidae > Coronaproctus > Coronaproctus castanopsis. Next base: position 60,702,942 of record CM065054.1, read on the forward strand.
AGGGATCAGTTTTGAAACCTTTGCTCTTCATATCACCATTAATGATTTGACAGAAACTGTGAATTCCCCAGTTCGAAGCCTATTGTACGCCGATGATCTCAAAATGTTTGCGAGTTGCCGAACAGTATCCATTGAAGAATGCGTTCTTCACGGTGCACGGATCGACCATCCGCCTGGTGTGCAGTCAATGGATTGTGTTTCTCAATCAATAAATCTGTAGCAATACACTTCAGCCGTGTTCGAAAATGTCAACACAAAATATACATCACCCTTCATAGTAAATTTCTCAAGAATGAATCATCAGTCTGCTACCTAGGTTTAATCCTAGATCAACAGCTATCTGGGAAAACGCATTTAAACCATATTAAAAAAAGCTGCTTAAAGAAAATGAACATATTGAAGAAACTTTCACATACAACCTACGGTGCCGACCGAACTTCGCTACTACGTACCTACCGCTGTTTGATCAGATAAAAAACCGGACTACGGAGCAACAATATATTCAACAGCAAGTCTATCCATCCTCAATATCTTAAACGTTATGCAAAATTCCGCCATCCGCTCGGCTACCGGTGTGCATTTCGAACCATACCGATTGATAGTCAGCAATCTGAAGATCATCGTCGGAGGCTTCTTCTAGCAAATTTGACAGTTAAATCTCATGTCTCCGGATTTTCTCACTCTAAATATCCTTGACGCTATCTCAATCAGTTCCGGCATTTTTCAACCACATATTATCTGAAATAAATATTTCTAACCCGCAATTAATCGATTATTCAATTGCAGTTCTTCCACCGTGGAAAGACAATCCGATCATTCGATCCTCAGTTTCAGGAGAAAAGGCCGATTTATTGAAGAAATAATACAATAAATTATTACTCGGACCTGTGAATCGTCAGTATTTTATACGGACGCGTTACTATTCAATAGGTTCGTCGGATGCTCAGTTATCAAGCATGTAGCAATCATCATCTGTCATTCGCTTCCTGAGACACTTTCCGTCACTTCCGCCGAACTATATGGGTTGAAATTCATGAGAATGAACTTGCAGATCAACAGATCAAGCGTCAAGGGAAGCTGCTTCTTCTTCATCTGTTCTCAACATTCCAGTTCCAGCATCCGACTTGAAGAATCATATAAAAAATGGACTTCAAATGCTGTGGCAGAGAAAGTGGCAACTGACTTCTCAAACGAACAAACTCCGTGAGATCAAGAACTCAACTCAGTCTTGAAAAATATCTCTTCCAAATCGCAAAGAAGACGCCATCATCAGATTACGATTAAGGTCACAATTTGTTTGCATTAAAATTTCATGTACCATACAGCAGATATCGTGAAACTGAAAGGGATAATTCAAGACGGTATATTTCAAATTAGATTAAGGTTTAGTCATATACATCATCAGCTCCGGGATACGTGGAAGCAAATATGGATAGACACTCCAGCCGGAAATAAGCTATTATCAAAGCAGACACAACTCTCTGGAAAACGTGGATACAACCATCGCGCCGCGAAAAAGTAGTTCTTACCCGGCTCCGTATCGGACATATTACACGCAATCGTCTCCTCGATCGTATCCTCGATCGAAGGGACGCCCCATCCTACTGCTATTGTGGTCAGCAATCTACAACTGTATGTCTCTATGAGTATCCTGCCCTCCAATCGTATCACATAATTCGAACTTCTTCATTTACATCCGCTATCACTGATAATCCTAATACGACGATCGATCACACCTTCCAATTTTTGAAACGCATTAAACTCTTTCCTCTGATATATATAAATATCACAAGCGGTGTCTGTGGCCGCGGTAACATGGCACCGTTAAAAAAAAATATAGAAAAAAAAATCAATTTCTATACGTTTCTTCGTTCGTTATAACGACGATCGTACAGCCTCATATTCGAATATTAGGATGGATTCGTCTATTACGCATAAATACAGGAGTGTAATTTTTAAATAAATTTCAAATCGAAATTAGAAATATGTTCTTAACGTTAAATTAAATAAAAATCGAGACTTTATCGGTTTTATCTCGTCAATTTGTGTAAAGGAAATAGTTTATTATTTTAAATCGAGAAATAATGTACGAATTAGTGTAAATTTAAAACGAAATGATAAAACGAAAAATGGACGCCTTCAAAAAACCAAAAAAAAAATTAGGAGAAAAAAACGGCCTAATTATTTCGTGCCGAGTTGGTGAAAAAGAAATTGTTCAGTACGTTCTTGTAAAGCAGATTTCGTGGTAAGCTCATTTATTCGAAAAATTTCCTCATATAACCTGAAGGGAGAAAAAATTGTTAGTACGGTTTGTTTCTTTTTTCGGCGTTTTTTCAAACGAGGCCAAAGTCTAGAAAAAAAAACATTACAGTTTTCTTTGTCAGTTAATTGACTGTTTCTCCTTATATATGTTCCTCGTTATATAGGTCTGCGGAACGTATATTATATATATATACATATTTAAAATACTTTTTTTTTACTTAGCCGTCTTATTTTTTAGTTCTATTTTGCGGTAACGAATCCTTCGCTAATGCAGGATTAAAAGTGGAAACATAATCTTTCACTGGATAAAAGAGTATCGACTAACTTTAAAAAAAAAAATGGCACAGACAGGAATTAAAAAATAAAAGCTAGAATCAAAAAAAAAAAAACCGCAACTTTATATTGTCATTCGATTTTATAAATTTACATTCCGAACTTTATAACTAGTTCATCCGATATTATCGAGTAATTAAGCAGTTGGAGCTGGTAAACTATTTAGAGATGACGCTAATAAATAATTAAATAATAATCCTATTAATAATGATAACGATAATTAAATCGAAATAAAGTGTATTTCAGCAAGTATTATTATACATATTCACTTCGTTCATAATAACCACTCTTACTCACTGGTTATGTCATCATTTTGAACTTTATCACATTCAGAGAAATGTACGATTGAACGGTGTTGATGAGTTGATTAATTCTACCATTGAAGAGTTGTCGAACGAGTTCACTAAATTACTAATAAATTACTAATAATAATAATAATAATAATAATAATGATGATGATAACGATAATTAAATCGAAATAAAGTGTATTTCAGTAAATATTTACATATTCACTTCGTTCATAATGACCACTCTTACTCACTCGTCATTTCATCATTCAACTTTATCACATTCAGAAGAAGTACCAAATGAACGAGTGAACGATGTCGATGAGTTGATTCATTTTACTGTTGAAAAGTTGTCGAACGAGTTCACTAAATTAAACGAAACCGCCTGATCAGCTGTACTTTGTTTCGTTTGTTTTTATATGCGTACCCTCGCGTAGATCCCGATAATATATAGGCAATGTTCAACCCTTTCAGTCGCACATGAAATTTTGAATTTAATAAATGTCGTACAGGCTGTCTATTATATAACGCTGCTTGTGATTTTCAACGTTTTTACATAAATATAATTAGAATTCAGTCATTTCACAGTCAATCAGAAAATATATAATTTTCGTAAAAAGTTCACGTACCGTATTATAGTGAACATTGTGACTGAACGGGTTAATAAGTTATAACTCCCTCAGAACTTAAAACAGCCATATATATATATATATATATATATATATATATATATATATATATATATATATATATATATGCGCTATTCGAAGAATACCGAGTTAACATTTGACCATCAATTTCATCGTTGGATTGAGAAAAATTCCACTGATGTTTCTCGAAAGTAATCGTTATTAAAAAATAATTTAGAAACTAACTTTTTATTACGTTTGACGAATTCGATCATTATGGATTTATTTTTTTTTAAATTTATTTTAGATAAATAATACAACTTGTAGCTTTTGCAACAGCTAAGTTTGTCAATTACGGCAACGACGTAATTATATATTATTATTATTATTATTATTATTATTATTATTATTATTATTATATGGAATTAGCCACTAATGGACTACGTAGTCAACTGGTCCTGCCATTCTTCTTTCATTTCTTCTAAATAGTCGTCGTCCTTTCACTGTGTACTTTTTTTCCTCCTTCGGCCCATAAGGTGCCGACAGTGTTACACTCATGCAGTTTCTCCCTTAATGGTATTCGCTGATCAATATCTTCTGGCGTAATATCGAATTGCTCCATATCGTTTTTATGCTCCGCGTAATACGTGTCGTTCGTTTTGAGTTTTCTCATATAACCAAACAATCTTCTTGCAAATCTTTCTGGCTCGATTCGTTGCATATGGCCAAAGAAATTAATTCTTCTTTTTTCTAAACGCATTAGTAATCCTTTCTACACGTTAGTATGCTCGCCGGTAGATACATTTTCTATAAATTTCAACTTGTTTCACACGGTCCTAATGGTTTTCCTTAATATTTTCCTTTCTGCGCTTTTAAGTTGTTTTACTAAGCTCTCTGGGACATACAGTAGCTCAGGTCTGATCATTGTCATTTTGCTTTTATCGATAGATATTTTTTATTATATATTTCTTTAAAAAAGCGCTTTCATTCGAGATTAATTCTGTATTAGGCCGCTTCCTTTTCTGACGCGCGCTATTAATTCCCCAACGAATATTTAGATTTTTAAAGTTTTTTCGAATGTTGACAAAATCAGTTTCGACTTTGCTAGGGGTGTCGTTTTAATATTTGTTATAAATTTCGTTTTTTCAAAGGAAATTTCTAACCCCGCTTTACCTGCTTGTTCTTTTAACCGCTCGATCTACCGTTGTGCTATCTCCGCAGATTCCGATATTATTGGCAGATCGTCTGCGAAAGCTAAACAGCCTACTGATGTATCATCTTTTTTGTATCCTAGTGTAATTTTTCCGCTAGTTATTGCTTTTCGCCTATAACTTACTTCAGTATGCATTCGAAAAGCATGAATCACGACTCCTGTTTTAATTTCAAATTGCCAATATACTTCATCTCTAAATGTTAATTTTACATATGTGTTTGTTAACGTTTTCCCGATTAATGTGCTGCTCTTTAAGTTTTTTTATTCAAGCCAAATTATATTAAACGTTCTAAATACGTCTGACATAAAACTTAAATATATTCGAATAAAAGAACTTTAATCGAAATCTTCTTACTTTACCGCTTAAGAAATAGTTACGATATATATTTTACGAAACGCGTCCATATCAAATTTGTCTCTGCATTCCCAGCCAGCCACAAAAGTAATCCGCTATTAATAGTACCGTGTGGGTAATCTTGCAAGAAGCCCCCCCCCTAGAATGGCTCATTCTACTTCAATACATCTGTTTGAGACCGCAGTTATTATAGAATGTACCATTCGAAAATCCTGTCGCGCATTGTAAGTAAAGGAACATTCGATTACACACATATCAGCCCGCAGTATAAATATTTAATAAGACATATCGACCATTTCTTTCAACCGTGGGTGAAATTACTAATTCCCAGTTGAAAAAAAAAAAAACATAAAAACGAAAAAAGTACTTACAATATATTAGCAAATTTCGCTTTCATCTTTTCGAATTTAAAATTTCAAGCTAATGTGCCGATCTTATCATTGTCGATTGCACTCGATGAAGAAAAAACAAATGTATATTATTCAGTTTTATTCTAGAAAATACGTACACACATACACACACACATATATATAATATATATATATATATATATATATATATATATAATATATATATATAATAAATTTTGTTTCTATTTTATTCGAATAATATTATTATCGCTGTTGTTGTTTTATTTTGTCGTTACATTATAGCACGATTTAAATATTAAAATAGTAATAATGATAATAATGATAGTAATAATAATATTAATAATAATAATAATAAATAAATTATAATACTTACCGGATAGTCCGATAGATAAATAGATTGAAAGATGTATGTAATAGAAACGTTTTAAAAGTTCAGCTGCGACCGCGTATCAGATTATAACAAACAGAAAGGCGTCACAAAATGCACTGAACTAAAAATCAGCGACTGGGCTTTTATCGCTTCTTCAAAAACCGAATGAAGAAGGAGGTGGTACAGCTCCTTCTCTATTCAACTGCTGCCTGTATTTAATGCACGTTACGCGATGTTAAAGTTTTCGAATAAAATTGCACAGTCGAAGACGGTTAGTTTATCTGTACGTTGCTGGTTTAGTTTAGTTTAGTTAATTTAATACTCTCCTTTTACAAATAACGTTGATTTTGACTGCAATAAACAATTTTAAAAGCACGCCCACAAAAGAAAAAAAAACATGCGCCCGACACACGTAATTACTATCATTTACTAATCATCGAATTAATTATTCTTTTTCTTTAATGACTCCTATAAGATTGTCGTTCAATTCCAGCTTGCGTAATAACAATAAGAATGGTAAACACTAATCCCAATTTAACAACATTTAAATTCGTTTTATTACAATATGCGAATAAGAATTAATAAATAATAACGACCATATTAATAATAGACGAATGTAACAATAACGCGAGAAATTAACGAAGGAAAATACGATAGAGAAAACGAGGAAAAAAAAATTAGCGTTCAAAATCGACGATATGCCTATATCAACTCACTGACTTTTCGAATATCTTGTTTCGTATTGAATTTATTACGACCCGTTTACCGAACATCGTATCGTCGCCTAGCCACAAGCCTAGCTCGCTGACGCCGGATACTAATTGGTCACTTCCATAGCACCCGCTTAGTCCCTCTTTCATCCTCTTGTCCAGCTAAATGTTCGGCTCATTACCATTTTCGATAATATAATTTATTGAAATTAACGAAAATTTTTTGAAGGATAACAAAATGAAATTTTTAATTAATATATACGTACCAAGAAATAAGAAAACGGAAAAGTTTTACTACAACAGCAGAAAAGTACAAATACGTATCAAGAAGGCGCGTTTCGCAGCTAAAATGATAGTTGAAACAGAAGAGAATATTTGAAAGAGCTCGCGTTATCACTAATGAAACCTGATCCATTTTGAAGACGTTGAAAAACAGCCCAGATTGCAAAACGTACTGTTAGAAAATATTCCTTAAATTCTTTCTACTAAGGACATTGAAAATACAGCTGACTGTGCAACACAATGAAAACAATGGCCGTTGGTTGGCCGTTCGGCATTCGAATCTGACCCAGATTATGCGACCAGCGCGTTTTTTTGTTCTTATTATTTGTTTCGTTGTCGTTTGTTATATAAATTGAAGCTACTACTTACCGCGGGCATTTATCTCTTATTAGAGTCCTATATCATCGAAAGATATTTTCATGTATGCTATGATCAAACGTCCTCTGAGTTGTATTCCGTCTGTGTGAACGTGTCTCAAGGCTCAGTACTCGGACCACCCATGTTGTATTTAATAACGGAAAGGCCGTGTCTCCTCCTGTTAGAATGAACAATGCACAGAAGTGCCGATCAGAACAACCGTGAAGTATCTAGGTTTTTGGATAGCCGGTTAACATATCGAAATCATACTCAAACGAAGAGGAAAGAACTAGACGCACGTATTAAAATACTATTTTTTTATTTTTTTTTTGGCCCTAGTTCGTAATACACGATGGGGTAAATGTATTAGTAAAATTAAATACGAGAACATTATAAATAATAAACTGAAAAAGAGCCCATCCGTTTAAGTTTATGGCGCTCTAATCAGCTTTAATTATGTTTTTAATTAATTAGTATAATTTTACATTCTATAGTTTATTTCGGCAACAGCAAAATCATGAAAATTTGTAAATTTCTTATTAACTAGTTGGGTAACATCATTAAAATTAGTGATTAAATCCTAAAAGTATGTGCTTAGTATTATCGGGTAGGTTGCATATTTGACATTTATTTATGAAATTTTGTACTTTTATAGATATATTCTTTAAAGATACCGTGTCCGGTAATAAATTAAAATAGTTCGGTATAAATACGTTTTTTAATCGGTCGTCTATACTGGGAAAATATTGTTTCGTTAAACCCCAATGTATTCTTCCGAAAGTATTTTTTAATATTTTTCACTAAAGTGATAATACGGTTTTAAACTGTTTTAATATTTTTCCATCGTGTAAATAATAAGGATGTAATGAGTATTATTAAATTCACGGAGTATACGTTATTCTTTATTAAAAAAATATTTATGTGTTTTGATTTCAAATATTAATGGTTTAATGACGGCAATTACAATACTCGACATATAACTAACCGTTCTATACGATTGAATTAAATTGCAACCATTCTCTGAAAGGTCTTTAATTTCTTCTGAAACCGTTTTATGTTATATCAAAATATATTACGCTGCCCTATATTATGTTAGGTAAAATTACGCTTTTATATAGAATTAATCCCTTCTTATAATTAATTCTATTATTGTTATTATATTATTGAATATACTTATAAATTTAATAATTTTATTTGTAATATAGTTGAAATGATTATAAAATTTTAAATTGTTGTCTATTAATACCTCTAAATATTTAGTTTGTGCGACGTATTGTAAATTTAAACCATATTGCATTAAGTTTAATTTCTTGTTTTTTAATCTTTTGTCGAATACCATTTAACTTGACTTAGTATCGTTAATGTTCAGGTTAAACGACTGTAATGTTTATTGCGTTGGTATACTTCATTTATTTTTTGTTCTAACAGTCGTTTTTGTCACCAATTACTACAGCTATATCATCGACGAATGTAAAAATTTCTACACATTGTCAGGTAACATTATAAATTTGAGAAAACACTATGTTCCACAAATACGGCCCCAATACAGAACCTTGCGGTACTCCCATTACAATTTGTTGTTTTTTTGAGTGCCTATTTTTAATATGGTTGATCGATTATTAAAATATTGATTTATAACATTAAGTATGTTGCGATCTATTCCTAAATTTTCTAATAATAATATAAGTATATTTAAATCTAAACTATCAAAAGCCTATGTCGAGCGTCAGTAAACGAGTATTGAGGTGTCTATTTTTATAGTTTTTAATTGTTTGTAAAATATTCAATATATTGTAATACTACTCAAAAGGCGGTTGGATTTGCTAATGGGCAAAACCACCATCTCCTGATACTTACCAACATAAAATCCAGTAGATAATTATTTAAATTAGTTCTGGATTAGAAGGAAATAGAAAAAAGAAAAAAAAAAGTTTTATAATTACATCGGTTACACTAAATTTGGTGAGAAATTTTCCTTTTATTGGACGAATTATATTGTGTTTATTTCTTATACATATGTTGCAGTAGCCTAGTTGCTAGAATGCTCGACTGTTAACTCGACGGTCGGGGATTCGAAACCCCACTCCGTATAACATGATATGGGCGCACATCTGCTTCGTATATAAATAGTGCCTTCAACGCTAGTTCATTTTGTACATAAAAATAAATTATACAATAGCTAGTCACGACGTTCGGTAACGAACAATACGATGATGATGATATATATATATATATATATAAAAAGAGGAAAATCGTATAAATGTTGTTGAAATTGATTTTAATAATAATCCTGTAAAATGCATAGTGAATTTACGAGACAGTAAAAACGGAATTATCGAATACCGTTTTGTCGGTATGCCACTTACTGACAATGGATGATTTATCGATGATAAAAATATGTTAAGCCGTTTGATCTTGGTTGGTATAGATTTTGGTTCTGGTTAAGATTCTTTTACGTAAATTTATCTATTTTTTTTTTTATTAAGGGGATCCCTTTTAGCATTACTGTGCCCTAGTGATCTTTATGGTGCTAAATTACACGGCTTGGCTAAAGAAATCGGTTCTTTGATTATAACGTCTAAGAATCACGTAGTTCTAGTATGGATCCCATCGCAAAATATCTAATTCGAGGGACAGTTTCTATAGCCTTTTAAAATCACTAGACATTTTATAAAAATCACATGAGCTTTCCGACTATTATGCCATTATCAAGTGAAATGAAATATAAAAATGCGTACATTTATAAAAAATATAAAAAGAAATAAACAATAAATAAAATAAATACTAATTTAGATGTACAAATTACAAAAAAATAGCAAGCTGAAAAAAAGTATTTATAAAAAATCTGACGGTGAATGCAATAAACAACATAATCTGCAGTCTAATTAGATTATTTTATAAGTACTATTTTTCATATTGTTAATTTTTATAAATCGTATATTTACATTAGTATTTTTACATTTTATATTTTTTACAGGTACATTGTGTGCAATTCACTACTGAATATTTTACATTTTATTAACTTTTAAAATCGTATACCTAAATTAGTATTTTCACATTTTCTATTTCTTATATTTCGTACGGATTTGTATGTTTTTATATTTTCTTTTATGTTCAATTTCAAATTTTCGAAAAAATTTATAACATAGTTCAGCATACAGTAAACAAAGAAAACTTGACTGGCAACAAAATTTAACTTTCGTTTAAGACTATTTAAACGACCTGATATTACATAGAAGAAATAAGTTTGTTAATAGAATTATTTAAACACATTATTTAATAAGACGAATAATATTATCACTAACTCTTTTAGTCACGACGTCTGCTATATGGTACGTGTAATTTTAATGCTAACAAAATTTTTTATTTTCTGGTTGAAATGAATTATCTCAATTATAAAAATATTTATTAAATACATTGAAAATTATCTACAGTTCACCTAACGAACAGTATTGTATAATAAACACCTGTATAAAATTTATATAATTTTTGTGTCAAAATGATTGTTTCTCTGAAGAACAAAAAATTCTATCGTCCGTACCGCAAGGTAGCTCTCTAAGGCTGTTGTTGCACCCAATCCATACAGCAAACATACCGACTAACAGTCAGACTTATCTTAGCAACACTTGCCGATGATATAGCTGATGTGCAAATATAGCAGTTCAAAATCATTTAAATCCGTTGGTTCAATTAGCACAAAGCTGGCGCTCGCTATTTGACCCGAATAAGCGCCGACATGTTACACTTACAAATAGAAAAGTCAGGTGCCCAGCTCTGAAAATAAATAATAATGAAATTACCTAAGCAGATTCAGTACTTTACCTTGTTATGATTACAGACAAGAGGCTTACATGGCGACTACATGTAATACAGACGAAAAGAACAATCATCACTCGTGCAAAATTACTACGACCATCGTTAGGGCGGAAATCTATTTTAATCTTGTGCTTCAATGGAGGCATTAGATTAACACCTGTCCTTTTATCCAGATCTGAGTTGTTTGCAGCGTTGGTACGATGTTTATTTTTTAAAAAAATTCCCCTATTTCATTAGCGTTTTATCACGGAACACTGAAAATTTCGAATCGTATCTGTTATATCGTTAATTGATATATATATATATATATATATATATATATATTCTTAATTCTTCAGCCACGAAGTCGTTCGTATAATCGCAAATTCATATTACTAATTCATCATGAGAAATCATCGATTCGCAAGGAAATTTTTGGTAAGATTTTTTTCATAGTGGATTCGAATCTTTACGGTGGTACGTGTTATCGAGAAGTTCATCGGGACTATGAACGCGCTTTCATCGTGGCTTCTGAAAGCAAGCTACTGCCAACCCAGAAACACAACAATAAGAATTAATTGGAACAGCGTGGAATGCAGAGCGATTTAAAAAAAATAGAAATAAACGCCAAAAAAAAGTAGTTGAAAATCATTAAATGTTCATATAAAAATTTTCAGCTATTATATAAGTCACTATCGATGCGGACATAAAAGAACGAAATATAAGAACATGTACAAATTATAAATAATATAAAAGGAAAAATTGACAATTCACCAGCAGCTTGTTGTTACCAAATTGATAATACACTACACTCAATCCGACTAAGCGATGGCTGCACTTTTTCGGATGCAGAGCAGTATGGAATTATGTACTGTATTCAGTACATCAGATCAGCTGTACTTGTACATCGAAAAGCATTGGTTATAACAGACTCCATCTCCTTTCTACCAATAATATGCCGTCAAGACAACAAGAGTACCATAATATTAGAAATTCAACACAATCTACACGCACTACACAAGGAAGGATGGGAAATCCGCTTTCTATGGATCCCAAGTCACATCGGGATGCACGGTAGTGATAAACGCTCGGTCTATGGTACTTTCTCCAATACCAGAATACTCATCACTTCCACCAACACATTAGCAAACGTAATCGTGAACAACAGTAAACGGGAATGGACTACCGACTGGACCTCGCAAACAATCTTCCTGAGGAGCATAAAATCAACCATTGAACCCTGGTGGCCTCCAGATGGCATAAGCAGAAAAGAATATGGTACCCACGTGCGGGTCATACAGCCGTATCGCACAATTATCTATATAACAAAAGCCCTTCACCAACAAACTGACCCCTATGCGAACATCTAACAGAACCAACAGTACACTTAGTCTAAAACTGTCAATCATTCACAACGCACAGGTTAAAACACAAAATACAGGGCCGATACACAAAATCCTCTCAAACAACCCTGAATCAATAGGTAAAATTCTGACTTTTGTCAGAAAAAGCGGACTCCGAGCATACATATAAACTAGACACATGTCTCCTTATGCTGTAATAACCCCGGTAGTTACAAACGGCATATGGAAATTTACATAATATTAAAAAAAATAAAATAAAAAAAAAATAAAATGTAAACGAATACTTAATTTATATGTACAATATTACAAAAAAAAAAAGAGAGAAAAAATAAACGTTTATTTATAAATTAATCTCGTAGTGAATGTTTTGCTATGTTTCGTTATGTTGTACATCTAAATGAAGTATGTTTTACATTTAATTATTTATTTTCGTTTCCTTTATATTTTTTATAAATTGTACATATTTGCCTAGTCATCTCCACCGGATAGGGCTGGTTAGTTCCAGTACTTGCCAGTTCTGTGGTTTGACGGCAGATATTAATCATATCATTTTTTCATGTAATCTATATAGTGCACACAGACAAACCCTAATCAAGATATTATTACAGTTAGGTATCTTCCCTCCGTACTCTATTGCATATATGCTTAAATAATCCTCTTGTGTTAATATGGCCTCTTATATATATAAATCCAATATTATTTTGTAACCTTTACATCCTCGTATAGTGTATTTTCCTTATATGTCTTAGTTTAGTTATTTATCTTTCTATTTTATAAATCATTTGTTAGCGTTAGCGTTTAGTTTATATAAATTTATATGTACAATGAGTAGTAATGGTTTTATAACCTAAACTCAATTAAAAATAAAGGGGGAAAAAATATATGTAATTCATTTTTTGTTTTATGTTCTAACGACTTAATACCGGAAAAACCTTACGATCTTTCGATATTAAAAATTCAATTATATTAACTAGTTTTTAGATTATTAAAATCAATTAAAATCTTTGATTTGATCGAGCTTTCTTTCATCATATTATAATCAAATGTTGAATATATTGGAGAGTAGTGATTTTATTAATTAATAATAAACCGCGAACAAAATATAACACAATCACTAAAAGTTTTTTAATCGCGAACCTTTTCGACAGTTACGTCATTTTCAAGCACGCACCAAAATTATTACATCTTTTTTTATACATGAATTACCAGAAATGTTTATAATAACGACAACTTAAAATTTGATATACATCGTTATTATAAACATTTCTGGTAATTCATGTATAAAAAAAGATGTAATAATTTTGGTGCGTGCTTGAAAATGACGTAACTGTCGAAAAGCTTCGCGATTAAAAAACTTTTAGTGATTGTGTTATATTTTGTTCGGTTTATTATTAATTAATAAAATCACTACTCTCCAATATATTCAACATTTAATGGAACCTGACCCGGTTTGGAGATATTTATCAATTTTGATGAAGAATTTTTCAAAATCTGTTTTATAAATAAAATTTATTGTAAATAAATATAAAATTGAAATTATGTCTGGCTAATGAAATATGTATATCAAATTTTAAGTTGTCGTTATATAAACATTTCTGGTAATTCATGTATAAAAAAAGATGTAATAATTATTATTTGAAAATGACGTAACTGTCGAAAAGCTTCGCGATTAAAAAACTTTTAGTGATTGTGTTATATTTTGTTCGGTTTATTATTAAATATTATAATCAGCAATAGAATTCGTTGTTTTTGTTTTATTACTGATTTTTATAAACGAAATAATATGTAATATGCTCAGCCGAATAATTATGTCATTGCAATTCCATCTTAAATCCATCTTATTTGCATGTTTGACGTTGTTATAAAGTTCTTTGTGTTATTTTTTTAACCGATTCAATTAACGGCGGCGGATCGGAAATATTTAAAGTATTCTTAACAAAAATCTTAAATGGCATTATTACGACTTCTCATTTCCCTTCAGCATGGAAAACTGCTAAAATTATCATCGTACCCAAACCGGGAAAAAATATTTCCGATGTAAATAATATCCGAACCATTTTAGCTTACTAAGTACTCTTAGCAAAGTTCTCGAAAAAGTAATTTTAATTAGATTACAGGATTTTGCAACTAAAAATAATATTCTTATAGACCGGCAGTTTGGTTTTAGGCCTGGTCAATCAACTGTACACCAGGTTGCTAGAATTGCTGACTATATCACTGATAACTTTTAAATAAATACACGCAGGACTATTATTATTTGATTTGGAAAAGTTTTTGATTCGGCCTGGCGCAATGGAATTATTTATAAATTATTACAATAAAATTATCCGTTGATTTTGATAAAATTAATTAAGTCATATTTAAGTAATCGAAAATTTTATGTAACTCACCTCACTCGTAATTCCTCTATTAGAATGTACACCTCTGGGATTCCACAAGGTAGCGTCTGAGCGCCCTACCTCTTTTTAATTCTAATCACCTACCTAAATATTATCATTAGTTAATACTGCACTTTACGCGGATGATCTAGCACTTTATTGTTCTTCTTATAGACCCGAGTCCATTAGTAAGCATCTACAAAAAGCTGCGTCCTCAATTTTTAAGTATTATAAACGCTGGAGACTAAACACTGATAAAACAGAAGCCATAATATTTACCAGGAGACATAGCTCACTACCTGCCGAAATTATTACCAATGGTAATTCCTTGGAAGGAAGAAGTCCGTTATCTAGGAGTCATTATGGATCGCCGTTTAACGTTTAATAACCGTATTAATTACATAATTGACAAAACTCATAAAGCTATTCGTATGCTTTCTCCCATACCGTCGGTCACACCTTACTACCCTAAACAAAAAACTGATATATACATCCATTATTCGTCCAAGATTAACTTATGCCTGTCCTGTTTGGTTTTCAGTTTCAAATAGTACTATCAAAAAATTACAGTTGGTTCAAAATATCCGCTGCGGAATTTCCTTAAACGCCACTAGATACCGCAGAATTAAAGACATGCACTGCCTTACATTTCGAATTATATCTGTAATATTTCGGAAAAATTTTACGCAAACTGTCAGGCGCATACTAACAAACTGATCACAGTGGTGGGAGACTACGACATGGCGCTGCTCCGCATATACTCGTTATAAACATCGTCGTATTAAAGATAGATTACTCTTAAGATAATTTCAATCTATAATCAAATACTTTTCTACTTATTACTTATACTTTATTTTTTCTAGTTTTAATCTTTTATCTTTTCTTTTGTGCGGGTTTTTTCCACTTTTCCTGTGTTATTAACTTTTAGCTATTTATTATTATAGATTAAAGGTAACTATTTATTATTTGTAATGCGGTCGAGGTTGTTATATATGTACTCCACTGTATAAATTTTTATATTATGTAAAATCAAATGAAAAATATATTATATTATTATTATTTTAAAAAAGCGAAAATACAAAGTACCAAAACGATTCGCAGGCGCTAGTTGTGAGACGAGAAACTGGTGCCTCAATCTGTCACGTCGTGTCGTGTTTGCAAGTTGGGCTGTTCCATTAAACTCTTCTAGTTGCAAAAACATCTGCTATGCTGTGCTCTATTGTGTCTCACGCTTTACGAGCCTGTCAATTTTCACTTAGCCTAAACGTCGCGTCAACGCACATATTATTTGAAAAGTCTCAGATTCGTCTCTAGCGTATTACACGTACCACTACATCGAGTACGTACACACATAATGCGTTTATATGCCAGTTGCCGTGACAACCGCGGTTATACGGCAGTTTATTTTGTTTTTGGACGGCAAATTGCCGGTGTAAGGCGTTTAACAACTAAACAATTCCCACGTTTTTAAAGCGTAAATAAAACAGCGCTAACAAAATAATCTTTTGCGCGAAAAATTATTATTTTTTTTGTTGAAATTAATTTTGTTTTCGTATTGCTGCTACAGTCAGAAGCATTCGAAAGTAATTATTGAGTTACTTTTTGAATAAATGCTTGCGCCACGTTAAAATGCTCGTTTCCTAGATATTTTACGATTTATACTACAAACACACACTCCAAAAGCATATTAGTCAAAAAAGAAAATAGTTAGATATAAAATTGCACGAATTTAAGTGGCTTCTTGGCAGGTACTCTAACTAAAAAACAAACTTCTAGTTTATAAAATAATTCTAAAGCCTGTTTAGATATACGGTTCAATGTTATGGAGGTTGCGCAAAAGATACACACGTGAATAGGATACAACGGTTTCAGAATAAAAAGACTCGTTGTCTCCACACCTTGGTACGTATCGATCCATACGTTACATCGAGTTTTAAAACGTCCCATACATAAAAGACGAGATCAAACGTTAAGCAGTATGTAAGTCGTTTGGAAACGCACGCAAACGTATTAGCGATCGATCTACTTGACACTTAGATGTTCGTAGGTTAAGTATTCGACCGTTTGATCTGGCCTAATTCCTCAGCGGGGTCCATCGCTGGATGCTAACCCCCTAACAAGTTATTTCGAGTTTCAATCTAATTGCTGGATTGCTAGTTGGCCAGTTGTAATCTTGTAAATATATATATATATAATATATATATATATATATATATATATATTAAAAAAAAACATCGAAAATCGTATTGGTGTATATTTAAATTCAAAAGAAATTGTTGATAACCAAGTTAAAAACCATTCCACTATTCCGGTTAATAATTTACTCATTCGTGTCCGTAGATTAATTAGTTCTGACCAAACGACTGGTAATTTCAAATGTTTTCCCATAATACATTCCCCATAGTATGATTGAAAAAGTAACTTCGTATAATTCGAATCTAACCCCCTGTAATCTTTTTTAGGCTTAATGAAAACGAGTTTAAGCGTATTACAAACATCCTAATGATACGGATAATCCTCCTGAATCATTTAGTATTAACTAGTGGTGTAGCCTATGGAAAATGAAAGATCATTCTAACAATAACTGCCGAGAAAGAGGGGTAGGAAAACGGACGGAGGTGTTGAGAAACAAATCCATTTGCTGTAATAGGTCAACGAGTGGTAGTTTAGTAACCGAAAGCCGGTCCAACTCTGATATAAGCACAAGTAACGATGTAGATAAAAGTCTGACTCAAGAGACGGCTTCCAGCCACCTAAATACGATAAAAGTAAATAAACCCTCGACTTCAACAGAAGCTCCATGACTGATATCATTGAATAATTTATCTGAAAACTCTACTTCTTCTACTGCTGGTAGTGCTCAGAATATGAATGAACCTCATCGACCAAAAAAAAAACAAAAAAAAACAACTAAACAATGCAGAGAAACTAATCAAAAAACACTTAAGGAGAACATATCGTTTGAAAAAATAGTGTAATTATTCCACGATAACTGTAAATACTCGTCTGTACGAGAATTATTTAACAAATTGGATATCCTGCTCAATTCAACGGATACGGTATTTATCCAATTCAAGTCGTCCTATTCTGCCATTAACGACAAAAATACGAATAACAAAACACACTAACGAT
The DNA here is from genome assembly GCA_032883995.1 of Coronaproctus castanopsis. Classification (NCBI taxonomy): domain Eukaryota; kingdom Metazoa; phylum Arthropoda; class Insecta; order Hemiptera; family Monophlebidae; genus Coronaproctus; species Coronaproctus castanopsis. Next base: position 60,720,780 of record CM065054.1, read on the forward strand.
AGCTAATTTAATAGAACCGCCTATTGGTTAGATAATGATTCCAGAAGTCGATAACGCACGTATAGAAACTGTTAACGTAATCTAACGAATAAATCGCCGTACCAAACTTTATCGAAAGTTCGAACTACATCGACGAATACCCTGCAGCAATCTCCTTAAAACCGGACACGGTGCACCTGATCGATTGTACTGTATTCGCTAGAAAATCTAAACTGGTGATTTAAAATTAGTTATCTAGTTTCAATCAGATACGTCTAAGACACTTTAGTACAAGTTTTTTCAAACAACTTACATACGGTAGGGTAGAGACAACGAAATTAAACTTGCTAGAGCTTTCCCGTCTTCAGAAGCATTATTACCCGCGTCTTTTCTATTGTCTAGGAACGGAATTTCAATATCGCATCGAATAGGTTAGTAAGGAAAATAATCGCTTTCTCGATAATCGCTTAATCATTTCCTTTTTAAAATAATTTTTAAATTAAATTCCAATAAACGATGTAAAATTTGCGTCGACGATATACAGAAATTAAAACGTGACGATGGTGTGTACACACACAACACCAATACGCATACCCGACTGATCAAAAACGAATGCCTGCGTGTGACGTTTTGAATCTTCGAAATCGTGCTTCTGAAAATTACAAAATCAAAAAAAGAAGAAAACGTAGAAGACGTTTTGACGTTTTATTTCGCGAACGAATGTACAAAAGAAGAAAGATTTTCCTGAAATTTAAATTTAACGGTGTACTCCGACGGACTGTCAATAAAACGGCATAGATTTTATAGTAAGAGTAAAAAGAGATTGGCTGACTGACGTAGACTTGTATTTTACCTACCCCCAACGTATATACATATACATATATATATATATATATATATATATATATATATATATATATATATATATATGTATGTGTTTACAGAATAGTGAAAAAATATAGTTTAATTAACGTCGGGAATGATGGTTTAATTAAAATTTCCCGAGAAAAATATTATCCTAAGTTTTCATTCATCATCATTGCTATCATTATCGTCATTAAAAATAGAAAATATTTAATAGGGACAATTATTAAATTACACCGTTGTCGTTATAGTCAATATCGACAGCAGCCTTTGTATATAATCATAATTGAACTATAGGTAAGACTTATTTTAATAGGCATTATCTTAAAAAAAAAAAAAAAAAATCGGGTTACGAATATTTCGTTCGCATAATGATAATCTATTAATTGAAAATGATAAAACTCTTGTAGAAAATAAAAAAGTTAAAAACATCTGCACATCATGCAGATATATGCACGTGTCTCGATATTTCTGCTTTTTCCCTATAAACACGTCTATAAAATCGGCTATTCAATCTATCGAGGTCAGACTGACCTCTTTCGAAACTAGATTAATAACACTATAACGTTCGTTGAAGGTCATTTTTCGAAAGAACCGACCGTTAAGCGCAATCAAAAATTAAAGTCGAAATTTGGATTTCGGAAATTGCAGTCATTTTCTGGAAAATCGCCTTTTTCTTAACTTTCCTTTAAGTTAACTCCTGTCGAATTTGATATCGATCGAAAGCTTATTATATTCCCTATAAAACATGTATACAGCAATATTTTCATTAAAGGCCAAATTCCAGCCTTTAGACGAGGTTAATATTGGCTATTTTGACATATCCAAAATCCTGATTTTTTACAAAAATCGCCTTTAAAAAAAATCAGGCCTTAACTCGAAAATCGGCTCGGCCAAATTAAAGTAAATTATATAAGCTATATTTTATGTCTTTCGGTCGATAGTCGTACGATTCGCCAAACTTTCCGAACAATTCGATTTATACAGCCTTTCTTGGGTACTGAAATGTGACTGAAAAGTTCCGCGCTTTAAAGCCACTTTCCTATTAATATATAAGCCTCGAACGGTATAACTTTTTTATTCGACTATATATTAGCTTTAACATAAACTTTATCTTAAGGCCGTCCGATCAACCGTACCTTTGGTAGAAAAGTTCAAATTTCAATGGAATCCGAGTTTTTTTCAAAATTTTCACATTTCGGCGTTTATAGCTCCTTTACTATTAGACTTATATCAAAAATTAAGATAACTTTTATTAAAGTAAGCTTTAAGAGCTTTCTATCGATATACAAACCTTTCCGGTCGGACGTAACTGCAGTATGACGTCATTCTGACGAATTTGATTTTTTCTGATGGCATGATGCATAGCAAAAATTATTCTCATTAAAATATTAACGTTCGGTCGATATTTTTTTTTCAATAAACGTAAATATATGTACATAACATACATATATACATACATACATATATATACATACATAGATACATATATATACATACATACATACATACATATACATACATATATATACATACATACATACATACATACATATACATACATACATACATACATACATATATATACATAAAAACGTTTGTTTTTTTTAAATATATATATAAATTAACAATCTTTTGTTTTATGTAGACTTCCGACATGCGGAGGCTATTCAAAGGGCGGGTTTATATTCCAACTAACCTGTCGCGCGCCTGCAAAGTTTTAGTTATGGTTTCTCCCCGAAAGACTTTCCTAAATAATGATCGCAAGTTGTTGAATATAGGAATGGATATTCGTGGATAACTCGGCAAATTTTAATCGAATTCGGCAAACCTTTTTTGTTTTACTCCTTTCGAGCCCCCATTAAAAGCCCTTTGAACGGTAGCTTGTTCTTAATTATAACGGAAATTATATGTAGTGGTGCATTTAGGATTTTTTAAAATCCGTTGATATATTATGTGTGTAATGGCATTTTTGGATTATGAAAAAGCCTTCGATACTGTAAAAATATGGGCGATATTAAAGTCATTATACGACTTGGGATTGGAGGAACAATAATTAATATAATCACAAATATATACGAACATGCGTTAATAAAGACAAACTTATGGGAAAGTACAGACAGTGTGGAATTAAAGAGGGGAGTAAGAAAGGGTGACACCATATCGCCGAAACTGCTCATTGCTAACCTGGAAGGTGTCATCACTTACGTTTTGCAGACGATAGATATAGTCCTAATAGGCATAGTGCTGAGGAAATATAATTAATGATAAACGAACTTGACGCGCATTCTGTGAAAATAGGGCTAAAAATAAATATACAAAAAACCAAAATAATGATGAATATCGCGAATGTTAAGGCAGTAACTAAAAACTGAAAAAATTAAACGCGGAAGTCGATACGTATAACTTGGATACGAGTAATATAATGCAGCTGGAAACTAAAAGAAGAATATCGCTCGCCTGGGTGGCATTTGGGAAATTAGGAAACGTTTTTAGAAATGGGGAAATACCGAATAGCCTTAAAAGTAAGTTGTATAATAAATGTGTGATGCCGGTCACATACGGAGCTGAAACATGGAGCTTTATTAAAGTGACAGATAGAAGAATTAGGTAACTCAAACGGCTGACGAGAGAATTATCCTTGGAATCAGCTCAAACAGACGAAATTGGTAAACTCAGTAGAGTGGATCGCTAGGCTAAAATGGAAATGAACTGGACATTTGGTGAGACAAAAGGATGAAAAATGAACTAAACGGATATTACAATGGTGGTAAATTGGCAGCTAGCGCCTGCACCCAGCAGTGGGTTGATATAGGTGTATCGTGATATCATTATGTATATATGTTACGACGATCGTCGTATGTTCACGTCATGATAATTTAAATTGATTAAATTGGGAAATGAAAAATAATATTTCGTTTAATCGATATAATAAAAAAATATATATAATTATTTGTTTAATTAAAGTAAAATATATTATTATTATAGTAAAACCGGACTGGATTTGTAGTGGACAAACTATTGTTCAACAATAATAATAGTTAATTTTAGTTAATAAAAATACAACCAGTAAAATTAACTTTAGTTAATCAAGGAAAAAAAAACAGTAAATTAGCTTGACCAGTTAATTTTAGTTAATAAAAATACAGCCGGTAAAATTAATTTAGCCGCTTAATAATGAAGAGCCAGTCGAGGAATTTTCGTTTAACAAGGCTCAAGAAAAAGGTTTAAAAGTGGTTGGTTGTTCATTTTTAGTTCAGTTTAGTTTTGTTATTTCAGTTCAGTAGTTCAGTTGTGAATTAGCTTTCAGAAATCGGTTATTAGAATAAATTAAAAGAAGAAAACATGGTTGGTGAGTTATATTACAAATCTGATTAGTTTTTATATTCTAGTAATTTTTTTATTATTTCATTTAATTAATATAAAATAAACTATTTCTTTATAAACACCGTATTGTTCTTTATTTTTGAAATAGAATAATGCGTATAAATTTAATAATATTAATAATATATATACACATTACTATTTCGTATTTTCTTTTTATTTTAGGTTAAATATTATTATTTAAAATTATAATTTATTGCGTAACACTTAAATTGGAATTTACTGGTGACAAAGGTTTAACTTAACCTAGGAAAAAAAAGCATATACACATATATATATATATATATATATCATGCATATATATATGTGTGTATTTTGTAAAAAATATATATAACATATTCGTATTTATATATGCTCTGCTCATCGATACCACTTGATGGGTATCTTTCGTTCTGCTCGTTTCGATAAGTGTTTTCAAAGCGATATTTTATAATTATGTTTAGGCGATGATGTCTATAGTAGCTTTTTCCATGAAAATAGACTAAAAGTTTGAACAAAAACCGGGAGCTACGTTTTTTTTTCCAGGGTTGGGGGGAGTAGCGTTAGCTTCGTCTTTAATATACTGTCAGTCGTCGATAGATATTTATTAGACGTACCAAAGCACGGCTGTAGATTCGCAGTGATAATAATTTTCAATCAAGTGTCGTAACTTACATCCCTGCGAGAGACATTCCCATTAATGGAGATATATATAATATATACACATTTATATATTATATATATACATATATGCACTTGTATATATATATATTAATATGTATACATACCGTAGCAATGTAGAAAGACGTATACATGATTCTCTCTATTCTGGCTTATGAAGATCGATATAAAATTCCACTGATGTATAGCACCACATAAACGCACACACACACAATTATATATACGTATACGTGAATACATGGGGAGTTAGTTAATGTATGTATATGTTCGTACAACACACACATACATATATATATATATATATATATTGTTCAGATCAAAATAGGTACAAATATATCCCACGCGGAATTTAAAGGGAATACACCCTGATATAAACGGCGTACGTCTAAATTCCCCTGTCTTCTGCTACTATCGACTCGTGCTGCGTTTAAATTGAATTTTAAAGGAATGCCAATCGTTCATTATTTCCTTTCGTGGCGTTTAACAAACGAATTTCTATCAGTCCGTACCGTTTCATTTCTCGTCAATATCTTTCACAGTCTAACGAAAAATTTCACTTTATTCGTCTGCGGTCGACCGGATATTTTCCGCGCAAAATCCGTTCTCCGTTCGCCGTCATTTCATATTTCTATTGCGTCTCAACTATACCGCTATTCCTACTACTAATACTACTACTAGTATACTATCAATTTATCACGTTAAAAATTCTTCATTTTTCTTTTATCTATTCCTTGAAACCAACTTTTCAAAATTCCTTTTGCCTCGGAGGACTTCATATTTGACGACATTTTTCATCTTTTTTTTTTTTTTTTTTTTTTTTTAAAATATATATTTTTTGTCTTGTTTCGTCATTTGACGTTTATAACGGTGTCTCCTTTTATCAACGTAAACGAGATGATGCTTAAAATTACATCGTTATACGTTGGTAGATATATATGTATATATATATTTATTCATAAATATGTGTGTGTGTGTGCACGCAAAATCGCTGAGAAATTATTAGAATTATTTTTCCGATAATTCGGTTAGGATCGTGTCTTTTCATTTATTTTTATTCATAAATAATGCGTAGGCGTTTACACGCGATTAATCGAGAGAGAATTTAACGTTCAATTTAAATATGACACCATATCGTAAAGCGCCCACGTTAAAAAAAATAATGACTATAATTAAATTAACTCGATTAATGTAAATAATATTTCGCGTGAAAAAAAAATGATAATTTCAATTTTAATTCTAATTTAATATCACGCTTTTATATTGTAAATACACATATGATAAACAAAGCAGTACTATGCGCATAGCTAATAAACGAAAACGTAACAATAATCGGGGCCAATCAAAATTAGACCGACAAAATTAAAGAACCGTTTACGGCAAACTATGTCACAAGATGATACGAAAGCTACCATGAACATTGATACAGAATTGTATGAGTCTGACTCAGGTGTGTGAACTTAAATTATGTAACTAAATCATAGATTGTGTAAAAAAAATAAAAAAAATAAAATGTTATTTCGTGAAATTGCAATGGCATATATTTACATTACGATGACTTTAATCTCATACTATCCGAATGTAATCCGTCTCCGAGAAATCTTAAAAAAAAAAAAAAATTCAACATTGCCGACTATAATGTAGTTTACACTACAGCCGATTAAGAACATAGTGGTATAAATCAAAATTTCTTTTTGCAACTCTGTTGTATTAAATACTGCCTAGCACTAGCGATAAAAGTTTACTTTAAGAAGCAACCAATTACAATATGCATCGTGTAATTTTCACAGACTGAACAATTTACATCATTAATAAACGGCCCGCTCAAAACCTTTCCTTATATTAGGGGATATGAACGCGCACAGATGTGGTCGAGTAAAAAATTAAATTCAATCACAGAAAGTGCAATAAACACGTTTAATCCTGCAATGCTTAATTCGAGGGAATCGGCCCATTATAATTTTTCGTATCGAACGTGGTCGATGTAGCTGTGTGTTTTCACCAGTTAATCAATAAACTACAATTTTCTGTACATCACGATCAAGGTGAAAGCGACCACGTTCTGGTTGTTACAAAAACCCAATTACAATCGGAAATAAATACGCACGTCGTTAATCATATAAATCTTTCGCCGAATTACAAAAGAACAAACTGGACAAATTATAATGCGCAACGTTCGTTACAGACTAATATCAATTTATTTTTAACGACATTGACAGCACGGTGCAGACATTTACAGACGAGCTGATCGAGCATGCAAGATCGTGTTCACCGCCTAATAAAGCTTTTAAAAATGGAAAAGTGACCTGGTGGTCTAAAGAGTGTGCAATTGTAATCAGAATTAGACGATACACCCCCAAAAAATTTAAACGCAATCCATCATACAGCTTCAAGATTATCAACTGGTCCTTTTCAAACTTTTCTAATACCGAACTTATTACGCGATGAATTGGAGTGGCCATTAGATTTTTAACAATCTTAACTTTTGCAAACCTAAAATGTACAAATAAGACGTTCGGGGAGGACGACGAATCATCGAGCCACTACACGATGTCTATTTCGCAACAATTAAATATCGAAATACCAACATCGATCGGTAGCTCGATGTCTGTTATACCGCCATAGTTTTACATAACGCTGAGTATTGATTGAACCAGTCGAAACCGACGGTATGGGGTTACGGTTATCGTGACAGATAATCATTTTATCAGCTGTCGGTTGCTAAGCGTTTGTTTCACCCGCTGCGACACGCGTGATGCCCGTGCTAAGGTTGGAGAAGAAAACACCGTAGGAGTCGCCGTGTCCAATTATATGAATGATGTGTTTACACAACTAATGAACAACCAACATACATACTACGAAAAAATTATGCAATCCATATATATATATATATATTCGTACTGGATTAACAAGAATTCAAAGCCTAAATAGAGTCAGATGGAAAAAAATTATATCAAATGCATTAAAATAGAGGTCACGACATTCAATCATTGATGATGACGATGATATATATATAAATTTTATGAATTAATCGATTTAATTATCGATAAATGTAATTATGAAATATTGCAAAGCAACCGGTTTTGCTAAAATTTTAATTTAAAAATTCTCAGCGAGTACATTTTACGTTGGTATATTTTAAAATATTTTTAGTACGTTAAACTACGTTGTAATTTCTAAAAACTTTTTAAAAAATCAATCGAAAAAAATATATTCGAAATGCGGAAAAATATATTCCTAATGTTTCCTTATTGATAAATCTTAAAAAGTGAAATAAATAAAAATAAAGATACTTTAAGCAAAACAAAATTATTTCAATTCAACCCTGAATTTTTTAAATTCTTCATGTACTATTTTCGTTATATTGATGCTATCATTTGTTATCGGAAAGGTTTCAATAAACTGCTATAAAAATTTCTCAATGCTTGTATATATATATTTTTTTCTTTTTTTAAAATTTACCTGTTACAATCTTAACTTAACGTTAAATAAGTAACTATATTTTAAAGCTTATCACATAACACAGAACATATCTTATTACGTGATACAAACGAGCGTGAAGCCGTTAGCCCACTGGCTAAAGCTATATATATATATCAAACCCACGATTACCCCTTAATTTAAAAATAATACTTCGTAAACTAGAAGTTATGTTATTTAATACCGATTACATAACCAGATCATTATTATTATTTTTTTACCAAGATTATTATTATTATTGTTATTCATTGAACTTGTACAGTTTTTATATAATAATATGCCTTATTCAGAGGTTTTACACGTTTTTGTTCAATAATGCACTTCTAGTGTTAATGCGTTCATTTTGTATATTCGGATATGCGCATTAATACGCGTTCTTGTTTCGAAAAATTATTAGGAAAATATCGTTTTATGTTTAGGTGCGCTTTGCAATTGTGTATATAGCTCAATTGTTTGGACACATCGCATGAGATGGAGAAACAGAATAAAAAAGACGGTATTGTTAGGAAAAATGCCAAACAACAAAACAAAAAGGACGTCCACCATTACGATGGATAAACACCATAAAAGATCGACCGGGTACAATAAAAATATCTATATCGGTGACACAGGACCGAACACAATGGAGATGTATTTGTCACATAACAGTCATACTGACTAGAACAAAGAAGAAGAAGAAGTATGCGATATGTGTTTCGAACGTGAGCGAATAAAAGGTGGTATTTGGCAATTCTCAGGCGTTATTTTTATCGTGTCTAAATTACTCCGAATCAAACAGCGAAATGGGGGGTGGGGAATAAAATTTGAGTTTGAAATTTGAAATAAATGATTTGGTTCGATTAAACGTTATTATTTCGTTGCGCCTACTCGCGAGCACACGGATGTAAAACTATTGACTTTGTTCATATTCATATTTACTTTTCCCGACACAGTGTAGGAGAAATTTCATTTAACACGATAACATTTTCAATACCAACATTTTCGTATTGGCCGGAAATACTGTTATGTATATCAGTAAATTCGTCGGAATATTACGATCGACAGGGAATGTTTTATAAAAACTGTTGGACGGTTGTTTTTTCATTACGTTAATTTTCACTGTTACTTTTAACATTGATTATATTAACGTTATAAAGAAAGACCGTTTCATATAACTTAGCAACACAATAACTGATATACCGCTATTACGAATCGATTGTAAATTTGTTACATATGAATTAATTTTTTATTTCATTTGTAATTTCTTAAATTTTGAACGATAATTTTGACGAATGTATTAATCGAAAATAATTTCCAGTTTTATATGCTTATTGGAGCTAATAAATTGTTCCCTATCTTATTCCACCGTTTTACGCACACGTTTAATACACAACCCACACACAATATAATTGATATAAAGTATCTAATGTTAGTTGACGCGCAGAATTTAGATAATGTCTAACATCCTTTTTAACGTATGAAATAAACCCCTGAATTACTTCTCTTCTATGCTTCATCGTAACGAAATAAAAACCCGACCTACACCGTAACTGAAGCGATTGCACGCGTGCTTTCATCTTATTACGCTTCTGTTCGTTTCTAAAGGGACTCTTAACGAATGAAATTTTACGTCGAATCTAAACCGCCACCCTACCATCAACAAAAAAAAGTATTTTGTTACATCCGCTCAAAGGAATTCATCGTTTGAATGGTCCATGTAAACAACATATTTCTCTTTTTCGCGATAGCTTTCCTCACGCTCCTTTTAACGTAAACCAAAGGCGAAAAATACGCTTCATCAACCACGTACTAAGGAGTAATAATAAAAAGTACCGAAGCGTGAAATACGAAAATACAGGTCATAAAATAAAATCTAAAAAAAATGATTCTCTTTTAAAAAACATTTTGGAATGTTATATATTCTAACGCAAGACACAAATAAAAGAGCGATATATATATATATTTATTTATAAATAGGCGCACCCAGGATTTGTACCTGGGTTGGGATCAAACATCCCCCTCCAAAAAAATTAACATTCGTAACAAAAATGAATAAAATATGCACAGCCGAATGTGTAACAAAATTCGAGAAACAAAACAAAATCATACCAAATTTTAATCACCTGTAAATTTTTTTTATTGCAAAGCTTTCCGACAGTTACGTCATTATCAAGTGAACACAACAAATGTTACCTATATATATATATGTATATGTATATGTCGAATACGTATTTACAACTATATACATACATATATCATATACATCTACATACATATATCATATACATCATCAACTGGAAAGTTGAAATCGTCGCCTGATGACCACCTACAAAATTAAACATTAACGGACGACCTGGAAAATGACGAGTTCTGTAAAAGTCAATGTGGGGTAGTTTGCTACTGCCTTCCCCGATATACATATATATAAAAAATTTATAATGTAAATTACAAAGAGAGTGTATATATATATATATATATATATATATAGTGAGAGAGAGGGATGTCGAATACATATATACACGAACACTATTTGTGTACATATATATACATATTATTAAAGTCCCGTTAACTCTAAAGTTGAGATCGCCGCTTGATCACCTCCTATAAATTTGAAGATTGATAAGAAGGCCCGGAAAACGACGGTTCCTGTGAAAGTCAATATGGGGTTGTCTACTACTGCCTTCCACGATATACGTGTATATAAAAAAAAATGTATAATGTAATATAAATCATTTGCCAAGTGTTCGGGAAATAAGTGCGCCTTCAATAATATTGAATAAATCGCGATTTACTTCGGTAAAATCTCTAAACGACCGTTTAAATTTTCCGTAAGCACAGGAAAATATTACGGATGAAACTGAACAAATTTTCCAGCTTATATTTCGGACGTCTTAATAGTAAATTCTATAGGTGATTACGATTACTAATATCCGCCGCACAGGAATAAGATAAAAAAGCACCGGCGCATATAAAACACAATTGTCCAGTAAGCCAGCTAAAAATTCTGGCTCTAAAATAAATAAATAAATAAAAAGTGTATTTAGCACACAATATAAATTACAAAATCAATGTCAAAACAATATTATTACGTATACCGAACAAATTCTTACTACGTATACAAAATGAAAACAAAATGAAATAATAAATACAGTAATAATAGCGCGGAACTAGATTACGGGAAAACCAAAACCTGTATGCAATTTGAGGACAACTCTATGAAGAATTAAGGCAGTAATAATAAATATAAACAAAATAATATGACTAGCTATTTATATATATTACATTAATAAAGTTCATAAAATTAAATATATAAATTACGTACGATTAAAAAGCAGGTGATACATTATAATAGCGTGTGTTTTATTCTTTTATGTTTATATCTTTTATATTTTAATACTAGTACGCGTATAGTCCCCTATATTGTTTATTATTGAGTATTGGCTGCGTCTACAATCGTCAAAAAAATTTTTTGTATGCTGCCTAATGATATCACCGACAACCGGCAAGTCTAATATACGATGCATGCGATCTGTTCTTGCATAGATAGGAAGTTTAAGAATTATCCCGCAACAATTATTCTGAAGACGTTGTAATCTGGACACATTTGAGCGGCTTGTATACGACCATATTGGGCATGCATATAGCATAATTGGCCTTAATATAGTTTTATAGATAATTAGTTTATTAACAGGACTAATTTGGCATCGTTTATTAAAGATTGGGTATAGATTAAAAAGAGCTTTATGTGTTTTGTTAGATATGTACTTAACATGTTCGGTAAATGTGAGACCTTTATCTAGTATTACTCCTAAATATTTCACATGCGTTTTCCAATCTAATCTGGTGTTATTTACAATTACAGGATCCTGTGCAGGCGGCCGTCTTTTGGTAAACAGAATCACTAATATTAAGAAATATTTTCGATAAGCGGATAGTGTACAAATTTGAAATAATCCGGGTTTTTAGATGTTGCTCACATTTTTCCCGTAACTTTTGTAGTTATGCAACATTTATAAGTAATATCGCGTATAGTTATATTTTGATTTTAATAATACAAATCTAAAAATTAAAATTAAAGTAGTAGCGATATACGGCTATTCAAAATTACACCAACCTTATCGAACACGCGTGTAACAGTTCCACTAATCACAGTCTATTAAAAAAATTCGTAAACAAATTATTACGTTTCAGTCCAAATAACGATATTAATACGAAAAACTCAAGTAGCTAGAAAATGGCAGTAAGCTCGTTATCCATCCTTGAAAAAATACATATATAATAACTATATATATATATATATACACATCATCATCATCATCAACAACATTAACCCACTCGTAATCGAGTATGGGGCACCATTATTTATGTTTCCTAAGGTGACTGAAAAGTCCAATTTTGGCGGCACACCGCTTTCCGCAATCGTTACATATGTACACATCCTCCGCCGTGCTGCACATTCCTGCGGCATACTGCATACGTTTTTGCCTTTTATTTTCGGCTGCTGTTTCTGCATTCTTTTTAGCGATATCAATGCCATCATTAACTATATACTTCCAAGTTGAGCAAGTTCTTCCCAGCTGTATATATATATATATATATATATAGAAGTGACAAATGTTTAACGCGAAAACATTAAGGCGAAATATCCGCTAACACAAAATAATTAAACGGCCCCCAAAAATTGCCACGGGCCTACGTGCCTTCCTATATTTTTCTGGCTGTACATTTAAATGCGAAAATAAACTGTCAACGAAAGCATTCATAAACAAAACAATAAATAATGAACTTAGTTTTTGAATAAATTTAAAGAAAAATAAATAATATCTCTGATGGTGCGCATGTATGCTGTAGTATATATAGAGTGCTAATAGCAAGTTTTCTAATCATGTTAATGGAGCTGATTGCGCGTTAGAAAGATTTATTTCGGCACTTTCTTATCCTTGAAAATAACATGGCTTACCTGTACGTCCAATTCTTCCAGATATTTATTTTTCCTCATTAATATTTACTACAAGTTGACCAACCTGATTATTTAGCAGTATTCAGCAGATGGAGGTACACACCCGGTAATCGTGTCGATATTGAGGTTCGTTTATTTTCAATTTTAAATATTACGCAAACGGAAACAGCGAGTGAGGATATCGATCACGTTATATCTGCTTTACATTAAACTGTAACTTGAACATTCTAAACGAATCATCGTTTCGTAGCTCCTATCTTCTGAATTCGCGACAATTTCCTTCTCGTCTTGGCTAATTCGAACGGCGTGAACTCGTACAAAATTTCGTAACAATACGACCGGATGCTGTGCGCGGCAATTCCCATTCATACCGTTAAAAATGATTGTTATCACGTTTGAATTACGTATAAATATCATTTAGCTCGTAAATCTTGTAGAAAATCATTTTAAATTTTTCTACCTGAAACGCTATTAAATTATAGAATAACTAAATATGACAGGTAAAGTTTAACAGTGTAATTATCATTAAATATACATAAACGTATAACGTGAGACAGCGATTTTCAGCGCTACTAACAAGCGCTATATTTATTATTCATCAGTTTATGATTCTCACGGCTTTAATTAAGCTTTTTTTCAGTCACAATGTCCACTATATGGTACGTAAAATTTTAATACTAACACGATTACATATTTTCCGGAGTGACCGTAAAATGTCTCAATTTTAATCATATTTATATAAACACATCGAAAATCGTCTAGAGTCATCTAAGAAGTAGTGTTTTATAATAAACACCGTGTATAAAATTAGGAATTTCTTGATAAAACGTCATGTGTGACTGAAAGGGTTAAAAAGCTAGTCGACGTCAAGGAAAAACGAAAAATTATTTCAAAAACCGTTAAAAAAAAACGAAATATAGCACTGGAAAAAAAATTATATAAATTTGTAAATGATGTTAGTTGCGTTTTCTAAGAAAATATCAGGCGACCCAGAAAATACGGAGTTTTTTGTTGTTTTTCGAATAACTCAAAAATTATTATACCAAAATTTTTGAATGAAATATTATTTAAATATAGGAAAACGCGAAATTAACGTACGATCATTTGAAGAGCACAATATTGTTCAGACACCCGCCATTTGCGATAATGCGCATTCGTACATCATTTTTTTCGAACACTTTTTCGAGCATAGGTGGCAGCATTTTTGAAATTTCTTCAGAAATCCGAGCTTTCAGATTTTCCCGATGTCGTGGACGTATTTCACAAACTCGGCTCTTAAGGTATCTTCGCAAAAAAAAAAAAAAAAAAAAAGGCCCCCCCTTAAAAAAAAACGGCCGTCTTCTCTGCATTACCCTGTATTAAGTAATTGTTTACGAGTAAAATAATTTATTATATACCCCTACTCGCACGAATTTCATAAATAAAATGGAAATTCTATATTCGTAAAAGAATATATGTACATACAAACATATATATATATTTATATACATATATACATATATACATATATACATATATATATATATATATATATATATATATATATATATATATATATATATATGTATATATATATATAGATTTGTCCATCAAATAGGATGTGGACGACATATGATGGAAATTTGATTTCTGTACACATATAAAAATGAAAAATTAAAAATAAATGAACGAAAGGAATGCTATAAAAATTTTTATTTTACCTCGTGTAGTCATTTTATCAATTTGTCCTAATCTAGAGGCAGCTATCTCTTAGTCATTTATTGGCAAAATGTGCTACCATATCAGTCGTTAAATTCATACTGACTCTACTAATACAAAATTACCATTATCGGGCACGATTTAATCACCGTTTTTAATATTAGGGGTTGGTATTAACCTTTTTACGACCTGGTTTATATATATATATATATATATATATATCAAGAAGGAGGGAAAGCTGATAGCGACTGATGGTGAAATTTTCTTAAATTCGACCAGATGCGAATTAAAATGGATAAGCAATCGGACTAATGGTATTACGCATAACTGTTTTTAGAAATTTTGAAGGTACATCAGTTTTACTGGCGCGCTAGTATATATATATATATATATGTTTGTGTGTATGTGTGTGTAACTCTGCGAGATGTCTCGTTTTCCATTAATCCGAGAAAGGGTTTCGTCTACCTCTTTCGAAACTAATGAAAGCATCCCTTAAGTTTTCTTCATCACGTCGTCAGCTGTCTAAATAATAACGAACGCGGCTACAATAAAGTAGATGCGATATATATATATATATATATATATATATATATATATATATATATATATATATATGTATATATATATACATATATGTGTGTGTATGTATACATTTTTTAAGAAAAGTGTACAAAATTTCATTTGGTAGGAAATTAGCTTCAAGGTAGATGTCGACGTAATTCGTGTGACGAGTAATCCAAGATATAACCTTGTGTTCTATCTTTTTCTTACGGCTAATGAGTATCTACCAAACCAAACAATTCACTTTTCCCGACCTTTTCTCTTTCGTTAGCTCTTCTGGTAGGGTTTTAATATGACTTGAGATAGTTTGTTCTGGAAAAACCGAAAGCTTTTTCTCGCTGACGTCGTCAGTTATCCGGTCGTGGAAAAATGACCAAAAATATAATCCCAACTAAGAAAGTCTGACGAGCCATCGCGGCTAACGTCATCGTCGCTTATAATTCTATTGCCAATCTCGCTCGGGTTGAAGATAACGATGATAATAATAATTAATAATAATATTAAAAGGAAGTTAATAAAATCGATAATTTTTTTTTAATTAAAAATCACAAAGCTTCTCGGCTGAATGAACAGAAAAAGAAATATATATATATGAAGATGTAAAATATAAGAAATAAAAAATAGTAATTTAGATATGGAATCTTCATTTCGCCCGAAAGTTCATAAATTAGTCAGTTTAAGAAGTGTTAGCAAAAATAATTGTAATAGATTAAAGTAAATAAAGAAAAAAATATATAAAACAAATAAAAATAAAGTTGATAAAATATGCAAAAAAATCGTACGAATATAAAAATGAAAAGAATTATTTAGTTTCGTTAATTTACGTAGCAAGTGGTACGTATGAAAAATAATAAACATATTTTACAAATATAACGTAAATTTAGCAATATGAAATAATAACGCGTTATCGAAATGAATTAGTAACGACAAAATAGACGGTAGAAATATATTAAAAATATTCGGCAATATATAAATTATAATCAATGTGAATAACACCACGCACGAGAAACAGGCAGACAATTCGGAATAAGATTTGAAGAACATTTAAATTCGTATAAAAACCGAATATTGAAAAAACGTTACTCAGAAATCATTGTAAAGAATTCAAGCACAAAATGAATAATAGCAAGCGAAATTATAAAATTTTATATACAAGAAACCATTATAAAAAAAGAAAAATTAAAAATGGCCTATCCGCGAAGCAGCGTTTTATATGATTTTCTCATACTGATGAATAGTATTATCGAGTTCATTCCTCCGCCCATTTCAGTCAGGCTCTTTGCGGAAGACTTTAGACTTTATAATCGGCTGTCATCCAATACGCTCAGATATTCTTACAGAAGTGTCTAGACAATCTACACGAATGGATCTCGTCTATTGGCCTACAGCTGTCTCCGCAAAAAATAAAATCTTTCATTTTTACCCGAAAACGATCAGACTTACACTTAAATTTAATTATTAAATAAATCAAAGATACAGCAGGCGAAAGAATATAAATTACTCGGACTACATTTTAACTCGAGACTAACCTGAAAAAGTTATATGCTGGCAATAGAGGATGACTTCCATTATTCAATATCCTCAAAATCATGAGTAATAGGTCATTTGGACCGAGAAGTTCTGCGTTACTCCGCGTCTACTGTACCCTCATTCGATCTAAGCTGGACTACGGTTCCATCATATATATACCTCTGAAAACCCAAGCCTGCTCAATAAACTGAATATAATACAAAATACCGCAATAGCACTGAAAATCTTTCCAACAACGCCTACAGCTAGCCTTCATTACTTAAACTGTTCTCCAGCTCTTCGCTACAGACGGAAAAAACTTGAAATAAATACGCAGTAAATGTTGCTATCAACTTCGCCCAAAACCGAGCTCATATTAGTGAAGTTTTAAAGCCGGTTAGACTTCAGTTCCCCATTTTCGACCTAATACTCTAAAGAGAATGCCAACAGTTTTTCCGCCATCGAGCCGATTCGAGACAGATATTTGCTGAGATCTTACTACAGCTGATAATAAATGCAAACCCAACCATTTTATACACGCAACAGCGGACGTATCCATGACATGCCACATAGATGCATCAAAAACACCGTTTCATGTAGGTGGAGCGTATTCCATTCAAAACAAAATGCAGTCCTTCAATCTTCCGATAATGCTGTCAGTTATTTCGGCTGAGCTAATGGAGATTCTTCAATGTATACTCTAAATCGCTGTGATCTCACACGGAACAATTATGCAATTTGTTCGGATTCCATGTCTGCGTTAAAACACACAGAGACCATAAACTCCGAAGTAGCAGCTGTTGATCGTATTTTTCTCTCGATACTGGAGCTGTATAAACTGATTTCCTTGAATTCCTAGCCATCGTAATATTTCACCACACGATGCCGTTCACCGGGCGGCCCGTTGCGTGTCGTAAACTCGCCTACCAATACATATAGATAGAGAGTATGATCTAGATTCAGTAGCATACTACGATCATGGAGTTGATCTCCTTTGAGAGTGTGACCAAAACTCAAAAATCCGTCTACCTAGATTGTAAACAGCGGTAAATGCATCTTGGACATACAGTAATCACCCACACTCGTACCTGTTTGGTAACCAGTCACCTCCTGTATGCGACGAATGCTAAGCACCGTTAACCGTCCGTCATATACGCAAGACTTGCCAAAAATACGCTCAATATCGTACCAAGTAGATAAATTCAGCTCTAACGGACGTTTAAAATCTGGAAATTCTTAGACTTTCTCATCAAGACTAGTAATAGCGTCTAATTATATGTATTACAATTAATAATTATGTATACATCGAGTAATAGTTACGAGACATTAAATATACTCGTTAAAAAAAATAATAAAAAATAAATAAAACTATCAGAAAAAAATGGTAATAATGAAATAAGTAAATAAAAATAATTTATTCAATTCGACGATAAATTTTCATGTTTTCATTAATTTTTCCGGAAATTTAATTATTTAGAGTAGAAATTTTATTCGGCTGATTGCAAATTGCGTTGTTTACCATATTCGCTATCGGATTATTTTTTTCATTTTGCTAATTTTTATAAGTTGTATATCTAAATTAATATTTTTTTATATTTAATATTTTTATATCGTATATATTTATATATTTTTAGTCGCTTGATAATACGGCGATCGAGCTCCAATTACCTGGAATTAGACCATTAATATCAAGGGCATGTATGGCGTCTATTTGTGAATATGTAGGTGACCTTAATTCTTTACTATCGTGCCCAATTTTCTAGATAATTTAATGTAATTTTGCTGACGCCGTCATCTGATCGTCTTCGCTTGCAAATAATGCTGTGTCATCAGCGAATGCTGCAAACTCTACGTTGCTTTTAACTGGAAGCTCATACGTGTACAGGAGAAATAGAATTGGACCCAAAACAGAATAACGCCAGCCTGGGCAGGATAAAATTCGGATACATCCTAATCGAGTTTAATCTGGAGGAATTTGCCCGTTAAATATAAGGCCGATAGCATGTAATATGAATGTAGCTGAGAGCGTTTTATTTTCAAAGTAATCCCTCAGGGCCATACACGATCGAAGTCCAGACTAACATGTAGGAATGCTGTCGAACAATATTGTTTGCTATATCAAAACAATTATTAATCTACTTCTGCACTCTCTGAATTTACTCTACCGTAAAATGCCCCGGATAAAACCCAAAATGGTAGTGTCGTTGCATCGATTCCATTAGTCGAGACAGCGGTAACTTCTCAAAGACTTTCGATAATATGGGTAGAAAATCTTTCGATATGAGGCTGTTTTGCGGGTGGGTTTATTGTGTATCATAATTATCTGAAACATTTTCCATTTCGAAGTTAACCCAGTCGAATAACAGCGTTCAAGATGCTGGTTAGTAATACTGTAGCCTTTGGCGTTAAAAATTTAACCATCTGATCATACTTACGAGCTTTATATACTGGTAAGTATTGTCACTTTCGTAATTTATTCAAGAGAAAACGGTTTAATTGGGCGAGACATTTGAAAAGGAGCAGTCAACTCACGTTCTATTTGATTATAGAAAGGCTGTGATCATATGAGGTAGATGTGGTTTGAACACGTTCTTCAGATACAACCTAAACAATTCCGCCTTATCAAGATCGCTGCATGCCCATTCACCATTATCTTTTTAAATGGGGGGGAATCATTCCTTGCGAGACTTTTTAAACGGTTTAGTGGCTTTCCACAATGAGTGCTCATCATTTTGGAGGATGTACCGCGAGGGATCGATTTTAAAAGGTCATTTTTATACTGTTTTAACAGATTACTTCTTTACCTATTTTGCTGAGAGCCCACTTATCAACTGGATTCCTAAATATCTGCCACGCAGTTTTCTAATTTTTCCTTTTTTTTATTAATTTTCTCCCGAATAGTGCGCGGATAGTTAAAATCCCGGCTTGCAGAATCTTTTAGGGTGCTTAACCGTGCTGTTCATTTCGACATAAAAACGAACCAACCTCTCCGTGTTGAACGATATAAGGATCGGAATCTACGCCTGCGGGTTATAGTAATGCAGCGCATAGCAAGGTATTTTGAACACGCGATACGTCGGAACGGGAAAATTAATAATCGAATTAAATTCATTTCATACGATTAAAACATTTCAAATGTTACACACAACGAAATATTAGTAATAGTAATTAGTAATTTAGATACGTAAAACAAAACGACTATGCGCAATAGTGAGTGAACGGCAAAATACACAATCTTTTGTTCACTCACGTCACAAACACATCGCACACGTTCGTATACATTTGAAAACCGCATCTAAAAAAACACAATATCATTATACAACCGACACGTAAATACGATGAAACTAGTATATTGAATGAAAATTTATAATTATTATTATTTTCCCATTAATATGTACTGCTATTAGGCTGCAGGCACAGATGAGAAGAGCTCAGATCATGTTGAAGAGACCAGTATTAAGAAAGGGGAGAACTCGAAAGTGCGTGTTGCCATTCTCGAGTTTTAGCAGGCCTTTAATTGTTGTTGGTAATGCTAGTTAGGAACCTTGAGAGTTGTAAGTAGTACAATCTAGCGGAAGATGTTTGACAGTAATTTCCTAATATACACAGGAACATCTGACAGGTGATTCACGCCTTAATAAATGCCTACGTGTTATTAATGTATGGACGAAAAAGTAATTTCTTCTTTTCCGGATAAATTAGAAGGGGGTTTCCAGCGGCTCTTATCCGATTTAATGTTTCTTAACTTGTTCTATTGGACATCTACATAGATTTTCATTTTTGCTTTTTAGTTTTGTAACGATGATATCGTATGCATCTCGACGAGGGATGGATAAATTTATGTAAGGGTACATAGAGAAGACGCCTTCTTTGCTGCTCGGTCAGCTAATTCATTTCCAGGATTACGAATAAAGGCTATTAAAAAACGTCCGAAGTTGAAACTGTCTATCTCGAGCGTAACGAAAGCATATTACGAGACATCGTAGAAAAGAAATACCAAAAACAGATTTACACCGCTCGGTCGAATTAACGCAGAAAGACCAACATATTAAAACTCCGCGGTATACTCGGACTAATCGAAATTTAGAAAACGCATACATAAAACAGATTATACACCTCAGAACTGGACACTGCAAGATAGCTAATCGGACGCATATTCTGCAAAGACGATCATAAAGAAAGTAAAGATCATATTCCAAAACCAGAGAGCAAGCAGTTTATAGAAAGTCCAGCAATATCATACGTTAGCCATAGAACAACGATATCGGCAAATTTACTTGACTAATTACGAATGCACCTATATAAATACCTTTAACGTAATAATTGAAATTTTTCAAAATAATACGAAATAATTGTAATCGCAGCAACATAAACTGACTAAAAAAGGATCGAAACATAAAGAGAAAAATAATAATAATTACAAAACAACATACTATGATGGTTCATATTATGATACATATATATATATACGCATACGTGTATATTATCGTATAATAAAAAGTTACAAATCATCACTGACGCTCGTAAAATACGATAACGCTGATTATATATACGAAGAGAAATGTCGTAGGTTGAAACACGCGTTATGTGTTACGATATATATTTTTTTTTTATTATTTATTTATTTATTTATTTATATACAAGTTAAACTAAATTTACACAAAATTCGGAACCCGATACACAAAATACTCTCAAACAACCCTCAATCAATAAATAGAATTCTGACTTTTTCCAGAGAAAACGGACTCCTACCATACACATAAACTAGAAACATGTCTCCCTATGCTGTAATAACCCTGGTAGTTAGGCATATGCAGATTTACATAATATTTAATATATATATATATATATATATTTAATATATATATAGCCACTAATAGGTTTTTATTTATTATTTATATACTAAACTAAATTTAATATACCAACTAATAGGGTTTTTTGTTGTTTTTTTTTAATTTTCCTATTTTTATTTTACTGTATTATTTCTTTAGCTTTGTAAAGTCATTTGGTTTTGTATTTAGCTGCTAAGGTAAAACTTTAAGGATACATACGTGCATATAAATTCTTCATGATTTATAGAATTTTGTATTGAAACAAATATGACTATACTATAAATTAAAATTAATAATGTAATATATAGGCGGACGGAATTTCTGTAATGCGGTAAAATAAAACAAAATCGTGGAAGCTGAATAAACGTTATTATTAATAATTTCTAAATCGATATTTATTCAATTACGCTATGCGGTAAGGAATTATATTCGATCGGACCAGCGCGTACAAAGTCTGTATTATAATTCGTGATTTATATATATATATATATATATATATATATATATATATATATATGGAATTTTCGCTCTACCCATACCTCCCGATCTTGTCCTATAGCCGTCGAATGAAATTTTAAATTTACTAGCCTCGTTCAACAACCGTAATCTATACAACTGAAAAATACTAAATGATATTTGCTTTTGGACAAAAATATTCACAGTATCACACGTTGAAGAACTTTTACCGTTTCAATATGATATTTAGCCGATGATAATAATAATGTTAATAAACTAAAACTTTATTTTAGACGGAGTAATGAAAAGAAAATAAAAGAGCGGAAAAGTTTTCAACGAGAAAATTGGCCCAATTTTGCGCTGGCTAGATAAAAGAGGGTGTAAATAACGGATGAAAATAGAAAATCTAACCAGCGTACGTGCAGAAGAAAGAGTAAATGAATACGTACTGTCCGAAAATTCATCGATGATTAAACTCTATATAATGGTTTCATATATATATATATTGTATGTGCGTGTGTGTGGCGCGTAAATAGAAATATCTTGGGAAAATATTCTATTTAATTGGAGAAAATTTTCTACTCGAAATGGATCGGATAACTTTTAAGCGAACGACCCAGTCGGTGAACAAGTTCCGGTACGACGACATATTAAAAGGGGCGGTACGATGTTACGAACGTAATGAAAACTCTCGTTGATTGAACCGGAAAAACGAAAAACGAGAAAATCTCATCGCCGAGAAATACGAACTTCCGTAAAGTTGAAGAAAATTCATGAAAATCGAGAAAAAAAGTTCTTTCATCGTTTTCGTTATAATCAGTTTCTTATAATTACTCACTTTTTACCGGTTGAATAGTAGTAATATACAGTCTATTTGCCATTGAGCGAGATGTACATAATGTAAGCGTATATATGTATACATACATAAATATATATATATATATATATATATATATATATATATATATATATATATGTCCACTGCTGGACGTAGGTCTCCCCAATCAATAAATTGGGGGAGAAAATAACCTAATCTCCCGTACGAGCCAAGCAAATTGAGAAATACCCAACAAACATACAACACACGGAGCCGGCGATCACCTATCCAAGTTCGTTGCTTAACTTCACCGATTAGAAAGAATGCCGCCGTACTCGACGTGCTATGCCCGTCGGCGTATATATATAAAAAATTTATAGCGACCTAAAAAGAGATACACCCATCTGGATAGGACAAATATATATATATAAGTATACAACATATCTAAATATACTTTAAAATTCACCCGCACACACATATATATATATATATATATATATATATATATATATATATATATATATATATACGTATGCGTATACGGCGCAATGTTACCCCGCTAGCTGAATATTTTCGAAATTTATGAAAATTCTTTATTCGATATAAGTTTCTAATCTCTAATAAATAACGGTCGTTTTATATTCGAAAGAAACTTTTTTCATAAAAATAATTATTTTTTTTTTAGTTCTCTCTATAAAATTAGAATAAAATAGGATTTTTATATACGTGTATATTAAGCGAAACATCGTTAAAGTGATTTGTCTTAACAGAAGAAATGAACTTTACGAAAGAAAAGAAAAATTTAAAAACCTATATACCTCTTCCTCTTGAAGTGCAATCTCCTACTACGGATATTGCGTATCTGTAATAGTGGCAGTCAGTCATTTGTTCTTCTCGCACGCTTTGTTGATGTTTCAATTGGTCGTAGTATATTGCAACCTCTTCGTTCCTTCGGTTGGATTCCCAATCATCTGACTTTTGCACCATCAACATTAATAAGTCTTCCTCCTGTAATTTATGCTCGATATATTTCGTTTTCCTCGTTCAATATCTTCGACGATGGATAATTCGTTTACCATTACATCTATTCAATACTTTTCTATTTGAAACGAAAGGTTTCTTGTGTAATACATTTCAAATGCATCCAATGCTATTCTGTTGTATTCGGCATTTTAATATCCACGATTCCGATGCATATTTTAAGACAGATCGAACGTGTATAATTCTTTTTCTTAATTTTAATGACATTTCACGGTTTTCACTTCTAAATATTTAAACTGTTGTACGTTTTCCATTTATTTATTTGTCAATTTTAATACTTAACCCGTCCTTATTACCAATCTTTAATTTACTAGACCTTATCACTCTGCCCCTTATCTGTGTTTATTTTCATGCCGTATTTTTTTTATCTTCGTCATTCATAATATCCAACAAATTCTGAATTTATTTAACTATTTCGACCATCATTGCCTTGTTATCCGATGGGACACACATACGAGGGATTTCAAGCTCGGGAGAAACAGGCGTGTCACCAGGTGGTGGATAGTCGAACGGCTTTCAGATATAGTGGTTAGTTGCGAATAAGGTAATCGGTGAATAAGCAACCGTAAACCATAAACAGCGATGCATCTGGTTGCAGTAGGAAAGACATGGGAAAGCTTTCCTTAAAAAGTATAAACCCGTTAAAGGCATCGTGTCAAAGCTAACACGGCCGCTATAAGCCAAATCCCACTTAAATTCATAAGCGTCTGTTCCACATTTGACGGATCCCGGGTCAGTGTCGGTTTACCGTGTTAGGGGCCGCTGTTTAAAAACGGCGAAGGCAACGAGAAATCATTACTGCAACTTTTGTTTTACTAATATGGCATGTCAATAATATCATATTGTACTACACCTATACTTGTAAAAGTCTATCAGGAAATGGACGGTCTCCTTTAGTAATACCAGCTGACTTAAGCTCCGCTATACCATCGATGGTATGCAACTCATCTGCAGGAGGGTACAAACATGCTGCAGATTCGAAAATAGGCTCTCTAGATTCATTAAATAAATTTATATGTATATTAAAATTTAATACCTATCAAATCGTATAATATATATATATATATATATATATATATATATATATATATATATATATATATTGAAATTTAATTTAACGCGTATTTAATCATATAATCGTATATCTCTATTAAAAATCGACGCTTAATACGACGATGCTTATATCTAGTTGTAATACATGCTGACATGGAACATATCGTAATCGCCTATTCACGATACGCTTATATCGATTCACTACTGGATGTAAACGTCCCCTTTTCTTCTCTCTATCGAGATCATCGACCTCTTTAAAATAATAATAGTCATAATAGTAAAAAGAAAAAAATGATAATATACTAGTAAAAGGGACAAAATGCATCTCCCAATTGGCCAATTTATCCCTTCTACTATGACAAAATCGAATCGTCAATTACCTTAATTAAATTATATCACATGTATCGACTAAAACTTGTTATCTCTGGTATATTGCGTGTGTTTCTGTATTGAACGTTGATTTTAATTTCTTTTTTGTGGTTTATTGTAATAAAAAAAACACTACATTCCACATTTTTCAAATTATGAAACATCAGATAACCAAATGATTTCTGCAACTGATCTGCTGAAACGAGTAAATACCTAAAGTGAAAAAAGTTGAAAAATTCGACAAAATTCAATGATCTAAATGCCTCAACAATTATAGCTATCAACCGCATCACAGACTTTACAACCATTCAATCCGACCACAAAACGAACCAACACCAAATTCAACACATGGAGAATGTGTGAAATATCTTTAATAATACAAT
This sequence comes from Coronaproctus castanopsis, assembly GCA_032883995.1. Lineage (NCBI taxonomy): Eukaryota > Metazoa > Arthropoda > Insecta > Hemiptera > Monophlebidae > Coronaproctus > Coronaproctus castanopsis. The sequence goes on from CM065054.1 coordinate 60,746,802, forward strand.
CAGCCCCCAAAACAGTTAATCCCTCACATACAGATAGTAAAGAAATTCATCAAAATAAAAAATGCAGATCTTTAAATCCCAGGTACTTACAACCCCATCAATAAGTTGCAATAATACCGCATTCGCTTTCAAATCTAATTCTCCCCTAAAGATCGCGCCTGTGAAAGAAATAAGTGAAAAAGATAAATGTTCGATAATAACCAATATAATCTAAATCCTCGATTTCTCCCAATATCAAACATTTGATTTGTGAAAAACATAGCTTCTGATCTTGACTGTCTAAGCTTTGTTTATGACGACACCGGATAAGGAGGGTCCAATTCACACGATATCACCATTTCTACATGGCACAAGTATCAAGAACGTATCATAAAACATGCAAACGCGACAAACGCTCTAGACACAGATGAATAAATCATGACCGTTCAAACGAATAATACACAGCTAATTACGCATGAAAACATTAGTACAAATAAAAATAATATCTAAAAGTGTTGCAGACATTTCTGTAACACCAATTGTTAAGCAGCTAATCACGCTACCCGGTAATCATATACTTACAGGAGACATATTTTAAATCCTCAGATAATCCACAAAACAAAGAACTACAACGTTTTCAGACATGATAACAACCATAGAATTAAATTCATTCTTCCCCAATTCCTTCTAATCAAGTTAACATAAATACATCGTAGCAGTCACACCGCTATCTACCTCTAAACTCTCTTGATAGCAATAACGGAATTCAGTCCATACTTACACAACTCGAATCACCCATTATTATGTTAGGCGACTTTAATAATGCTCACTCTCTTCTCCGGAGAGTATCATTTACCAACAAACAAGGTCATATCAATAATTTCGTAAAAAATTTTGACACTCTGCCACACACATTTTAATTTCTCATACAACACATTCCCCACTATTGATTTTACCTTCACTATACCCTATTCTCAGTTCTTTAATGTCTGATGACTTGTGTTCTAGTGACCATTTACCAATAATCATACAAATCATAACAACAAACACTACTACCCAAATAATACAAACATCATTCTTTTTCACAAAACAGACTGGAAATCTTACATAAATGCCGTCAAAGTACCTAGCAAACCACTCAGGTCAATAGAAAATATTTTTTGAATGTATTCCTTGAGTCAATCTTTAAAACAACTGATAAAACTATACCCAAATCATCTCCAAACACATATGCGCGAAATAAATTTGCTACAGCCATCCAACAACGCAAACGTGCACTCGGGAAATACAAAGTCGCAATACTTATACTAACTAGTTTAGTCGTATCTCACAGATATGCAAAACTTTTTTAATTAGGCATGCTATTATTTATTTTTGAAAATATTTTAATATCTCAAAAACACTAAAAATTGACAAACATCGCCACAAACAAATGTAACTTACCTTTACGTATATCCAATACTAACTTAATCGTAAATAAGATTATATAAAATGATAAAATTACGTCTTTACAGTTCTGGCAAAGCCCTATTATATGTTCTAAACATAGGAATCTACAACTTTATTGTGTCAAACTAGTTTTTTTTCAATCTTTGACATGTACATCGATCATTACCATCAAAGAGCCTGTTTGTATTAGCAACATATTTTTCACTTATGTACTACAGGAAATATTATCTTCTTCTTCTTTTGTCATATCCGCTCAGCGGATGTTGACGGCCAAACTGTCCCGTGCATATCGATCTCTGGCCGTATCTGTTAGTCTTCTCATTTCTCCGATTGCCGTCCAGTCTTTTATATTCTGCATCCAGCTTAACCTCGGTCTACCCCGAATTCGTTTCCCTGCTATTTTTCCTTGCAGTATTAGTTGCAGCAACCCGTATTTGTTTCACCTTAAAACGTGTCCTACATATCGAACTTTACGTTTTTTTTTATAATTGCTAGTAGTTCGCATTCCTTCTGCAAACGCTGTAGCATATTTTTGTTACTTATTTTTTCCGTCCAGCTTACTTTCAGCAAACGCCGATATACCCACATTTCGAACGCCATGATTTTCTTTAATGTAGCTACTGTGAGTGTTCATGTTTCCACTCCGTATAGCAGTGTTGCCCATATGTAACACCTGACTATCCGCAGTCTCAGTTTTAATTTGATATCATTGATACATCTTTTGTATTGTTGGAGTGTGTTCCGCGCAATTTCTATTCTACATCTTATTTCGGCATCCGAGTTCCCCTTTATCGTTATCCAGCTTCCGAGGTATTTGAAGGCCGAGACTTTTTCTATGTTTTTCCATCTATTATTATTCTGTCTGTATGATGTTCTTCTGATCTAGTTATTTACATATATTTTGTTTTTTCTACATTTATTTGAATTTCCATCTGTGTAGCGCTTCTTTGTACATCTCTAATTAGTTTCTTCAGTCCTTCTCTGGAACTGGCTATAAGAATGGTATCGTCAGCGAACCTAATGTTATTTATCATTACTTCATTGACTCGTACCTCTTCTTACGAGCTAGATATGGCTCGCTAATACATGGTCCGATATATAAAATCCTCTCAAACAACCGTCAATAATTTTTTTTTTTAATATTGGATAATTATTTCAAATATTTGTTTTTCTTTTTATATGTGTGTTCTTATTACCTTATCATTTATGTTTTATGTATTTACGTTTTTCAATTGGTCATATAGTATAATAGATTTTACAAAATAAGTAATTTAAATTTTGTACGAAAATAATAATAATAATCATAATAGTTTATAATAAAATAAAATTCGAAATTATAATTTCTTGTCCTGGTCGATTATGTGTTAATGAAATAAGCGGCGAACTAAACTAGCGGTGCCCTATTTCGCCGTTCATAACCGCATTTATTTATATAACCGACTTCGATTATATATATATATATATATATATATATATATATATATATATATGTGTGCGTATAAATAACTAGCTGACCCGGTGAACTTCGTATCGCCCTGAATCAATAAATGTATTAACTTATTTTAATTGAATTACAAATACTGATGGAGAATTATGAATTATGTGAAAAAATTTTAAACAATAAGATATTTAAATGATAAGCCAATATTTTTTAATTTTTATAGATTTATTTGAAACCAGTATCTATCATAGGACCCTTAAAAACGGGCCAAACACCCTAAACCCTTTAACCCTAATTTTCTCCACGGGCATTTATCAGTATTTGTAATTCAATTAAAATAAGTTAATACATTTATTGATTCAGGGCGATACGAAGTTCACCGGGTCAGCTAGTTATTTATACACACATATATATATTAATTAATTAATTAAATTATCCACTCGTTAACCGAGTATGGAGTACCATCAATTATTTATGAGTCCTGAGGTGGCTAATCAAACCAATTTTTGCGGCGCACACCTTTCCGCATGCATCGCACGTAAAAGCGTCATTATTAATATTATCTAATGACGCTTTTACGTGCGATGCATGCGGAAAGGTGTGCGCCGCAAAAATTGGTTTGATTAGCCACCTCAGGACTCATAAATAATTGATGGTACTCCATACTCGGTTAACGAGTGGATAATTTAATTAATTAATTAATATATATATATATATGTGTGTATAAATAACTAGCTGACCCGGTGAACTTCGTATCGCCCTGAATCAATAAATGTATTAACTTATTTTAATTGAATTACAAATACTGATGGAGAATTATGAATTATGTTGTAAGATCAGTGATTTCGCTGACGAAGCAGAAGATTCATAAAAAATACTTAAAACCCAAATCTGCTCGATATAATGCTGATGCCTTAAGAAACGATAATAAGCGCAAAGAGGTAACGAAACTCATTGACCAAGCTTTCAGTGCGTTGGAGATTGATTCTGCCTCGAATAGCAGTCAAGTTTGGGCTAAAATGAAGGAAGTAATACACCTCACTTGTTCCCGTGCGATAATGACATCTAAAAAGAAAAATCAGGACTGGTTTGTCGCAAATGATAAAGAAATTACTGACCTAATTGCGCGGAAAAGGCTAGCTTTCACTCAATGGCAGAATGATACAAGCAACGTAAGGCTGAAACAAAAATTTTCTGAAATAAAGGCTGAAGTTCAAAGGAAAACACGCTGGATGAAGAACAATTGGTGGCAAAACAAGGCACAAGAGATTCAAACATATGCAGATTCCGGCCGTTATAGGGAGTTCTTTTCAGCAGCTAAAGCAATATATGGACCTACACCGTATAGAAATGCTTTGTTAAGGGATGAATATGGAAATATCATAAGTAATCATCATAGAATAGCGCAAAAATGGAAATGTCACTTTGAGAATTTATTAAATAATGATACTTGTGTAAATCACTCAGTGCTGAACGAAGTGCAGAATTCTCAGCAACTCGCTGCTTTAGACGAGGATATATCCTTAAAAGAGGTTAAAGATGCATTAAAGCACATAAAAAATGGGAAAGCTGCCGGCCCAGATGGAGTGTTACCGGACATTCTAAAGTTGGAAAGCAGCAACCTGCTAAACGCGCTTCATAAATTATTTTCTATTATGTGGGAACAAGAATCTATGCCAACTGATTTCCAATTAGCTGCCATAGTGCCCATTTTTAAGAATAAGGGCGACAGGAGCGATTGTAACCACTACAGGGGAATTTCATTGCTTTCAACTGTGGGGAAATTATTTGCCAGGATTATGCTTAATCGTATTTTACCAATATTGGAACGAACCTTTCCTGAGACACAGAATGGATTTCGCAGTGATCGTGATACCATCGACTCAATATTCTCGCTTAGGCAGCTACAAGAAAAGTGCTTAGAACAAAATCGGGATCTTTTCATTGCATTTATTGATGTTAGTAAAGCCTTTGACTCGGTGCATAGGCAGCTATTGATGAAATGCATGGAGAAAATTGGCTGTCCGCCGAAATTTATTCGATTGCTTTCCCTTCTATATGACAACAATACAAGCATGGTGATGCTACGAGATGGCAATTCTGAATCATTTAAAGTTAAAACAGGAGTCAAGCAAGGGTGTGTGCTGGCCCCTGTGCTGTTTTCAGTGTATATGACTTTCATATATATGATAGCAGTTAAAAAGCTGTGACCTGAAAAGATAGTAATGATCAGTAGGTTTAATGGCGGATTATTTAATGTACATCGATTACAAGCAGCTTCTAAATGCTCCAGAGTAGGAGTATTCGATTTCCAGTACGCAGATGATTGTGCTGTGGTCGCACACACCATACGGGAACTGCAGACTACTATCAAAATACTTGATGCAGTATACAACAGTTTTGGCCTAGCTATAAATAAAGGAAAAACCAAATTACTTGTACAGGTAGCTCCCATAAACAAACGGCAAAATGTACACGTGTTGGAATTAGGTAATATTGTAATAGAACAGGTGGAAAGTTTTAAATACCTTGGTAGTATGCTTAACAACAAGTTCAGCTTGGACACCGAGATTTGTAGTAGAATGCAAGCTGCTTCAGCTGCAATGTATAAGCTTGATAGAAGGATCTTTAATAATACACATATCTTATTGTCAACAAAACTAATAATGTACAAGTCCATTGTTTTACCGACACTACTTTATGGCTCAGAAACATGGGCCCCATATACGAAGAACATACGGTCGCTGGAAGCGTTCCATCAGAGAGCGCTGCGCAGATTGCTACGTGTTCGTTGGCAGGACCGAGTGACGAATCGCGAAATTTTAACGCAGGCAAAATGCAAGTCTATTCGGATGCTGCTTTATAGTAATAGTTTGAGATGGACTGGACATGTAATCAGAATGAACGAGGAAAGACTTCCGAAGAAATTCCTTTATGGTCAGCTTCTGGTTGGTAAACGGCGCATTGGACGTCCTCATTGGCGATATAAAGACTATTTGCATCGGATATTAAAGGAATGCGAAATTGATCGCAGGAGTTGGGAAAAGCTAGCGATGGATCGTACCATCTGGAGACAGACAATACGAGATGGTTTGCAGAAAGCGGATCAAAATGCTCGAGCTGCGGAAGAAAGGAAAAGAAATCGACGTAAAGGATTGATTGGAACGGTTCAAGTGGATAATATTATCTAATGACGCTTTTACGTGCGATGCATGCGGAAAGGTGTGCGCCGCAAAAATTGGTTTGATTAGCCACCTCAGGACTCATAAATAATTGATGGTACTCCATACTCGGTTAACGAGTGGATAATTTAATTAATTAATTAATATATATATATATGTGTGTATAAATAACTAGCTGACCCGGTAAACTTCGTATCGCCCTGAATCAATAAATGTATTAACTTATTTTAATTGAATTACAAATACTGATGGAGAATTATGAATTATGTGAAAAAATTTTAAACAATAAGACATTTAAATGATAAGCCAATATTTTTTAATTTTTATAGATTTATTTGAAACCAGTATCTATCATAGGACCCTTAAAAACGGGCCAAACACCCTAAACCCTTTAAGCCTAATTTTCTTCACGGGCATTTAGTGTAAAAATACGACTATACTATCATTACAAGCGTATTTTAATGCCGCATAACTTTCATATAAACTATTTTACTGAATTTCGAATCGTTCGCAAATGATCACTGAAAAGAAAATTTGCAAAAAAAACGTTGGGTTCCGTTTGCAATTTTTTTTTCGCGGTTTTTTCACTTTATACGATAGATCTTATATAAAACGACCTAACTCAAGAGTTGTAATTGTTTAAAACTATTTACGTCGCGCGCTATGCCCTACCAAAGGTGGCAAGTCGGCAATTTTTAAAAATTGGTACCTCGAAACCTATCGATCGTAATTAAAAATGGTTTTTTATTTCGAACTTGTTGTTTTAATATGTATTAAATCGGTCCTATAAAAATTTTTTAAAAATCAAAATTTAAAAAGGTCATCCTCCAAAACCTCCCAAATTTTTTTCAAATGTTTTTTTTTTATATACATGCACTGTCCCTACAATTATGAACTCAACAACAAAAAAACCAGCAAAGTCGGTTGAGCCGTCCTCGAGTTGTGGTATTTACTTGCAATTCATTTTTATATATATATAGAGGTATACGTCGTTTAAAACTGTTTCTGTGGCTCATGGTTAAAATGTGCTAGTAATATATATACATATATATATATATCCCCCGTCGGCACTTTATATCTTCAGGGAACCGGAGCTCTAACCGGTATGTGGCGCGACCATAGGTGGTGGATTATGGAACGGCCTACATATATATAGGTCAGCTGCGAATAAGACATTAGTCAAATAAGCAGTCGCGGACTAAGAGCGACTACTGGTGGAAAGTCTCAGGCAGGTGATTCCAGTAGTAACAGGGTCAGAGACACAAAGATGCAGATGGTCAGCTTGAGGAACTAACCATAAAAGTTTGCATAAATCTTACGACTGTCTCACCCTCGACGGGTTTAGGTCGCCGTAAGAACCTTACACTGTCAAGCCGCTGCCTTGCGGTCGGGTATTTACCCAAAGGCTAAGGGAGTAAACCCTGACAGAAAATCCTGAAGTAGGCAACGGGAAACCACTGTAGTGTTATCCCGCGAAAACTATGAAGTCTACAGTTATCGGAAATATTTTACCATGTAACCCGGCTGGCGCCCGGCGTTCCGATTTCCGGGGTCTTCCCGGGTCGGAATGAGAAATCTTTGACCGGCCATCCGAGTGGGGAAATCAGCCGCGAAAAAATGTGACTGGTAAGAATTTAGCGAAGACTAAAACAAAGATAGTTGCGTGGAATGTTAGAGGCCTTCTACAGACTGGAAAGCTTCGTATAGTTGAAATGAATTTAGAAAGATTACGAATTGGAATATGCGGGCTCTTGGAGACGCGTTACAATCAGTTCGGGCATTTTCACACGGAAGAAGGAACACTCTACTGTTCCAGTTCGGATACATAAAGTTTTAGTGAATCCTGAATAGAAGAATAGCAGCATTTGAATCCAAACAAATTCTAGAAGAACAAGCTGGCTTCGTCAGTGCGAGATGCGTTCGGGAAAAAATACTAAGCATTCGCCAGATAATAGAAAAAAACAGAGAGCAAAATATCCCAGTAGTGTTGTGTTTTATAGACTACTCAAAGGCATTTGATAATGTTCTTTTTTGAGAAAAACTGTGGCCGGTGCTCGTTGAAATGGGAGTGCCGAGACACCTTGTACACTTAATTGAACAGTTGTATATGCACAATGCCAACACGGTGTGTGTTGAAGGTGGTATAGAGTCAGGTGAATTTAAGACGAGTAAGGGAGTGAGACAAGAATATGTCTTGTCTCCGTTGCTGTTCAACCTCTGCGGTGAATATATCATTAGGCAAGTTACGGAAGGTCCAATTGATGGTTCAGACATTGGTGTATATCTATTGGCGGAAGAACTATTAATAATTTGCGATTTGCAGACGATACTACGCTGATAACTATAGACGATATGAAAATATTATCGGAACGACTACATAAAATAAGCGTTGAATATGGAGTGAAAATAAATAAGAATAAAACGAAATTGATGATGGTAGATCGTAGTAATTTAATACCGGAACAGGAAAAACAAATTAATGGATATGAAACGGTACATAGATTAATATATTTGGGTTCGCTTGTTAGAAGATACCGGTTCTTCAGCAAGTGAGATAAAACGGCGGAGCCAGCTGACACGAAACGCCATGAGCAGGTTAAACAGAATAAGGCGCGACACAACAGTCACAAAACGTGGTAAAGAAGGAGTTAGTAAGTTGTTTGATTTTTCCGGTATTTACATACGCGTCAGAGACTTGAACGGCGAAAGCAAAGGACAAACAACGAATCAAATACCTTCGAAATGTGGGTGTAGCGACGTATGCTACGAATTGGACAGTAAAGCGAAATTTTGAATAAACTGAACGTTAAACGTAGGCTATCTAGTGTTGTTTCCTTAAGGATGTTGCGTTTTCTTGGTCGCATCATGCGCAACTAGAGAATTCTATGCTGCGAGAAATAATTGGTGGAAGAATGCAGTGGACTCGTCCACGCGGCAGGGTAAACATCAGATGGAACAGATACCATCCGGAATGTTCTAAAGTAATCAATTACTACAGACTGCAGACGGGTGGCTGCAAATCGGACAGAGTAGCGGAAAGAAATTGAAGAGGCCGTAGTGTAATATGGTCACGACATTATTTTGGGGAATTCCGATCACAGAAGAAGAAGCTATATATATATATGAGTGAGTGAAGAGTGCACGTATATGCTCCATGAATTGAATAATAAGTTTCTTACATAACTGTTGTATAAAGTCGTTAAGTTTTAAATGCGTTATTAACGTTTCTGAATTCCTTAAATTCTCTTATGTTCTTCCGGCTGTAGTAGGTTCAACGGTTTTTTTTATTAAACTGTTAAGAGCTCCTAATAACCTTTAGAGTCTAAATATCAAACATATTTTTTGTTATATAAAATCTCAGCAGCGTTTTTATATATATGTATATATATATATATATATATATATATATATATATATATATATATATATATATATATATATGTAATACCTCTCTCCTTTTTTGTGTGTCCAACCAGTAAGCTTAACTTTTTATTCGTTGAAACGAATAACGCATTCGCGCTTGGAAGGACTATATTTGAAATTGTTAGATTCCATAAAGTGGGTATATATATATATATATATATATATATATGTATACGAACACACACATAGCCATAGTCAAGCCATTTGGAGAAAATAGGTTTCCGCATACTGAGGCTTTTATTAATTTTTTTTATTTTTCATTTCATAAATGAGAAAAGTTATAATTAATTATTGTATCTAATTATGAATATGGACCGCGAAAATAGTTCTAAAATAAATAGTCAATTTAAAAAATTCGAACAAACGTAAAAAAAAAGTCTTAATTTTCACATTAATCGTTAAAATACATTTGAATATATTACACAAATTACAATTTCCTATCGTTATGTTTTTTTGTTTTTTTTTTTAATAATTATAGTAACTTTTATATTTACATTAGTTTTTACTTTTAATGCGTGAATCAACCCAATTGTGACGTTAACCTTCATCTAACAAAATTTAGCATGAAGTTTAAACGGTACCACCGAGATATACAAGACCAGATAGCAAACAAAAAATGAAACATTCCTGTTTAGTAGTAACCGGTTTGTTTACATACTTCTCATTTCTAGTTCTATGACTGACTAAACGTTCGCAATTCTTTATTTTCATATTCGGTTACGTATAAATATAGCTGTTTCACCGTGTGTTTCATCATCAGGATGATCATCTCTACAGGTAATATAATCGGGTGCAGAAAATTTGATTTTGCTAGTAAAATGAGTTTCGGTAATAAGCGCAATATCTCTATACGTTTTTCGTGTAACACACGATTTATTTCTTCAAAATGCTTACTAAGACCATTTGCATTCCATAGGAAGATTAATAGGGAATGTTGCGTGAATGGTCTCATTTGCTAAGTAATCGAGGAATTTCTCTGTACCCGATTATATTACCTATAGAGGTGATCATCCTGATGATGAACCGCACGGTGGAATAGCTATATTTATACGCAATCCAATCGAACACCATGTTATACATTCAGTTTTCTCTCCAAGAAATCCAGATTACCATAGGTAACGTTGTTACTGAAGAACTCAACTTTCATATAGCTTCAGTATACTGCCCTCCAAAGTTCAAAACCTCATCCAATGAGTTCCAGTCACTTTTTAAACAGCCCCACACTTCATTGTAGAAGGTGATTATTTTAACTGAAAACATCAACAATTTAAGTGTAGAATTATTACAAATATCCGGTAAAACCGGAACAGATAGAGCAAGTAGAT